>CM026404.1:52802678-52950832 GCA_014843695.1 Archivesica marissinica | reverse complement strand
TCTGTCCACAATAAACTAATGTCATACCTTGTATCCCTTGTTGTTAATGAATTCTTCCAATCTGTCCACAATAAACTAATGTCATACCTTGTATCCCTTGTTGTTAATGAATTCTTCCAATCTGTCCACAATAAACTAATGTCATACCTTGTATCCCTTGTTGTTAATGAATTCTTCCAATCTGTCCACAATAAACTAATGTCATACCTTGTATCCCTTGTTGTTAATGAATTCTTCCAATCTGTCCACAATAAACTAATGTCATACCTTGTATCCCTTGTTGTTAATGAATTCTTCCAATCTGTCCACAATAAACTAATGTCATACCTTGTATCCCTTGTTGTTAATGAATTCTTCCAATCTGTCCACAATAAACTAATGTCATACCTTGTATCCCTTGTTGTTAATGAATTCTTCCAATCTGTCCACAATAAACTAATGTCATACCTTGTATCCCTTGTTGTTAATGAATTCTTCCAATCTGTCCACAATAAACTAATGTCATACCTTGTATCCCTTGTTGTTAATGAATTCTTCCAATCTGTCCACAATAAACTAATGTCATACCTTGTATCCCTTGTTGTTAATGAATTCTTCCAATCTGTCCACAATAAACTAATGTCATACCTTGTATCCCTTGTTGTTAATGAATTCTTCCAATCTGTCCACAATAAACTAATGTCATACCTTGTATCCCTTGTTGTTAATGAATTCTTCCAATCTGTCCACAATAAACTAATGTCATACCTTGTATCCCTTGTTGTTAATGAATTCTTCCAATCTGTCCACAATAAACTAATGTCATACCTTGTATCCCTTGTTGTTAATGAATTCTTCCAATCTGTCCACAATAAACTAATGTCATACCTTGTATCCCTTGTTGTTAATGAATTCTTCCAATCTGTCCACAATAAACTAATGTCATACCTGGTATCCCTTGTTGTTAATGAATTCTTCCAATCTGTCCACAATAAACTAATGTCATACCTTGTATCCCTTGTTGTTAATGAATTCTTCCAATCTGTCCACAATAAACTAATGTCATACCTTGTATCCCTTGTTGTTAATGAATTCTTCCAATCTGTCCACAATAAACTAATGTCATACCTTGTATCCCTTGTTGTTAATGAATTCTTCCAATCTGTCCACAATAAACTAATGTCATACCTTGTATCCCTTGTTGTTAATGAATTCTTCCAATCTGTCCACAATAAACTAATGTCATACCTTGTATCCCTTGTAGTTGATGATTTCTTCCAATCTGTCCACAATAAACTAATGTCATACCTTGTATCCCTTGTTGTTAATTATCTCTTCCAATCTGTCCACAATAAACTAATGTCATACCTTGTATCCCTTGTTGTTGATTATCTCTTCCAATCTGTCCACAATAAACTAATGTCATACCTTGTATCCCTTGTTGTTAATGAATTCTTCCAATCTGTCCACAATAAACTAATGTCATACCTTGTATCCCTTATACTTGATTATCTCTTCCAATCTGTCCACAATAAACTAATGTCATACCTTGTATCCCTTATACTTGATTATCTCTTCCAATCTGTCCACAATAAACTAATGTCATACCTTGTATCCCTTATACTTGATTATCTCTTCCAATCTGTCCACAATAAACTAATGTCATACCTTGTATCCCTTATACTTGATTATCTCTTCCAATCTGTCCACAATAAACTAATGTCATACCTTGTATCCCTTATACTTGATTATCTCTTCCAATCTGTCCACAATAAACTAATGTCATACCTTGTATCCCTTATACTTGATTATCTCTTCCAATCTGTCCACAATAAACCTTGTATCCCTTATACTTGATTATCTCTTCCAATCTGTCCACAATAAACTAATGTCATACCTTGTATCCCTTATACTTGATTATCTCTTCCAATCTGTCCACAATAAACTAATGTCATACCTTGTATCCCTTATACTTGATTATCTCTTCCAATCTGTCCACAATAAACTAATGTCATACCTTGTATCCCTTATACTTGATTATCTCTTCCAATCTGTCCACAATAAACTAATGTCATACCTTGTATCCCTTATACTTGATTATCTCTTCCAATCTGTCCACAATAAACTAATGTCATACCTTGTATCCCTTATACTTGATTATCTCTTCCAATCTGTCCACAATAAACTAATGTCATACCTTGTATCCCTTATACTTGATTATCTCTTCCAATCTGTCCACAATAAACTAATGTCATACCTTGTATCCCTTATACTTGATTATCTCTTCCAATCTGTCCACAATAAACTAATGTCATACCTTGTATCCCTTATACTTGATTATCTCTTCCAATCTGTCCACAATAAACTAATGTCATACCTTGTATCCCTTATACTTGATTATCTCTTCCAATCTGTCCACAATAAACTAATGTCATACCTTGTATCCCTTATACTTGATTATCTCTTCCAATCTGTCCACAATAAACTAATGTCATACCTTGTATCCCTTATACTTGATTATCTCTTCCAATCTGTCCACAATAAACTAATGTCATACCTTGTATCCCTTATACTTGATTATCTCTTCCAATCTGTCCACAATAAACTAATGTCATACCTTGTATCCCTTATACTTGATTATCTCTTTCAATCTGTCCACAATAAACTAATGTCATACCTTGTATCCCTTATACTTGATTATCTCTTCCAATCTGTCCACAATAAACTAATGTCATACCTTGTAACCCTCATACTTGATTATCTCGTCCAATCTGTCCACAATAAACTAATGTCATACCTTGTATCCCTTATACTTGATTATCTCTTTCAATCTGTCCACAATAAACTAATGTCATACCTTGTATCCCTTATACTTGATTATCTCTTCCAATCTGTCCACAATAAACTAATGTCATACCTTGTATCCCTTATACTTGATTATCTCTTCCAATCTGTCCACAATAAACTAATGTCATACCTTGTATCCCTTATACTTGATTATCTCTTCCAATCTGTCCACAATAAACTAATGTCATACCTTGTATCCCTTATACTTGAGTATCTCTTCCAATCTGTCCACAATAAACTAATGTCATACCTTGTATCCCTTATACTTGATTATCTCTTTCAATCTGTCCACAACATAATAATGTCCATCTTCATCGAAATAACCTATGTCTCCTATGAGAACGAGAAATAGTTGAGTTGGGAAAGGTAACAAAATGCAAGTAAATGTGCACTGATCAATATGACGTGTAAATGTGCAGCTGCATGTATATATTACATTTAGCATCTATATGACGTGTATATACCAACTTCCAATACTGAGTGTGACTGGGGGAGCTTTGTTGGGGGAGGGGGGGGGGGTCTCATTAAGTGGGAATACTTGAATGCAACTAAAACTAAGGTACATTACTGATTGACAAATATATTTTAGCTCGATTGCGAAACAAGTTCTTTCAACTTGTATTAATCACTCGCGAGACCTCATTCCTGATGGAATCCATCGCCATGAAGGAGAGAGAAGAGGCAATGTGGAATTTAAATGCCTTGCCTAAGGGCACAATCGTAACGGCTCCAGCGGGACTCGAACTCCGCACTCGCTATCACGACTTCCTGATTGACGAATGTAGGATACCTGTTTTCATCCAGCCATCTTCCGTGATCGTATTTCGTGTTGCTGTAGGATTGTTCAGGTAACCTTTCATTATCTGTGGGCCTCGAACCCAGATCTCGCCCTGCTCGTGCGCACCAAGGTTAGTGCCAGTCACTATGTCCACTATCTACGTACATGTAATAACAAAAGTAAAACTTATTTACATAGTTTTCATATTAATAAATAGAACCTGTATTATTTGAAACAATGAGAGACATTACTGGTTTTTCTATTACCTCCCTTGATGGATAAAGTCAGATTTATCCCGAAATGTAATACATATTGGTCCTTTTCGTTGGAATCCTTTCTTTTTACTGTTGTCGTCTAAATAGATGTTGTTTAGGATAAATGTAATTTATCAAAATCGTGTTAATTAATTGAACAAATTATTACATTGGACATGCTAAATGATATTTATACGAGAATTTATAAACGAGATTTAATAATTTCATAATTATAAGACGAGAATGGAAAACATGTGGTGCAAAGGAAACAACGATAAAAACAGAGGAAACCAATTAAGAGGACCAATATACTATTGGGAGTATTCAGGGGCAGTAACTCACTAATGTTTCTCATTATTCTTGTACTATAATTTGCAATTTCTTAACTAAAAAATCAACAATTATGAACTCGATGTAGATGATAATACTCGGAAGAGATGCAAACCTTTGCACTGTCATTTGACACAATAACGAATGGTTGATTTTACAGTGGTATATATTCAATAGGAGTGGGCCGTAACTAATGTTGTTAAAACGTGTGGCCCAACCCATTTGCTTCAACATTTATTGACAATTCTTGTGCACAACAATGACATAAAGTGTGTTCATTTGTTTTGTTCTGTACATTGTTTATATAGAATGAATGCAATAAAATATGATTAAACTAATAGGAGTGGGCACTTCTCTGACCACAACCCTTTAGCTATTTCTTCAAATTCCAATCACTTCCTCCTTGGCCAACCCTCTGTATATCCACAAAGTGTTTGAGTTTTCAGTATACAGACTCGGCCAAAAACAACAACCTCGCTAACTCTCGTTCCCAACGACAATGGTTAAATCATACGGTTGGTAGAAAGTTGAAAGTTCTCGAATTGATGACTGACTGATGCTCGGTATGATATGACCATGCACAATTATCTAATTATTCAGTATCCCATAGTTTTGTAGATTTGATCTCGGCCAAAATATGAAAGTAGTTGTATCGGTCGTTGAAAACAAATTACTTACACATCACCACTACACATGCAGATTGAAATACCACTTGAGAACTCGAATCCTTTCATATACGCCAACTATCCAATTGGCTTGCATACAGGTAGACAGTATCTCAAATAGTATTCGAATTGTTGGACCTTTGCTATTTCTCCACAAACAAAAGCTGGACAGTTGCACAATGACGTTAATGGTGTAGTCCTATTGTTCCCACTTATATAAAATTAGGTAAAAACGGGTGTGGGAATAAGAGGATTTGTGTTGCAGTGTGTTTATATGTCATGCATAAACAGATAAAATACATAATATGAACATGCAAATGGTTTGGGCCACAAGTTTTAAGTGTGTTTAAGATCAAATACAATCAAACGGACAGACACGCAGACAGACAGCAACTATATATATATACATACCATGAACCTGTAACCACCAACAACAATACATTGTCCACCGCGTTTGTTGCGGACAAACTCAATTTGAACTTGTGCATTCGCCAACAATTTGGAATGGTCATTTACCTATGAAGTGGGAATAAGAGTACTACTGGACAACAGCAAGTGGGAATAAAAGGATTAAACCACGTTAATAACCTCTCTATCCCCACATAAGAATTTACAAGAGACGACATGGCTGTGTACCTTGCATTCTGTGTTAGGTAATGGTACACCGATTGAACCATACTTGCAGCCATCTAACGGAGCGGTGTGGGTTGCAGGACTCGCCTCCGACATACCGTAACCTACATAATAGATGCATCGATCAACATGTTCAGTATTGTGAATGATTTAAAGCGACATTGCATCGCAAAAAGCAAATAAAATGCATTTTTTCCACGTATAAATGCATTGCTACTACAAATTATTCCGAATACATTGGAACACTAACATTGAATCAATAAACAGTGATTTTGTGGATTGAATGTATGATTTCATATAACAGTCATCCATCCTCCTGAGTTGACGTTTGTTTGTCAACGGAGTCAATACTAAACGCGAGATAATGTCGTTTAGAGATAATTTAACTAAGAATAGTCTAAAAATATATAGGCACAAATTGAGGTAACGGTAAATCTGTACCATAAATCGTGTTGCTCAGGATACACTAGTTGTATTAAATACTAGTATTACGCATGTATGCTTACATTATTTTGTTATGTCCAAAATAAAACGCGTATACGACGTTTGTTTATTAGTTGAAATATTCAGTATGTGAGGCAAATAGTTGGGGGGGAAATATACCATATACATGTAATAGGAAAATACATTCTGTAGACATTTGTGTTTTCACTAATGTAGTGTCGCTTTAAGAATGTTTATGTAATTGGATGCATACTTTTCCTATATAAGAAAAGACTCATTTCAGTATTGAAAAATAAGCTTCAGTGCTGGCAATCTTCTGGTTACTTATAAAATGGCGTCATTAGCATCAACCACTTTAGCACAGACGGATCTGTAGTCCAGTGGTAGCACGCTGGACTGGTAACCCAGGGATTGCAGGTTCGATCCTCCGTCTGGCCATAATAAAATAGTCTTTCAGATAGGACGTTAAACCGAGGTTTCGTGTCGGTGCTTTACACCGTGCACGTAATAGAACCAGAGAAGACTCTGGAATGACTAATCTTTTCAGGAGGCGTTGCTCTTATGGGCAACCGGTAGCGACGATAAATAAACGTAAAACACACATACAACCACTCTGGCTATTCGCTCAACAATAACCACAAAACCAACACAAGAATACAGCATGACTGAAATACAATAATACAAGGTGGAGGATGTTACCTTGTCGTATCCCCGTCAGTCCGAGCCTGTCTACCAGTTTTTGTGTAAGCTCGGCACTTAAGGGTGCTGCCCCAGAGTAAGGTGTTTTCCAGTGGCTGAGATCAAACCTGTCCACCATCGAGTCATTGGCAAGAAAATTAACCACTGGTGGCGCAATCAGTGAAAATGTCGTCTGCAAATTATTGTAATTGTTATCAATCATTCGTCGATGAAGCCTTTATTTTGTCCAATTCATATTTTAAAGCGACACTACATCGGTGAAAACGCAACATTATACAGAATGTAATTTCCTATTATATGGTATAATTTCCCCCGAAATATTTGCCTCAAAAACTGAGTACCTCAACTACTAAACAATCGCCGTATACGCGGTTTGTTGACATAACAAAATAATGTAAACAGGGTCGACATACATGTGCAATCCGAATATCGAGATTTATGGTACAGATTTACCGCTATATCTCACATGTGTGCCTATGCATATTTATTTGTAGACTAATCTTAGTTAAATTATCTCTAAGCGATAGTTTAGTATTGACTCCAATGACAAACACACGTTATTTCAGGAGCGTGAATGACCGTTATAAGAAATCCAACTTTCACTTTTGAAAGTTTGTAGACCTCAAACACACTGATTATGGATTCAATGTTAGTGTTCGAATATATTCAGAAGAATTTGTAGTAGCAATGCATTTATACGTGAACAAAATGCATTTTATTTGCTTTTTGCGATGTAATGTCGCTTTAATTGAGATAACATATTAAAAATTATATTACCAGGTTGCTACAAGTACAGGGATTCAAAGACTGTTCCTGGGAATCACGATGATTTAGATTTGAAACCTCAGCATTTGCATGATTGCAATTAAATGTACGGCTTCGATAAACTGTGTGTCCGTTTAAGCAGCATCAAACTGGAAATCTGAGCATAATACAGACACAAATCATGAATATCACATTTCAAATACAGCAGTTATGGGAATTTGAAATAAAAAAATTTATTGTTCAAAATGGCTGCCATTTTGAATATTTGTAATTGGTAATTGGTTATTGCATCACTAAAATGACTTCCTGTTGACCAACATAATGAAAGCATATGCATCTAATAAACTTGTTAAATAATATATATGTTGCTATACAAATTTCAAATACAGCAGTTATTGAAATTTGAAATATTGTTCAAAATGGCTGCCATTATTGGTTATTGCGTCACTAAAAATGACTTCCTGTTAGCCAAGATAATGAAAGCATATGCATCTAGTAAACCTGTTAAATAGTATACATGTTGTTACATAAGCAGTTTTTAATAGAAATGTTAAATTAAATATGAATGGTGCTAAAATGAGCTATTTGAGATAATCAACCTATCGATCATAACGTCTATATTTGCAGTGCGATATTTAACATTCTTATACCACGTGTTATGTTTGAATGAGCTTTATGTTTAGACGAGCTTTATGTTTGAATGAGCTTTATGTTTGAATGAGCTTTATGTTTGAATGAGCTTTATGTTTAAATGAGCTTTATGTTTGAATGAACTTTATGTTTGAATGAGCTTTATGTTTAAAATGAGCTTTATGTTTGAATGAGATTTATGTTCAAATGAGCTTAATGTTTGAATGAGCTTTATGTTTGAATGAGCTTTATGTTTGAATGATCTTTATGTTTAAATGAGCTTTATGTTTGAATGAGCTTTATGTTTGAATGAGCTTTATGTTTAAATGAGCTTTATGTTTAAATGAGCTTTATGTTTAAATGAGCTTTATGTTTGAATGCGCTTTATGTTTGAATGCGCTTTATGTTTGAATAGCAAAAGCTTTATGTTTGAATGAGCTTTATGTTTAAATGAGCTTTATGTTTGAATGCGCTTTATGTTTGAATGAGCTTTATGTTTAAATATTAACGACAACGTTTATTTAACAAATCGACATAATACACCACTATGGCTAATGAACAGTATACTCATAAATTCATACTTATAATCACAAACAAATATGAGTGAAATAATATTTCGTGAATATAGTAGTTTTACATATGATACATGTACTATGCATACACACTTAAATTACAGTATTTGATTTCTTAGCACATATACTGCCTTTAAACATTTACAAGAACTCTTCTTTATCGGATGGCATAAGACAATTAATTGTCCTTGAATTCGGTCAAGATATGGGTTGCATGTAATAGATGGAATATTAGAATATTTCTGACATCAAAATTATCAGTAAAACATGATATTCAGATTCTACAACAATTAATTGACAGTGTTGACACATTCGGTTTATTCGTTGAGTACCGTTATATGGACCAGTTTCAAGATTAGCGTTACTATTGTTGGTCGTTTTACTTTAAGAATCGACTATTAGTGAGGATGACACCCTCCCCCTTTGGGTACGCTGGATTCAGGGCATATTTAGTCCGAATTTGGGACGCAAGAGCTGTACGCAATAAAAACATCTTTTGGTATTCAGTACGCAAGATTTCCAATATAAATTGTTTTCTTGGACAATAATCTACGTTCTATTACCAATTTAACGACAACAATACCACGAAACATGCTTCAAAAGCGATTGTATGTGTATAAAACGTAAATTGTTGATGTACGGACCTATACAATTTATTCGGACTTTAGATAATGTCCAGAGTTACTTCCCTTATAAACAATTTTACCATTTGCACTACTGTAAACAGACAAAATGTTCTTGGAGGCGATGTTTTCAATGTGTTATTCTTGGAGGCGATGTTTTCAATGTGTTAAACTGGTTAAAAAGTATTCGGGATTCAGCGAAAAAATAAGGTGGTATTCGGGACTCACTGAAAAAATAAGAAGTGTTCGGGATTCAGGGGGAGGGGGGGGGGGTGTCACCCTCATTAGTGTCTGAGTTTTGCTGCACCTCTGTGATTCTAGCAAATGTATATTACTGTATAATGTTTGGATTAATATCTCGTAAGGAGAGGGCAATCATAAGCTATACAGCTTTCTGTCCAATTCATTATATCAGTTGTAAATAATCATGTATTGACAGAAAATAAATATGTTTAAACTTTAAACTAATATCTCGTATTTTTATTTGGATCGCACAGATTACAAACCTGTATATTCGGAACCGTGTTGGTTACGAACCTGGAACCGTGTTGGTTACGAACCTGGAACCGTGTTGGTTACGAACCTGGAACCGTGTTGGTTCGTTGTAAAACTAAACCAAAGCGTGAACAATTAAAAATTATACTGACTATGAATTATAAAGAATTTATTGATGTGTACCTTGTATTTTTGTAAAGCCTTGAGGAATGGTTCAGGCTGGAACCGAGGCAGCGTTACCACGGTAGCTCCCTGGCTCAGGGGGTTGAGCAACCCGATCACCAGACCAGCGATATGAACCATAGGGAGAACCGACAGAGAAGTATCGCCATCTTCGAAGGGCAGAAATAATCGATGGCTATAAATAACAATGTTTTATCTAATTCATTGTGAACATGAATCGGAAGGAAAGACAACTCTGTTGAGACTCTGACCGACCGATGATCTTCTGCTACAGAAGTATCAAACCTTCCTCAACTGACAACGGTGCCTTAAATAGCCTTCCTATTGTCGTAAGGACACGTGGGACTATCTATATGACGTACACTGTCGGAGGGACACGTGGGACTATCTATATGACGTACACTGTCGGAGGGACACACGGGACTATCTATATGACGTACACTGTCGGAGGGACACGTGGGACTATCTATATGACGTACACTGTCGGAGGGACACACGGGACTATCTATATGACGTACATTGTCGGAGGGACACGTGGGACTATCTATATGATGTACACTGTCGGGGGGACACGTGGGACTATCTATATGACGTACACTGTCGGAGGGACACACGGGACTATCTATATGATGTACACTGTCGGAGGGACACACGGGACTATCTATATGACGTACACTGTCGGAGGGACACACGGGACTATCTATATGATGTACACTGTCGGGGGGACACGTGGGACTATCTATATGACGTACACTGTCGGAGGGACACGTGGGACTATCTATATGACGTACACTGTCGGAGGGACACACGGGGCTATCTATACGACGTACACTGTCGGAGGGACACACGGGACTATCTATATGACGTACACTGTCGGAGGGACACACGGGACTATCTATATGACGTACACTGTCGGACGGACACGTGTGACTATCTATATGACATACACTGTCGTAGGGACACACGGGACTATCTATATGATGTACACTGTATGTGGGACTATCTATATGACGTACACTGTCGGAGGGACACACGGGACTATCTATATGACGTACACTGTCGTAGGGACACGCGGGACTATCTATATGACGTACACTGTTGTAGGGACACACGGGACTATCTATATGACGTACACTGTCGGAGGGACACGTGGGGCTATCTATATGACGTACACTGTTGTAGGGACACACGGGACTATCTATATGACGTACACTGTCGTAGGGACACATGGGGCTATCTATATGACGTTCATTGTCGGAGGGACACACGGGACTATCTATATGACGTACACTGCCGATGTGACACACGGGACTATTTTTATATGACGTACACTGTCGGAGGGACACACGGGACTATCTATATGGCGTACACTGTCGGAGGGAAACACTGGACTATCTATATGACGTATACTGTCGGAGGGACACACGGGACTATCTATATGACGTACATTACCGATGTGACACACGGGACTATCTATATGACGTACACTGTCGGAGGGACACGTGGGGCTATCTATATGACGTACACTGTCGGAGGGACACGCGGGACTATCTATATGACGTACACTGTCGGAGGGACACACGGGACTATCTATATGACGTATACTGTCGGAGGGACACACAGGACTATCTATATGACGTACACTGTCGGAGGGAAACGTGGGACTATCTATATGGCGTACACTGCCGGAGGGACACACGGGACTATCTATATGACGTACACTGTCGGAGGGACACGTGGGACTATCTATATGACGTACACTGTCGGAGGGACACACGGGACTATCTATATGACGTACATTGTCGTAGGGACACACGGGACTATCTATATGACGTACACTACCGATGTGACACACGGGACTATCTATATGACGTACACTGCCGATGTGACACACGGGAATATCTATATGACGTACACTGTCGGAGGGACACACGGGACTATCTATATGACGTACATTGTCGTAGGGACACACGGGACTATCTATATGACGTACACTGCCGATGTGACACATGGGACTATCTATATGACGTACACTGCCGATGTGACACACGGGACTATCTATATGACGTACACTGTCGGGGGGACACACGGGACTATCTATATGACGTACACTACCGATGTGACACACGGGACTATCTATATGACGTACACTGCCGATGTGACACACGGGACTATCTATATGACGTACATTGTCGTAGGGACACACGGGACTATCTATATGACGTACACTACCGATGTGACACGTGGGACTATCTATATGACGTACACTGTCGGAGGGACACACGGGACTATCTATATGATGTACACTGTCGGAGGGACACACGGGACTATCTATATGACGTACACTGTCGGAGGGACACACGGGACTATCTATATGATGTACACTGTCGGGGGGACACGTGGGACTATCTATATGACGTACACTGTCGGAGGGACACGTGGGACTATCTATATGACGTACACTGTCGGAGGGACACACGGGGCTATCTATACGACGTACACTGTCGGAGGGACACACGGGACTATCTATATGACGTACACTGTCGGAGGGACACACGGGACTATCTATATGACGTACACTGTCGGACGGACACGTGTGACTATCTATATGACGTACACTGTCGTAGGGACACACGGGACTATCTATATGATGTACACTGTATGTGGGACTATCTATATGACGTACACTGTCGGAGGGACACACGGGACTATCTATATGACGTACACTGTCGTAGGGACACGCGGGACTATCTATATGACGTACACTGTTGTAGGGACACACGGGACTATCTATATGACGTACACTGTCGGAGGGACACGTGGGGCTATCTATATGACGTACACTGTTGTAGGGACACACGGGACTATCTATATGACGTACACTGTCGTAGGGACACATGGGGCTATCTATATGACGTTCATTGTCGGAGGGACACACGGGACTATCTATATGACGTACACTGCCGATGTGACACACGGGACTATTTTTATATGACGTACACTGTCGGAGGGACACACGGGACTATCTATATGGCGTACACTGTCGGAGGGAAACACTGGACTATCTATATGACGTATACTGTCGGAGGGACACACGGGACTATCTATATGACGTACATTACCGATGTGACACACGGGACTATCTATATGACGTACACTGTCGGAGGGACACGTGGGGCTATCTATATGACGTACACTGTCGGAGGGACACGCGGGACTATCTATATGACGTACACTGTCGGAGGGACACACGGGACTATCTATATGACGTATACTGTCGGAGGGACACACAGGACTATCTATATGACGTACACTGTCGGAGGGAAACGTGGGACTATCTATATGGCGTACACTGCCGGAGGGACACACGGGACTATCTATATGACGTACACTGTCGGAGGGACACGTGGGGCTATCTATATGACGTACACTGTCGGAGGGACACGCGGGACTATCTATATGACGTACACTGTCGGAGGGACACACCGGAGGGACACACGGGACTATCTATATGACGTACACTGTCGGAGGGACACGTGGGACTATCTATATGACGTACACTGTTGTAGGGACACACGGGACTATCTATATGACGTACATTGTCGTAGGGACACACGGGACTATCTATATGACGTACACTACCGATGTGACACACGGGACTATCTATATGACGTACACTGCCGATGTGACACACGGGAATATCTATATGACGTACACTGTCGGAGGGACACACGGGACTATCTATATGACGTACATTGTCGTAGGGACACACGGGACTATCTATATGACGTACACTGCCGATGTGACACATGGGACTATCTATATGACGTACACTGCCGATGTGACACACGGGACTATCTATATGACGTACACTGTCGGGGGGACACACGGGACTATCTATATGACGTACACTACCGATGTGACACACGGGACTATCTATATGACGTACATTGTCGTAGGGACACACGGGACTATCTATATGACGTACACTACCGATGTGACACGTGGGACTATCTATATGACGTACACTGCCGATGTGACACACGGGACTATCTATATGACGTACACTGTCGGAGGGACACGTGGGACCATCTATATGACGTACACTGTCGGAGGGACACACGGGACTATCTATATGACGTACACTGTCGGAGCGACACGTGGGACCATCTATATGACGTACACTGTCGTAGGGACACGTGGGACTATCTATATGACGTACACTGCCGATGTGACGTACACCCCACAATTACACTAACCAAGGCATCATTATAATTAATTATATGATTTTGTCTCGATAATAATTTATTCCTCAGGAAAATTCTCCATACCGACAGCCTCCAGAGTTGAATAATGTCAATGGTGCATGACTATCTGGGTTCAAACCAACATCATGAATCATACAAATCTGTAATATTCACGGTTAGGATAGGTTGCTAGAAACTGAGAGATCCAATGCAATTACATGTAATTACAAGTACATTAATGGAGATATACACACCACAGACCCCAACTATAGCGTTAGATAATGGAGAATAACCAACCTCAGCGCGACCAACTCCGCCACAATATTTCTGTGAGTGAGTTGTACCCCTTTCGGTAGACCAGTAGTGCCGCTACTGAATGGTATGAGGGCCACGTCGGACGACGGTGTAATATCCGGGAGAACAACGTCGGATGACGGTGTAACATCTGGGAGAGGATTGTGGGGCTGTGCTTGCAGGAGATCCCTGAACGACAAACAGTCCTTGTAGTCCCCGAATACAACTACTTCCTATAATAATTAAATATGTATCGTGCAATATAGACTATACAGTGATCCCGGGAGACCGATATATTATACACAATATATAGTATACAATGTACCAGTGGAAGTCGTGATAGCGCAGTGGATGCGCGTTCGCTTCAGGTGCGACAGGTCCGGAGTTCGAGCCCCACTGGAGCCGTTACGATTGTGCCCTTAGGCAAGGCATTTAAATTCCACGTTGCCTCTTCTCTCTCCATCAGGAATGAGGTATCGAGAGTGATTTATTTAAGTTGAAATAACTTGTTTCGCAATCGAGCTAAAATAAATTTGTATAAACTAAGTGGGAACTATTAGGCCATGCAGGCCCCGGCCTACTTTTTTTGGAAAATCAAGAATGCAATGAAAATCAGAGGCTGATATGGTAGACTTTATTTTAGTAAACAGATTCAATATTTCCAAATTTGAAATCTGACAATTCGCAAAAATTCACAATTTGCATCTCTGTCTACATTAACCGTACATATTGTGATGTTTATAACGCGGTAACTTTCAAATTGCATCCCCGAAACTGCCATGTATGTATGTACCATTAATGTCAAACCCCATGCGGGGACTTAGACATGTTTTCCTGGGCATGCTTAGCCGACAATAGCGGTTAAACAGTACTAAGCAATGTGTGTGAGGTGCCTTGCTCAATGACACTACATACGTGGCCTGACTGAGTATCGAACCCGGACCGTTCGATTCCAAATCTGACGCTCTACCATTGGACCACGGACGCCACGCAATGCCCGAACCACTGCAACATTTAATTTGTGGCGTATTTTATAAGAAGTTATAGTATACAACTGTGATACAGTACATATATAGAGAATATTAGGTTACTGTCTTATAAATTTTAATTTATTAGGCGAGTCGGAGAAAAAATACAAGGCGGAGGCTCTGCCGAACCTTGTATTTTTTCGGAGACGAGCCTAATAAATTAAAATGTATAAGACAGTAACCTAATATTCTATTTATCCTACATTCTGAGTGTGCACCCGACACAAAAACAAACAAACTAGCCATGACAGCTTACAAACTCGCTACGCACTTGGTAATATGTTGCGCATTGATATTTCTATTTATATCCACGGTTAGCCCTATGACGTCACAAAAGCTTTATTAGGCACTGACTAATAAAGCAAAATTTATTAGGCAGGCTGTTTTTGTACGTTATTTCGCATGAAGGTAGGATAAATAATATATACTGAGTATCGTAGAACACAAATAAATCTTAGTAAATCATTGATCTTATACATAACTACGCATCATGTAATGAGAGACATCGGTCAGTTACTTCCCCTGAATACTCTCTAAAAGTAGATAGGTCATGTTACGTGTTTTCCTCTGTGTTATCGTTATTTCCTTTGCACAACATGCTAGTATTTTAATTCCACTATCACTTCATATGAGTTTTAAATTAATATATCTCGGCAGATCTCATACAGTAAATGGGTACTTAATACTACTTATTTATAAAATAATGTTTTTGTTGTTGTTTTTTTATTTAAGTTTATTTAACGTCGCTACCGGTTTCCCATTTGAGCGACGGGCAGTTTACCTAACAACACCTTTCCTGGGCAGACTCCAGCGGTTAACCAGTACTTCGTACACCAACCTCCGTAAGAAACTGCCAACTTGTTGTCATATAAATGAGACACGGTCTGAGCGGGGCTCGAACCCGTGACCATCAGAGATGATAGGTTACAGTGGTATACAAGTCAGCGACCTTAACCAAAAATAATGTTAGTTAACAGTATTTGGATAACATCACATTTATCATATCGCAACATCTGGTTATGGAACAACAGTAAAAACAAAGGATTTTAAGTAAAAGGACCTATTCACATTTTGGAATAAATCAGACTTTATCTGCCAAGGGAGGTAATAGACAATTAGAGTATTTACAATTTATTGGGAATTTAAGTTTAATTATGCATTACCGTTACTTCTTAAATAATAGGTATCAACTCGGGTTAGTTTGCGATATACCAGGGTTGATACTTATTATTTCGATTCTAACACGACTTACTTCTAATGATTTTAAAGGAGTATTTTCTTCAAACGCCGCTGCATTTGGCTTTCGAAATTTCCTCCCACGTAAAGGGGGTGATGACGTTATTTTGTATGGAAAATATCAATCTAGTGCATAAATCAACAAAAGTTGTAACTGATCAATAATTTTATTTATTTTGTCAAATAAAACTGTACAGAATAGTAACGGAAACGTTAATTAACAGAAAAACAAGACGGACAAGAGATTATCTGATTCTAAAAATAGCTCACTTCTGCGAATTCCCACGGTATTTTTTACAAACATCACGTGACTTTCATTCATAAAACTTTACACGCATTGTATAAATGGAATAGCCAAAACACGGTTGTTCAAGGTAGGTATATCGCAGAATAACCCGAGGTAGATTTTACTCTAAAAGTATGTATGTTATTAGCTGGGTCGTGTTAGAATGTCCCATATCTTGACTAAGTATTGCCAGTGGAGGTCTAGCCTCAACAGATGGTGCTGAGACTACAATATGTGGCAAATGAGTCCATTAGTGTGTAGTTCTGGTGGAATAAAAGTTATTTCTGTACAAGAGACCTGGGGGTGGTGGGTGGGGTGGGGGCTGGTGTATACAAGTTTAAAGAATGTCCCCGAGTACTGTTATGACCGAGCATAATCAATAAATGTTGGAATGGAATGTATCTACCTGTATGTTATTATCACTGAGTTTCTGCACTTGCAAAGCCTTTTCTGCGCAATCCTCCGTTGTAAACAGCAGACGAGAGTTTGTGTCACGTACTTGTTGCAACAATTCGCCTGAAATTCCAAAGCAGGTTCCCGTCACGAAGGAGGAAAACACGTAGCGTAAATGCTCGGTCATAAGTCGACCTCGGTCATAAGTCGACCCCGGTCATAAGTCGATGGGTTTGCGTATGTGGTATTTTACCTGCATTGTTTGGAATCGAGGTCAACTTCCAGGATGATCGCAGGATAGTTGTTCTAGTTGCTATGGAAACACGTGATTTAAATGATCGGGTAGTGCTAACTTATGGTGCATTTTATATATGATATATTTATAATATAAAAAAGTTAAATAAAAAAAAGCGCCCTCGCTCGAGGTTATAAAACTGTTCTTCATTCTGTTTAGTTTATTTAGCCTATACACATTTATTTTAGCTCGATTGCGAAACAAGTTCTTACAACTTATATTAATCACTCTCGATACCTCATTCCTGATGGAATATATCGCCACGAGGGAGAGAGAAGAGGCAACGTGGAAATTAAATGCCTTGCCTAAGGACACGATCGTAACGGCTCCAGCGGGGCTCGAACTCCGGACCTGAAGCGAACGCGCTACAACTGCGCTATCACGATGTACACGTTCTTCATTCTCAAGCTCAGTCTCGAGCTATTTGAGCTTAGTCCAAATCCCTGACTCATTCAATTTCTTGAGCACGAGTTTGAGATCTAAGAATAGTTTTTAATCACTGAGGCCTGGAAGCACGTGCATACACGTGATTATTTGAAGAAATCACTTTGGTCCGATCAGTAATTGTCTTTCCGGTTTGATATTGCCTTCCAACTTCAGAAGAATCGCTTTTCGAAGTTACAGTAGGTCACTGGGGCCAAATGAATTGTTTGTTTATAAATATAGGAATGATCCCATAGATCGTCAGCCGTGTTTATCGTTCTTACTTTTGTACACATAGCTAGTTTTCGATGTACATACATTCGGTTACTTGGTCACCCTGCCTGCTGCCATACATATTTAATTGCGAATATACTCTATGAAGAGTGCCGCTATCACCGATGATGATGATGATGGTGGTGATGATGATGATGATGATGATGATGATGATGATGATGATGACGATGATGACGATGATGATGATGTACCCTGCATCAGCTGAGAATTGGCGATTGTTAAAGCTGCCCCGAGTTCCGTGACGCTACATAGGACGTGCGCGAACTGTGGAGTGTTGGTTGCGCACAGACAAGCCACGTCACCATGCTGTAGCCCCATAGATCGAAGGTTGCTTGTCACATGATGCACTTCCTCCCGAAGTTCCGCGAAAGTTGTTCTTCTGTTGCTGATACCGTCTATCTGTAATTATACCAACGAATCACCAGTCAGCATACTGTTTGCCGATGGGGGACCACTCACGACCTTTTTCCATCAATAGTGGCCTCCGCGGCAGAGTCAGTAAGGTTGCTGACTTCAAATCACTTGCAGCTGCTGGTTCGAATCCTACTGAGGTGTCCAATTATTACATGCGCGGAAGCTATCCAGCTGGCTTGTGGATAGTCGGTGGTTCTACCCTGGGTGTTCGCCCATACCTGAAATACCTCGAGTGGGCACCCGGGGTCCTCCTCCACCAATAATAGCTGGAAAGTCGCCGTTGGTGCGTCTTTAAACCCCTAAAACAAACGAACAAATCTTCGACCAATAAAACATGTGCAGTCGACATAGAACCTAAGCTGTCGGTGCGACTTTAAACCCCTTAAACAAACGAACAAATCTTCGACCATTAAAACATGTGGAGTCGACATAGAACCTAAGCTGTCGGTGCGACTTTAAACCCCTTAAACAAACGAACAAATCTTCGACCAATAAAACATGTGCAGTCGACATAGGACCTAAGCTGTTGGCGCGACTTTAAACCCATTAAACAAACGAACACATTTTCTACCAATAAAATATGTGCATTCGACATAGGACCTAAGCTGTTGGCGCGACTTTAAACCCCTTAAATAAACTAACAAGTCTTCGACCATTAAAACATGTGCAGTCGACATAGGACCTAAGCTGTTGGTGCGACTTTAAACCCCTTAAACAAACGAACAAATCTTCGACCAATAAAACATGTGCAGTCGACATAGGACCTAAGCTGTTGGCGCGACTTTAAACCCCTTAAACAAACGAACAAATCTTCGACCAATAAAACATGTGCAGTCGACATAGAACCTAAGCTGCTGGCGCGACTTTAAAACCCTGGAGGCGCACCTTGAATTCACATCTGTTGGACGAGATGCAGCAATACCATATGTATGTATGTCGCCTCCTACAACCAGGTAAATGTACGGTAGAGGCAATTATAAACAATGTAGATATAAACTAATATTGTTTGTTTGGTTTTAAGGATTAACGTACCCAATACCTTAGGTCAAAATGGCCACTCTCCAGCTATTATTTATTGAGGAATACCCCGGATGCACCCGGGTACAACCACCGACCACCCGCAATCCAGCTTAATAGATTCCACACTTGAAATAATTCGACACTACCGTGAGATGATTCGAACCTACAGCGATGAGGAGCAAGTGATTTGAAGTCAACAACATTAACCACTCTGCCGCGGAGGCCTCCGTACCAAGATAGACATACAATGTACGTACAAGTGCAATCTTTCCCTGGTGTTTATGTATATCCCTGAAGATGTATTCCGCCACAGAACAATCCGGTATATGTACTATATGCTTAGAAACATGGTACATCCGGCATATTAAAGAACCGAGCATAATTTTTGGTTTTATTTTTCAAATATGAGCTGCCATTTATTTGATCGCGATTACGTTCCTTATCTAATACTAGATCTATATGAGAATATGTCAGAAGGTTCTACATTGTCTAGCGGAGATACTGATCATGCTTAAAGATTAGATATGTCCATTTCTTTTATAATAATACTGACTTTATCTAACGAGAGAACTCATTTGACATGCTCATGCGCTTGTGAGGCCTTCCACAAATTAAAAAATGAAATAGCACAATGCACTAGCGGGTTCGGGGGGGGGGGGGCGCACCCGGCGCGCGCACCTGGTGGATCCATTGTTTTCACAATTGTCCTGGAGGAGCATGCCCCCGGACCCCCCTAGATGCTAGCCTTCAACTATGTTGCGCCCCCCCCAACGCCAAATCCTGTAACCGCCCCTGCAATGAAACGTGTAAACATTGACCACTAATACAGACTGGCATGTGGAATTAGATATAAGCTGTACAATAACTAATACTTATACGATCCCCCATCTGACACTAATAATAGTAACAGTCTTTTAGTAGGGACTTTAAACAGAGGTCTCGTGCTTTAACACGTGCACGTAAGAGAACCATGTGGCTCTCTGTCTGTATCACTGTATCTAAAATGACTAGTTTATTCAGGAGGCGTCGCTCATATGGGTAACCGGTAGCGACGATAAATAAACGTAAAACACACACAATGGGTGATTTTCATTTGCGAGTAATTCTCAGCACCTCACACTTGTCAGGATTGAACTCTATGGACCAGTTTCGTTCCCACTGTTCTAGAGCATTCAGATCGCTTTGCATGATATTTTGTGCACCAATAGAGAATTCTAGTGCGAGATCTACACTATGTCTACGTCCCCGCGAGGGGTTCGACATTAACGGAAGATAGATAGATAGATAGATAGATAGATAGATAGATAGATAGATAATAGATAGATAGATAATAGAAGATAATAGATAGATAGATAGATAGATAGGATAGATAGATAGATAGAAGATAGATAAAGATGATAGATAGATAGATAGATAGATAGATAGATAAAGATAGAAGATAATAGATAGATAGATAATAGATAATAGATAGATAAAGATAGATAGATAATAGATAGAAATAGATGATAGATAAGATAGATAGAAATAGATGATAGATAGATAAAGATAATAGATAGATAGATAGATAGATGATAGATAGATAGATAGATAGATAGATAGATAGATAGATAGATAATAGATAGATAGATAGATAGATAGATAGATAGATAGATAGATAGATAGATAATAGATAGATAGATAGATAGATAGATAGATAATAGATAGATAGATAGATAGATAGATAATAGATAGAAGATAGATAGATAGATAGATAGATAGATAGAAATAGATAGATAGATAGATAGATAGATAGATAGATAGATAGATAGATAATAGATAGAATATGGTGTCATCAGCAACAGTCTTGCTTTACTGGGTTACTGTTCAACAATGTTAATAATACAAGTTTGTAAATATTACAGTGCACACAAAATGGCCGATGAAATTTTATTCGAGTTGTTTCATTCAGAAATTGTCGGGTTTCTGTATAGGACAACTGATAAAGATGATCAGGTAGTTAAACATATATTTAAAATAACTGATTACTTAATAATATATAGCTTTTGATGATAGAAACTAATAAAATATATTTTAAAAATGTGTTTTGAATGGGTGGGAGCACAGGCACCAGACACATGTGTCTGGTGCCTGTGGGTGGGAGCACAGGCACCAGACACAAAAAAATGACAACATTTCATTTCCTGCTGTTCACGATGAAACAATGTGCCATTCAGGTGTTATTTGACCGATCTCGATGAAATAAAAAGTATTTGTTGATAGAATAAGGTCTTCCGGTCGGGACCACAAGGGCATATCAGTGATCTGGTCGTTTTTACCTAGTTTCTCGTCGATGTTTCTGCATGCATGTTCCAATTTCGTTGGTTGCCTTTATTATATATTACTTATCCCGGCGTGAAGAGTTTTCGCCCAGAACAAGTTTTCGCCCAACTGTGGAAATAGCAAGTCGCGAGAGATCACGCAATATTTCACGCTCCAGTTACCGGAATTATAAATAAACATACCTTGTGCACTTCCAATCTATTTCTAACTGATCATAATATATCAGACAAGGTAAATTAGCGGTGAAAACTTTAAACCTACCCCAGTTTTCACTAACTTCACTATATCCGTTTTATGTCACCATATAAATATCATTTTTTAAAGAAATTGGCAATTTTTTCTCCAAAATGACATATGCATCGTCTGCCACGCCAATATATTTACGAATAAAAATGTCATTATAGTCTCACTGCTCCGTGTTTATGAGTTATGTCCGTTATTACACACAAGGGGTCCTTATTAATAATATCGATTTTCACCGTGTTTCACCTTCAGGTCCACGAGTTGTCCAACTGATATATATGGTTGTGTAAACCTAGTTTTTCTTTGTTGGGCACCGTGTGATGTGTTCGATGGATGGGTCCATTTACGGTTCTGCATTTAGTCAGAGTAATTAGGAGGGATGACGACTTCTTATGCCCCGTGTGTTTGACCTAGTTAAATTAAATGTTAGTGTTTTAGATACAGTATATAGATAAAATGCTGTCCAACAAATGAATTTTGAGTGAAAATGATAAATTAAGCCTCTTATTAAAGTAAGTCTTCCTTAGTTTATTGTTTTGTTAAAAAAGAACTGTTGCTTACATACTAATGGTGGCGCTGTAGACAATTTCCACAGTTAGGCGAAAACATGTGACGTCATTCCGGATTACTGAGAATGAGGTACCGCTATTTTGTCAACTTTTCTCAAAAAGTGTAAACATTCAATTTTCTTCGAGATTTTTGTGAATGAATGGTAACATATTGTTTATTTGGTGACATAAAATTGTTTGCAGTGTATGACCATTCTAAACCTATAGGAGTCTGTTATGTACTACATCATCGGAAACCAGTAACACCGGGATACTATATGACCATAGGCAAAAACAAATAAAATTTGTGTGTCTGGTGCCTGTGGGTGGGAGTGTCTAGACTTAAGACTATACCAGTTGTATACTGTCTATAGATCTAACTAATTTATGCAGGGCGTTCACTAGACTTTGAAACTCAAGAGTCAATGACCCTTGAGGTCAAAATCTCAAGAGTCAAACAGGAATTTTCAAGAGTCAAGCTGGAATTTTCAAGAGTCAAATATATGCATGTTGGTACTTTACGTACATGTAATTTTTGTAGGTTCGTGCTACCACTGTTAGCGAAGGGATTTTTCTTTTTAGCATCTCTACACCAAGTACAATACAACAGAATCTGATCATCAGTTTGTTTCATTTCCAGCCACTCAAATTCATTAAGCCACTCAGACCTGAATTTTCTTTTCACTTTAGACTTACGAGTGTCACAGTCTACTTTATGGCGTTTAGGTGTCCCAGGTTCACTAACACTATCACTCAGCTTACGTTTGCTGGGTGTGCCAATTCCGAAGTGACTAAAGCTTTTCTGAACCATATTTAAGATTTAATTTCTAAAACTGATACTCTTTAATTTTTTATCTCCGATCTGATTGAAAATATAACTAAGAATGATTTAGGAATATTCTCCAGAAAATGAAGGAATAATGTAGAAACAATGAAATGATTAATGGGTGGTGCACACAATGAATACCCCATAGAAATCTGTAACAAACAATAGCAAAAGTCATCATCAAACGATTCCGGCATATAATCAGTGGCCCACTATAAGCTTCTCAAATAGCAGACAACTTATTATTGACAATACACGTGTTACAAAAACACCGTTCTATCTATGCCGATTGTACATTGACAATACACATAATGTCAACACCTACTTAAACTTCTCAGTTCTCATGATTAGCAGCACATATGATGGCAAACAACACAAACGGTAATTGGTTGTTTGCAAAACTTGCTAAAGGTGTTTATTGTGACAATCAATAATAAAGGTCATTTGATAAAAACTAATTTTTACCGGAAAAATACCGAGCCGTACAGGTATTAGAGAAACGTTATTAAAGATTTATTTCCCTTTGATACTAAAGTTTGGGTAAGCCTTTTTTCTCAACCACCCAACTGAATAATGACATCAACCACGCGTTTTGAACCTAACCCTGGGCGGCGCAAGTGACAAAGGCGCTTTATGCGTGGTTGATACTATATTCTGATCGGCTGGTTGAGATAAAGATTTTACGTAAAGTTTGCCTAGACGCCATTTGTGAGTCCCTCGTAAATCACGATCGTGTTCATAACGAAATGCAGCAGACTTTTGATGAAAATAACTGCGTTTTATATATGAACGATTACGGTCTTCGACCTCGTAGACAGACATATTTTGATAATTACTCCGCTGAGAAAATATTTGATGACGCATGACCGATCAACGCCCCGGGTCAAGTTGACTCTCAGGGCATTTTCACCAAGAGTCAAAAAGCGTCTTTATCAATTTTCGTGCGTCAAAACCCGGGAGCTCGGGTCAAATGATTTATGTGTGTTTTACGTTTATTAAATACCGTCACTACCGGTTGCCCATATGAGCGACGCCTCCCGAAGAGATTAGTCATTTTGGAGGATAATGCAATAATACAGACAGAGACCCATTCCAGAGTCTCCTCTGGTTCTTTTACGTGCACGGTGTAAAGCACCGACACCAGACCTCGGTTTAACGTCCCATCTGAAAGACTGTTAATTAGTTAAATAGTTAACATGTCTACATCTCAACAAGGAAGATGGATAGATAGAATTTTATTAGGGTCAGATGGGGGATCGAACATGCGATCCCTGGATTACAACTCATTTATAAAGTAGTTTTTATTGTCGAGGTAAAACATGTTATTTGAACATCATTTTGTACTCTGGACACTTGTAAGCGCTAGCTCTACAATGACAGCCAGCCAAAATGGCAGGTAGACAAGTTGACAAGTTTTCCGTACTGAGAACCTGAAAGTGAGACGAGTTTCTTCCGGAGACATACCACTAACCTGTGTATTTGTGTTTCAAAACTGTCTATGCAACTAATGTTTGCTCTCGATTAAGTATAATGATATTTACTTATTCTTTGCATTATCATGTATGCATTATCATTATTATTACAATTTTCATACCAAATTATGTCCAGTAAGATACACTGGCCCACTGTGGCATCCGTGGTCCAGTGGTAGAACGTCGGATTTGGAATCGATCGGTACCGGGTTTGATACTCGGTCAGGCCACGTATGTAGTGTCATTGAGCAAGGCACCTCACACACATTGCTTAGTACTGGTTAACCACTTAGGTCGGCTAAGCTTGCCCAGGAAAACACGTATACGTCCCCGCAAGGGGTTTGACATTTATGGAACATACATGGCCCATTATAAATCACTAAGTGTACACAATACTTATATTCAAATGTATTTAATGGTCATAACTGTGCATTAACAATATTTTGTTGAAATTGATTAAATAACACCATTTATCCTACCGTCATGTGAAATAACGTACAAAAACGGCCTGCCTAATAAATTTTGCTTTATTAGTCAGTGCCTAATAAAGCTTTCATGACGGACTACTTTATGACCCAGATTACGGTTTGTAAATAAACAAAGCGTCTGTTGTCACATTGTGTTGTCTGTTACTTTGCAGAAATACTGTTACATTAATGATTTAAATCGTTCATTTTCAAAATCTACAAGTTCAAGTTGTGGCCTTCGTCTGCTCTACACAGTTGTGTGACATTCAGCTGATAACTTTATTGTACTGTTCCATTTTTACACTTTGAAACATTAATACATGTATATGACATTACATGATTAATAACAATTGAAAAATAGTACATGTTTTCATGTGTATGCCATTTAATTACAGGGATTACTTCATGGCCTGAATATTGGACCGCCGCACCATTACTTAGGGCTAACCGTGGATATAAATAGAAATATCAATGCACAACATATTACCAAGTGCGTAGCGAGTTTGTAAGCTGTCATGGCTAGTTTGTTTGTTTTTGTGTTGGGTGCACACTCAGAATGTAGGATAAATAGAATATTAGGTTACTGTCTTACAAATTTTAATTTATTAGGCTCGTTTCCGAAAAAATACAAGGCTCAGTAGAGCCTCGTCTTGTATTTTTTCTCCAACTCGCCTAATAAATTAAAATTTATAAGACAGTAACCTAATATTCTCTATTTAAGGACGTGATCGCGCGCTTTCTCACAAAAATCCGACCTAGAATGAGCTCAGAAAGTATGTGTTGTTTAAGTTGCTTCTGATTGAATATTTCTAATTTTACATAAATGTTGTTTCATTCCAGGACCAGTGTATAGCAAAGCTTGAGTCGTTAGGATTTAGGGTTGGACAAAGTTTAGTTGAAAGGTAAAATGTAATTCAAATAGATCTGTACATTGTACGCCTATATTTAATTACATACACTAAGTCAATGTAATATTTCCTTTTCTCCATTCATCACACAGTGAATTCATGTTACCACTGCAAGCATTATATATAGAGTCTGATACTACATGCAGTTAATTTAGTTATCTCACATACCGTATTGTTCCTATTTAAAGCGCCACCTCTCTAATATAGGCGCCCCACATAAAAATGCAACATGAAATGGCCCTTAAAAGGAAATAATTGGCTTACCTGTTGGTAGTACTGTTGTTTAACGTAATCCATATATATATATATACTCCAAGCTCATGAATCACTAAGTATGCATGAATACATTCATACCGAAAGTACAAGGATAGTTATTTACATAGACACTGTATAACAGTTAATAACGCGGAACAATCCACAGAAACACGGGTTAACTTTAAATGTATACGATTTACGTAGCATAATAGTATGTACCGCATGTACAGAACATAATTATCGATCGATTTAGGTAACACACGATGACGTAGTAGGCGTCGCATTATGACAAAGCAAGGTCACTGAGCAGTTTCTTCCAATTAGTTGGCATTTACCGATATTGAAACGGAGATTTTCCACACCTATACTACAGAAATTAATTACTCTAATTAGCACGCCCCTTTTGTGTTTTGCATCGCGCCAGGGCGCTATAAATAGGAACAATACGGTAGTGATGACACTGACAGGTGCATTCTAAAAATAGTTTTTTATTCAAATGAATATTCTTTAATGGAACTCATGATAGCGCAGTGGATGCGCGTTCGCTTCAGGTGCGAAAGGTTGGAGTTCGAGCTCTGCTGGATCAGTTACGATTGTGCCCTTAGGCAAGGCATTTAAATTCCACGTTGCCTCTTCTCTCTCCATCGTGGCGATGGATTCCATCAGGAATGAGGACCCGAGAGTGATTAATATAAGTTGCAAGACGTAAGTTGCAATCAAGCTAAAATAAATTTGTATAAACTAAATATTCTTTCAAATAGAAGCTGCCATTTTATTTATATCTTTGCCATCATTTCGTAATATGTTTGAATATGATTATTAATTTTAACCCTTTCCCTCATAGAAGCACCTCTTGATGCCATTACCAATACAACATACATTGACAATGTAGTAGCCAAACCAATGTTCATACTAAAGTCCAGAATCTCATGTAGTCCCAGTAATATCTATGGAGGTGGGATAGATATGACGACTACTTATCCACTGTATGATAGCTAAATGGCTGTCGTTTGTATGGAGATATAATAGTATATTAACCTAAATCTTTATGTAGTCCCAGTAATAGCTATGGAGGTGGGATAGATATGGCGACTACTTATCCATTGTATGATAGCTAAATGGCTGTCGTTTGTATGGAGATATAATAGTATATTAACCTAAATCTCTATGTAGTCCCAGTAATATCTATGGAGGTGGGATAGATATGACAACTACTTATCCACTGCATGATAGCTAAATGGCTGTCGTTTGTATGGAGATATAATAGTATATTACCCTAAATCTCTATGAAGGAAAGGGTTAATGTAATAATGACCAGGACAAATAAAAAAGGAAATGGTTGACCCAGCTTCCCTGTAGCGATATTTGCTTCTTTTGTGCTGGCAATAATCCAAGCTGGAACAACCTAAGAACTAACTGTTGGAGTTTTAAGGAAGTAATAAAAACTATTGGAGTTGCAACTGTCAATAGTGTGTGCTCAGTATATATCAACATTGGTGCAATATTGTTAATCAATTAATCTGATGTGGAAGTCGTGATAGCACAGTGGATGTGCGTTCGCTTCAGGTGTGAAAGGTCCGGAGTTCGAGCCCCGCTGGAGCCGTTACGATTGTGTCCTTAGGCAAGGCATTTAAATTCCGCATTGTCTCTTCTCTCTCCCTCGTGGCGATGGATTCCATCAGTAATGAGGTCTCGAGAGTGATTAATATAAGTTGTAAGAACTTGTTTCGCAATCGAGCTAAAATAAGTTTGTATAAACTGATCAATTAATCTGTATATAGCAAATATAATTGAAAGGATGCTGCTAAAATATTGGGTAATGGCAGTGTTGGTCTCTTTCCATTTATGTCCATGGTGTCCCCAACAATGTAAATGCCCCCCAAATAAGGTGTGTTCATGTCGTGCCCCTACCCCATTCCCATTAAGCTCTCAGTTAACCCCTCTAATTGAATATCACAGAATGAGTGACAGATCCACACCTGGTAAGAAATGCTAATTACCATTGTAGCAGACTTGTCTAAACTGAAGGTTATGTTTTGGAACACCTGTAGACAGTGACCATCGATTTTCAAATCACGGATTATTTTAGAGGGCAATGTGGGCGAAATTGTCGCCCTAGGGACCCTGACTTCGCCCTCTGGGGGCCCCACTTCTCCCTAAAAAAATTACGATTTTCAAACAAAATTTTGTCTAGTAAGATACACTGGCCCATTATAAAGCACTCCTTCTATTCAAATGTTGTATTTAATGGTTGTACTGTTCATTTTAACCCTATTTTGCAGAATTATATTAAAGAACACCATTTAAGGAAGCGATCACGCGCTTTCTCACTTCTCCCAAAAATTCTGACCTAGAATGAACCCTGATTAATCATGTTTATTTCTTGAACAGATATACCAAAGACTGTGCCAGATTTAAAGATGACCTTGACATCATGAAATTCATTTGCAAAGACTTCTGGAACTCTGTCTTCAAGAAACAGGTGGACAATTTGAGGACAAACCATCAGGTACCCCATCTTCCCAACAACATCTTCCTTCCTGGGAACAATACTGGGTGGGTCCTTCATCTATCCAAGCCACTTCTTAGTTTATACAAATTTATTTTAGCTCGATTGCGAAACAAGTTCTTTCAACTTATATTAATCACTCTCGAGACCTCATTCCTGATGGAATCCATCGCCATGAAGGAGAGAGAAGAGGCATGTGGAATTTAAATGCCTTGCCTAAGAGCACAATCGTAACGGCTCCAGTGGGGCTCGAACTCCGGACCACTTCTTAGGGTTACACTTCTCACTGTTGGTTCCGCAGCAACATGAAGATGGATCCGGCAATCTGGTCTCTTCAGGGCAGTCCATACCTCCACCATTTCTGAAGAACAGGAATGCTGAAGGTTGTGCCACTTGCTGCAAGGGCGACAACCAGATCATTCTGGAATCGTACGCTGCTGCTGCTGCGAGATGCACTCGGGTCGCGTCGTACATGCCAAAATATAATGTTATTCCCTGCATTAGATATAGCTGTCATAGAAATAATTTAAAGTCGTTTTAATGTATCCTTACAATGAAAACATAATAATCTCATGCATTTTGTTATTATGCACAACTTACTTCCCTTATTCTATCTATGTATATCACTGTACCTGTACACCGACTTCCACATTCTATCTATGTATATCACTGTATCTGTACACCGACATCCACATTCTATCTATGTATATCACTGTACCTGTACACCGACTTCCACATTCTATCTATGTATATCACTGTACCTGTACACCGACTTCCACATTCTATCTATGTATATCACTGTACCTGTACACCGAGTCACCGACTTCCACATTCTATCTATGTATATCACTGTACCTGTACACCGACTTCCACATTCTATCTATGTATATCACTGTACCTGTACACCGACTTCCACATTCTATCTATGTATATCACTGTACACCTACTTCCACATTCTATCTATGTATATCACTGTACACCGACTTCCACATTCTATCTATGTATATCACTGTACACCGACTTCCACATTCTATCTATGTATATCACTGTACCTGTAACACCGACTTCCACATTCTATCTATGTATATCACTGTAAACCTACTTCCACATTCTATCTATGTATATCACTGTACCTGTACAGCACCGACTTCCACATTCTATCTATGTATATCACTGTACCTGTACACCGACTTCCACATTAAAAATTGAATAGGAAATTGGTTAGATTTTGCCATTTTAAAACTTAACTAAAACGTATGCTATTTCTAGTTTCCCCACGTCAAGTACCATATTTCATTTTAGTAGAAAATTCCTTTGAATTCAATTGAAACTACAAAATTAGGTGGTACAAACTATGGATTCTAAATTCTATGATAAAGTATGGCATGACTGGCCATACATGAACATGAAGACTATCTCCCGGAATCCTATCATGGCAATAAATACAAATATCATTGTCGTTTTGGGATTGTGTAATTCAGATTTGTACATGTGCTATCCGTGAGATATAGCGACTACTGAAACAACATGGACAGGGTTCCCTCTGTCTGAATGTTTGTCTGCGCCACTTCTGTCGCCAATTGAAAAACACTGGAGCCAATTTAAAACAATTTTTTTTAAAAAGTTGCGCCAAATATTTTCGCCATTTCACAAAATTTAGCGCCAATATTTGTTTTTTGTCGTAATTGGCGACCGACAGCGGGAGCCCTGATGGAATTTAGCTAATACAATGTACAGTGTCAATGTATGTGGTATTGGTAATGGCATCGACAGGCTCCTATGTGGTTATGAGTTACCCAACTGGTCTATCTGGAATGTTTGTGAGTTTGTATCTGATTGTGTGATTCCAGGGCGTGTATGTGTTACAAGACAACAGATTCAGATTTCTCACGCAGATTTCCAACGGGAAACAGTTCATGGATGCTGCTCCAAAGGTAAATATGCTGTCTGCACAACACAACAATGTTCATATATCTGGTTATTATTAGAACCTATATCATTTTGCATAATATTTTATGCTTTCGATCATGACCTATTGATAGTATTATATATAATTCACTATCATTTCACACAAACAAAACACTCTGAAAATGCGCATTGCTCCTCCAACTGTTTCTGGGGACATGACCACAGGCCACCTTTGCCCCCCCCCAACAGCTTAAATTCCTGGATCCGCTCATGTATTAAATTTCTATATGGAAAAACTTAAGCATTGAGGCTGATGAAGGAGGCTGTTTCTCCTGTATCACCGTCCAGCTGATATATTTTAGGCCATCCAATGCAAATTATGACAACATGATAATTCTTATCGTCTGTCGTGATAATTCAGCTATTGGTTAGTTTATAATTATTATCGTCCGCCGTGATAATTCAGCTATTGGTTAGTTTATAATTATTATCGTCCGCCGTGATAATTCAGCTATTGGTTAGTTTATAATTATTATCGTCCGCCATGATAATTCAGCTATTGGTTAGTTTATAATTCTTATCGTCCTCCGTGATAATTCAGCTATTGGTTAGTTTATAGTTCTTATTGTCCTCCGTGATAATTCAGCTATTGGTTAGTTTATCCAAAAAAAATAGCTCGATTGCGAAACAAGGATTTACAACGTTGGATTAATCACTCTAGACTTCATTACTGGAGAGTATTCTAGTTCATGTATGGTTCCCGCTAAAGGCTATGTTACTACACATTCTAGAAGTAGAAGGATGTAAGCAACCCTGTGTTGTTCTTCGTGTTGACAGTTAAGAGATTTCTTCATAAATTATGCACTGGTCAGAGTGGTCAGAACACGTCGTCAGAAACGAGGCTCTACTCTGCATGTACAGTTTAGAATAGGGACCACTAAAGTGTAATCTAGTATGATCGTAAGAGACGATTAATTTTGTCTGAACACTTCAGTCTGGAAGATGTGAAGATTTTAGTTCCGTATCTCATATTTTTAATCCTGTTTACACCTGAATTGTGAAATTGCCAAAAAAAAATACAACTTTAACCCGTAACCTACCAATCACGACTAAACTGTCTGATCAGATAATGGAGCTAAAACACTTGTCTGAATAGCAAACAACATAGATCCTGATCAGGGTTATATATAGTTCACAAATAAATATTTGAAGCCATGTTTTCGACAAATCGATAAAACATGTGCCCCAAAACATTTTTTTAATAAAAGTTGCACCGAATATTTTCGCCAATTCACAAAATTTAGTGCCAATATTTGTTTTATAGCGCCATTGGCGACCGACAGTGGGAACCCTGCCTGATCAAATGCAGTGTTGCACCGTGGCTGAACTGTATCTATGTTGTTGGCACATTCCGTCCAATTTATTTGGCCGGTTATGGGTTGAAACATGGGTAAACAACTTTGCTAATGAGTTATTTTGTGTGCTTACATGTATGTGTTTAATGATTACTGTTGCAGTATTTGGCCATGGCTTGTGGTATAATCCGTGGATCACTGGCAAACATCGGTGTCAATTCTGTTGTAACTGCTGAAGTTAGTGCCATGCCTGCTTGTAAGTACATTTAGGAGTTGTACTGGTATTCACTAGTACGTTAATTCACTAGTGGATTCAGGCGAGGGAGCGCACCAGGAACATGCTCCCTAAAATTGTCCTCGGGAGTGGCAAATTTGGCAAGCAATAGTCCGAGTGACCTTGAACTTTGACCAGAAATAGTCGGATTTCCAAAATAGTTATGCATAAAAAACCCTCAAACAATAACATTTCTCACAAACTGTCAAAGTTACGGTGTTTTAACTTTGCATACACATCCGAGGACTAATTCTTTACACCAACATTAAGTCCCCACCACCAAGAGTAACATTGAACTTGAAATTTGGTAATTTGTTGGAAAGCTGAGTAAGACATTTTTTATTTCACTGAACCAACACTTATTCAGTCAACCGTGTATGGTGAGGCACCCTTGGGGCAGTGACCTTGTTTAAATATGTAAGCAGTGTTCCCCATACTGAGTAAGCAAAGTCAAGGTCATACCGAGGCATGATTGGTCAGAAATAGGTGCATATTATATGCTGTCCGCTTCATGTGTTTGAAACCGATAGGCATGTTTTACAATATCTTCATCATAATTATTAAGTCGATGTGGTGCCCCAATCCAGGTTCGTATTTGCTAGGACAAGGTCGCACTAGTCGATGTGGTGCCCCAATCCAGGTTCGTATTTGCTAGGACATGGTCGCACTGTCGATGTGGTGCCCCAATCCAGGTTCGTATTTGCTAGGACATGGTCGCACTAGTCGATGTGGTGCCCCAATCCAGGTTCGTATTTGCTAGGACATGGTCGCACTAGTCGATGTGGTGCCCAATCCAGGTTCGTATTTGCTAGACAAGGTCGCACTAGTCGATGTGTGCCCCAATCCAGGTTCGTATTGCTAGGACATGGTCGCACTAGTCGATGTGGTGCCCCAATCCAGGTTCGTATTTGCTAGGACATGGTCGCACTAGTCGATGTGGTGCCCCAATCCAGGTTCGTATTTGCTAGGACATGGTCGCACTAGTCGATGTGGTGCCCCAATCCAGGTTCGTATTTGCTAGGACAAGGTCGCACTAGTCGATGTGGTGCCCCAATCCAGGTTCGTATTTGCTAGGACATGGTCGCACTAGTCGATGTGGTGCCCCAATCCAGGTTCGTATTTGCTAGGACAAGGTCGCACTAGTCGATGTGGTGCCCCAATCCAGGTTCGTATTTGCTAGGACATGGTCGCACTAGTCGATGTGGTGCCCCAATCCAGGTTCGTATTTGCTAGGACATGGTCGCACTAGTCGATGTGGTGCCCCAATCCAGGTTCGTATTTGCTAGGACAAGGTCGCACTAGTCGATGTGGTGCCCCAATCCAGGTTCGTATTTGCTAGGACATGGTCGCACTAGTCGATGTGGTGCCCCAATCCAGGTTCGTATTTGCTAGGACAAGGTCGCACTAGTCAATGGTCAGGCATACGTGCAATGCCATATATTTTAAATACATGTACTGGATTTCCTGACATAGGTCACATGACGAAACACAATAATGGCATCTCACCCCAGTAACATCATGTAAATGTATTCGAGGAAATACATTTATCCAAAACCTCTAGAGTTAACACAGATTTGAACTGTTACCAAACTGTTTGTTAAACATTTATATGAAAAAGTTGGCAGTTTCTTACGAAGGTTGGTGCATCAAGTACTGGTTAACCGCTGGAGCCTGCCCAGGAAAGGTGTTGTTAGGTAAACTGCCCGCCGGCGATATAGCCCAAAATGGTGCTGATGCAGGCGTAAAACCCGAAATATAACATAAATATAACAATATAAACATAGTATGTATGCACTGTGCAGTTATTTCACAACTGGTCGATTGAACTCAGTTATGTTCATTTGTTGATTTCAGGTAAATTCCAAATTCAGATTCAAAGAACTTGATTGGTGGCAACAAGCAACATATACATCTGTGATTATTGGTGGTTGTACTGACTAGTGTATAGATTATCACCATCCGTTGTCCTCTGCGGTCAAGTGGTTATGGTTTCTTCAAATCACTTGTCCTCACTGCTGTATGTTTGAATCCCATTGGAGTTGTCGAATTATTTCATATGAGGAAGCTATCCAGCTCGCTTGTGGAAGGTCGGTGGTTTTACCTGGGTGCCCGTCCATGTCTGGAATAATGCTTGGAGGGACACCCGGGGTCTTCCTCCACCAATAATAGCGGAAGAGCCAAATGACGGAAGCTGTTGGTGCAACTTTAAGACTCCAAATACAACAAAAATCGTCATCCAGCCACTCGCGAGCCTGGGCCCAACTGTGTAAATAGCACATCATATTATATTATCAAGAGTATATGCATTAACTGGACAGTGCAATTAGATGCCAAAGTAGGTCATAATAGCTGACCAATGAGACCAAAATATACAGCCACCTCCGGATGTGAACAGTGTGGTGAAAAGGTTATCTGCAGACAAATGGCGGGATGGCAGCTTGAGGGTTTTCTGCTACTGTTGCGCCTACCAGTGTTAGAACTAGTCCCGTCCTCTGTGCTTGGTTGTTTGGGCATGTCATCTCTAACTTGACAGTTCTCCATCCTTGACACAAGTCATACCGTAATTGCAACTTGCCTTTCTCAGGCAGGTATGCATGGTGATGTCCAAAACATTCCCAGTGTCTACTAAATCGAATATACCTTTGCCGGAGAGGTGCGAGTGGTATATTGAACTGACTGGTCAGCATTGTAAAGCAGGGTTCCCGCTGTCGGTCGCCAATTGTGACAAAACACAAATACTGGCACTAAATTGTGTGAATTGGCGAAAATATTTGGCACAACTTTTTAAACTTTAAATTTTTTTTTTTGGCACATGTTTTGTCAAATACATGGCTTCAAATATTGATCTGTGAACTATATCCAAGTCTTTCAACAGTATGTTTCAATTGGCAACAGATGTGGCACAGACAAAAATTCAGGCAGCGGTAACCCACTTATTGCTCAGTAATCCTTGTTATTGGGTTGGACAATTTAAAAAGCCTGTTCAATTGTGTTAGTATATCCTTATTGTATATTTATTTAAATCGTACATTAAAATGTGTTTATAAAGGTCAGATTGTTTGTGTTGTAATATTACGAAATGTAAAGCTAAATACTTTATAGTTTAAAAAAAGTATTTATTATATAATATTATGTGGAATTGAAGTTTTGCTTTAGGCCATTTTATTCTGGATACCGTTAAACAGTATGTGCAAAGAGCATAGATCCAGATCAGCCGGCATGGAACGTACCCTCTGTTCATGATCTATGCTGTTTGCTGTTCAGATGATCTTGCTAAGACACTTGCCTATGTAGCAAATAACATAGATCCTGATCAGCCAGCATGGAACGTGCCCTCTGATCATGATCTATGCTGTTCAGATGATCTTGCTAAGACACTTGCCTATGTAGCAAATAACATAGATTCTGATGAGCAATATAATCATATAAATGCTACAGCGGATCTGGATCTATGTTGTTTGCAAAAGCCTTTAAATTTGTATCCAGAATGAAATGGGTTAATGGGATACCATACAACTTGAAGAGAGCCATTTCTAGAGACCGAGATCAAAGCACTGTTAGTCTGCCTGTACATATACTGTGCTCACTCAACAACACATTCATTACCGGCATAGATGGGGGGGGGGTCAATCCCGGAGACAAGAAATAGACATCTCCTATTGGCTGAAACATCCTGGTTGTGACTGAATGTAATCATAATGGGTCATTTATCGCAAAACAAATCGTAGAGGTAAATCTTTCAAACACCTCAATACTAACAGGGTTCATTTTAGGTCAGAGTTTTTGGGAGAAGTGAGAAAGCGCGTGATCGCTTCCTTAAATGGTGTTCTTTAATATACTTCTACAAAATGTGGTTAAAATGCACAGTACAACCATTAAATACAACATTTGAATAGAAGGAGTGCTTTATAATGGGTCAGTGTATCGTACTCGACAAAATTTTGTTTGAAAATCGTGAAAACCAACACATATTTTCTTTAGGGAAAAGTGGGGCCCCCAGAGGGCGAAGTCAGGGTCCCTAGGGCGACAATTTTGTCCACATCGCCTTCTAGAATGATCCCTGTACTAATTACAAAACTAAAGTATGGGAGATGGTACGGTGGTCGCCAGATCGGACAGGTGGGTTTTCTCCAGGTACTCCGGTTTCCTCCAACACTAAAGACCACATATACGCTTTCATCCATGCCAACAAAAGTGATTAATATAAGTTGTTAAAACTTGCTTCGCAATCGTTGTAAAAATAAAGTTTAAAACACTAAGTGATATGTATATTTGTTGTATGGTTTGAAATAAACTATGTTTAAACTAAATGAGTGCCAAAATTTCCAAAATCTTCTCCGAACTTAAAATGGGGCAGCCTTTTTGTTCTATTTCCTAGAGAAATATATAGCAGATCCTAAAATAGCTTATTGTAAACCGCAATGCACAGATCTTAGATAGTTGGCATGTAGCATCACCTTATGTTATGTTATATTTCGGGTGGCAGTTTTACTTAACAACTTTCCTGGGCAGGCTCCAGCGGTTAACCAGTACTTGGTGCACCAACCTCCGTAAGAAACTGCCAACTTTTTCATATAAATGAGACACGGTCTGAGCGGAGCTCGAACCCGTGACCATCAGTGATGATAGGTTACAGTGGTATACAAGTCAGCGACCGTAACCACTCGACCACAGAGGCGGACTGTTTTACAGTGTATCTATGATAAATGTGTGTCAACGATGCATAACAGTGATATATAGGAACAGAGTAACTGATTAGTTGATACAAATTTATTTTAGCTCAATTGCGAAACAAGTTCTTACAACTTATATTAATCATTCTCGAGACCTCATTCCTGATGGAATCCATCGCCACGAGGAAGAGAGAAGTGGCAACGTGGAATTTAAATGCCTTGCCTAAGGGCACAATCGTAACAGCTCCAGCGGGGCTCGAACTCTGGGCCTGGAGAATAACTGATTATATGTATATGTCTAAATTAATGTATCATTTGACACTGCATATTTAGTTTATACAAATTTATTTGATCTTGATTGCGAAACAAGTTGTTAAAACATTAGAATAATCATTATTGTTGTAAAACTTATTTCGCAATCGAGTTAAATAACTTTGCATCAACAACAAAAATCCCTGGAATGGGTCAGTTTCCAGGAAGGTTCATAACTGTTCAACACTACATGTATGTTGTTAAATTGTGATCAACAGATAGTATAACTGTACTAGTACTATGGTTAGTAAGGTTAGTAATATATGCAGCGAATTTTGTGGAATGGTAGGTCTGGCATCTCCTCGGCGTGATCTCGCCGGTAGTCCCATAGATAATGGTCAATAAGGATGGAATTGACCAGCAATCCCTTGCCGTTAGGGTCAGCATCAAGGATCCTTCGTGTCTCTTTGTTGATAAGTTCAGTTGCCCAGATACTACACCCACGTATTTCTACCTCGTAACGGTCGTCTGCAAGGAATGGGTATAGTATTAATAATGCATAGGTCACGTCATACCAGCAGGTAATTTGTTTTTGTGCACCACTGTAGAACCACCGACCTTCTGTGCACCACGGTAGAACCACCGACCTTCTGTGCACCACGGTAGAACCACCGACCTTCTGTGCACCACGGTAGAACCACCGACCTTATGTGCACCACTGTAGAACCACCAACCTTCTGTGCACCACGGTAGAACCACCGACCTTCTGTGCACCACGGTAGAACACCGACCTTCTGTGCACCACTGATCTTCTGTGCACCACGGTAGAACCACCGACCTTTTGTGCACCACGGTAGAACCACCGACCTTCTGTGCACCACGGTAGAACCACCGACCTTCTGTGCACCACGGTAGAACCACCGACCTGTGCACCACTGTAGAACCACCGACCTTCTGTGCACCACAGTAGAACCACCGACCTTCTGTACACCACGGTAGAACACCGACCTTCTGTGCACCACTGTAGAACCACCGACCTTCTGTGCACCACGGTAGAACCACCGACCTTCTGTGCACCACGGTAGAACCACCGACCTTTTGTGCACCACGGTAGAACCACCGACCTTCTGTGCACCACGGTAGAACCACCGACCTTCTGTGCACCACGGTAGAACCACCGACCTTCTGTGCACCACGGTAGAACCACCGACCTTCTGTGCACCACTGTAGAACCCCGACCTTCTGTGCACCACGGTAGAACCACCGACCTTCTGTGCACCACGGTAGAACACCGACCTTCTGTGCACCACTGTAGAACCACCGACCTTCTGTGCACCACGGTAGAACCACCGACCTTCTGTGCACCACGGTAGAACCACCGACCTTCTGTGCACCACGGTAGAACCACCGACCTTCTGTGCACCACTTCTGCAAGCTTCCTCACATGAAAGCATTCATCAAGTAAATGTCGCATACACGTATTGCTCTGTTTGTTACACATTGCAGCCTCGTACATGAACTACACATTGCAGCCTCGTACATGAACTACACATTGCAGCCTCGTACATGAACTACACATTGCATGAACTACACATTGCAGCCTCGTACATGAACTACACATTGCATGAACTACACATTGCAGCCTCGTACATGAACTACACATTGCATGAACTACACATTGCAGCCTCGTACATGAACTACACATTGCATGAACTACACATTGCAGCCTCGTACATGAACTACACATTGCAGCCTCGTACATGAACTACACATTGCAGCCTCGTACATGAACTACACATTGCATGAACTACACATTGCAGCCTCGTACATGAACTACACATTGCAGCCTCGTACATGAACTACACATTGCATGAACTACACATTGCAGCCTCGTACATGAACTACACATTGCATGAACTACACATTGCAGCCTCGTACATGAACTACACATTGCATGAACTACACATTGCAGCCTCGTACATGAACTACACATTGCAGCCTCGTACATGAACTACACATTGCAGCCTCGTACATGAACTACACATTGCATGAACTACACATTGCAGCCTCGTACATGAACTACACATTGCAGCCTCGTACATGAACTACACATTGCATGAACTACACATTGCAGCCTCGTACATGAACTACACATTGCATGAACTACACATTGCAGCCTCGTACATGAACTACACATTGCATGAACTACACATTGCAGCCTCGTACATGAACTACACATTGCAGCCTCGTACATGAACTACACATTGCAGCCTCGTACATGAACTACACATTGCAGCCTCGTACATGAACTACACATTGCATGAACTACACATTGCAGCCTCGTACATGAACTACACATTGCAGCCTCGTACATGAACTACACATTGCATGAACTACACATTGCAGCCTCGTACATGAACTACACATTGCAGCCTCGTACATGAACTACACATTGCATGAACTACACATTGCAGCCTCGTACATGAACTACACATTGCATGAACTACACATTGCAGCCTCGTACATGAACTACACATTGCATGAACTACACATTGCAGCCTCGTACATGAACTATAATTCGCTATGATAATCAAAGTTTTTGAAATGTAGTCACGTGTGTATATATAATTAATGTGATTAACTTGTGCTTTCTAAATACTGTTTTTAAATATGCATTTTATTTCTTTAAAACTCGGATACAAACATTTGTAAAACTGTATTCTATGTTTCCTGTGATGCTATCGATATTTTGTTTAAGGATGGATCACTACCGAAAACATACTTCACAAAATAATGCATATACTGATGCTCCCTCCTCTCCCACAAACTCCCTCCTCTCCCACAAACTCCTTCCTCTCCCACAAACTCCCTCCTCTCCCACAAACTCCTTCCTCTCCCACAAACTCCATCCTCTCCCACAAGCTCTCCTGTCCCACAAACTACCTCCAATCCGCTAACTCCCCCCTCTCCCACAAACACCTCCTCTCCATAAACTAGCTCTCTCCTCTCGCACAAGCTCTCTCCTTTCCCACAAACCCCCTCCAATCCCGCAAACTCCCTCAAGCTCCCTCCTCTCCCAAAAATTCCCCCTCTCCCACAAACTCCCCCTTTCCCACAACCTTCCTCCTATCCCACAAACTCCCTCTCCACAAACTCCCTCCTCTCCCACAAACTCCTTCCTTTCCCACAAACTCCCTCCTCTCCCACAAGCTCTCTCATCTCACACAAACTCCTTCCTCTCCCACAAACTCCCCCTCTCCCACAAACTCCCTTCTCTCCCACAAACTCCCTCTCCAACAAACTCATTCCTTTCCCACAAACGGACCCTCATCTCCCACAAACTCCTTCCTCTCCCACAAACTCCCTCTCCTACAAACTACCTCTTCTCCCACAAACTCCCTCCTCTCCCACATACATCCCTCCTCTCCTACAAACTACCTCCTCTCCCACAAATTCCATCCTCTCCCACAAACTCCCTCCTCTCATACAAACTCCCTCCTCTCCCTGTGATTCAGTAAGTACTGTGTTACCAGATTTCATGAGATGGTCTTTGCGTAAATACTCCATCAGGTTGTGCGAGTATTCTATGGCCCCGAAATACAGCAATGCCTGCGGTATACGGTAGTCTGCGAACATCGTAATTGTATCTATGTCGTGAAACTCTCCATAACCTTCACCTTCAAAACAAGCCCAGATGTCGGCTATGAGGATCTGGGCTCTCTTGTAAATCGCCACTCTCTTCCCAGAGAACTCTGTCTCATCTCTGACAAGAAAAAACACACTATGTTATATTGGTTCAACAATGTTAGTTTATACAAATTTATTTGAGCTCACTTGCTTGTTCTTAATGTTCTTAACATTAGTTTAATCGCTCTCGAGACCTCATTCCTGATGAAATCCATCACCATCAGGTAGTATGAAGAGGAAAGTTGTACTTAAGTGACCTCACCACCGTGGTTCTGACGAAGCCCAAACTCACAACCTCAAGGTGGTATGGCGTACACCGTGGACATTGCAGCACGAAGGCTCCGGTTAAGTTAGAAATGTTTATGGTACATGTACCTATACGAGTTGAAATCGCTGACCACCCGTCTGAGCATGGTCTGTGCACTCTTGTCGCACTGTGTCACGACGTTAGCGAAGCTGCCGTCATACTTCTTCAGTAGCACCTGACCCGCCTCCCGCAGTACTTCTAACCGCTCGTCCAGCAGCGGTATCTCATAATCCGAGTCCGACCGAAATATGTGAGACAACTGCTCCCTGGATATGTTTCCAAAATAGTTTGGGTCAGTCAGTGGTATCCCTATCAAAGAATGTAGACACTTTATCATACGATAGTCGAATATCAGGCCGTTCATTTGACCCGAGCTCCCGGGTTTTGACGCATGAAAATCAGTAAAGACGCTTGCTTAGCCGACGTGAGTGGCTATCCAGTACTAAGCAATGTGTGTGAGATGCCTTGCTCAAAGACACTACCCACGAGGCTTGACCGAGTATCAAACCCGGACAGTTCTATTCCAAATCTGATTATCTACATGTACCACTGGATTACGGGCGCCACAAAGCAACATGAAACTTAAATACTTGTAAGGTTCTAAACCCAGATGCAAAGCTCAGCAAACTGGTCAATGTTTTCTCTAATTATGATAGCAAAGTACTGGTTGCACCCAAGACGCACCTTGGTCCAGAGGTTAGTATATGGTTGGGGAAAAGTTATCTGTACGGAAAGTACCAATATGCATATTGACTCTTGAAAAAATCCATTTTGACCTCAAGGGTCATTGACTCTTGACTTACAAAGTCTAGTGAACGCCCTGGAATATGTGTTACTTACAAGCAATGTATTATTATTATAGAATATATTTAGATTTTATTATATAGATGTATATAAACGTTCCATGTGTGCTCTCACATATTAACAGTCTTTCAGATGGGACTTTAAACCGAGGTATCGTGTCGGTGCTGTACACCGTGCACGTAAAAGAACCAGAGGAGACTCTAGAATGGGTCTCTGTCTGTATCATTGCACTATCCTCCAAATATCTAACATGACTAATCTCTTCAGGAGGCGTGGCTCATATGGGCAACCGGTAGCGACGATAAATAAACGATTTACATATTGGATCGTTTTCGGCTTATATCCTATATATACATGTAACAATCTATACCTTCATCAATGGCTCGATTCATTGCAGCACAAAGTGACCAATATCCCGTATGTTGTTTTCCCGCGTATTTCACCATGAACCTCTTACTCTCGTCTGCTGACCAGAATGAAAAGTTGAGTGTATCCGCCAAAAATATCCACTCGAGTGTCGGTTTATCCATTGTTTTGGGGTTCAGTTCATGCTCCTTCCAGCTTTTTATGCTGTATGTGCCCGATTTCACACAATTTGCCATAAATTCAGCAACTTTTAATACTCCATCGTCTTTGATTTTGACGTCTTCGCTCCCTTCTGCAATTAGCCTACCAGAGTCACGTGGCATCAAAATATCTCCCATGATTTGTAGCGATGGGTTGTAGATGGGAATTTTATATCGAACTAAGGTCCTTAATATGTGCTTGATATTCACCTGAAATTAATAATTTAGAAATAAACAAATACGAAACTTTCTGACACAATACCGTGGCCCCGAGGTTATAAAACATTTCTGAGTTCGATCTCGAGCTCAAATTCAGTCTCCGGTTCTAGGCCTTCATACTAAAACGTTAAACTCAGTTGAGCAATGTTCCACGGAGTACAGTCTCAAAAACAATTTATAGTCTACGTTTCTGTCTCAAATCTCCAGTGAGTTCGAGTCTTATAGCTCATAGGCATGGCTTGTTGTTTTCATTAAATTAATATAAGCTCAAATAGATCTACTATGTTCGATTTAAATATTCATGTAAATTTACAAATCATAAATGCTTGACTCTCCGTCATATCGACTAGATTAATATCAGTGTACAAATGAAACACAAGACAAGTATTCCCTTGCTGATCTCTTCAAACATACTGTGGAATGTAATAATAGTATTATAATATTTATTAACAGCATATCATGTTACACAAACCTCGAACATGTATGTTAACGGAATCCTCATTCGTGCACGTATGTAAGTGACATGAGCGAATACAATGTTTTTGACTTCATACAGAAACTTGAGTTTGAATATGACTGGTCATACGGTCAATTGCTATCAAGCTCAAATTGATAGCCTGTTCATTCCTATTAGATGTACATTTTGTATATACAATAAGGGAGTCAATTTATGTATAGAGACTTCAATATCATAACTAATAAGTAACTGTTTTCAACCTTACTAAATTTCGAAGAGTTTATATATTTAGAATTTTTGTTCGTTACAAGTTAAGTTCGTTAAGCACATCAAATATTTCATATCTTTACACAGATAATTACTGCCATTCACTTTAGATATGCAACATCTGTATTACTCGTCTGCGTAATAGGATGACAGGAGATTAATGTCAGAGTAGTAAAAACATTAATTATTTGATTAATTATTTGCTATATGCCACGGGCATTCTGGGTCCATGAAGATTCAAAATTCACTCATTTGCTGCCCAATCTAGATAGGTGGGTGTTTCAAAATTCACCCATTGGCTGCCCAATCTAGGTATGTGTGCGTTCGAACTGCGCACGCGCAGATCCGTCCAGCACTAGTTGATATGCCCCCGAGAATCTGGATGCATTACGCTTAATCCAGAATCTAAACAGGTTAAATAAATAAGAATTAAACTGTTCGTAAAATTTAAATTGTGAATTGGAGCTTTTAATTATAGCCCGACCCGCCACGGTACGTCACGCCAAGCGAGTTCCCCCAAACAAACTACATACACTACAACAGAACCGTAGACCCAACAAAAATCAAGCCGGGTCGGCACAATCTCAAGACCGCCATTTAATGTTAAGACTGCAGAGTGAAACATAGCGAATTACGTCAATAGTTCATATGATTATGGTTTGAGTTAATCACTTAATACGAAAGTCGTGATAACCAGTGTGCATCCGAGGTTCGTACCCAGTTGTGGCCGGTACGATTTGTGCTCTTAGGCAAGGCATTGGAATTCAAGTTTGCATCTCTCTTGGTGCATATGTGTTACATCGGGATTGAGTGTGTCCCAAAATAAGATAGGAACCTGCCAGTCATAATCAGAAACTGGTTATTCGGTAGTGCCTGGGTTCCAGTCTGTCAATTTTTCACTAATACTTCTGGCAAAATGACATTATCAGAAACTCAATACGCTCATGGTGTTAAAACTACATTTATATGTCTGACAAGGCAACATATATTAACGCCTGTTCCCAAGGAAATTCGGCAGTATAAAGTAACTAACTCGAATATCTTAGATATTTAAGATTGAGTGTATCCGAGATAACTTGTTTTGCACTCCACATATATGTAAGATATGAACATACACTGTGGGCGATACAAGTGACATAAAACAACGCATAGTTCTAGCGCTTCGTTTAATTAGCCATACATGTTTCAATTCAAGTTTCTACTTAAAATCATCGTATTCCATTACTTGAATTAATAAAAAAAATAACAAGTGTGGCGGTAGCGGTTTAGTAGTTTATTAAATGTTCCTAGTTATCTATTTGTGAGGGCACTATCTAACTACACAAACACTTGGTGAACGGTCCATTATCATCTTGGCCGTTTAGACAGTGTGACTTCGGCAGATATCAAATGAAATTTCATTTACTGTCGGTATTACCACTCAAGTTGTAAACACAGTACAGCACTTTATACAATACAATACAATAAGTTTATTGCATAAAACAGTGTACATGTGTGTAGCAATTAAGTACAAACAGGCAGTGACATGGAACTGCACAAAAGCACAATCACTAGTTCAAATATATGTGTAAATATGCGTTAGTTTCGTTGCTTATTTGCAAAATATATAAACTTGGAAAGACCAATGGTGAATTTTTTTATTTGCATGACAAAAGATTAATAAATGTCTGTACAGTCGACCAAGTATGGTAGTATTTTTTAATGATGATCCCCCGTCTGACCCTAATAAAATTAAGTCTTTCAGATGGGATGTTAAACCGAGGTCTCGTGTCGGTGCTGTACACCGTGCACATAAAAGAACCAGAGGAGACTCTGGAATGGGTATCATTGCACTATCCTCCAAAAATCTAAAATGACTAATCTCTTCAGGAAGCGTCGCTCATATGGCCAACCGGTAGCGACGATAAATAAACGTAAAAACACACACACGTTATTGACAAGAACAGTAATCCGGTACCACTATATTGTGTATTTATGTAGAGTTACCTCCCTTACTATGCAGCCAGTAATAACATTTCTACGTTTATTTACGTTTGGACACCACGAATATAAAGTTGTTAAGGACGAATGTAGTCGTACTGGATTGTATATATAGTGCTACTAATGGGGACATGGTGGGACTCAGGGTTCACATGTACCCGTGAAGATGAAATAAATAGACAAAATAATAGAATTTTACTATACCATTCAACACATGTATCCAAAATGGTGGATGGAATTGGCGGGTAAATGACGTTCATGATAAGTTATTTGCGAATTAATGTCATTTCGGCATGGTCTGCCATCGTTTGCTGCATTTATGAATGTTGCTACTCAATACTGGCAAAAGTTAACTCCCACGATACGTTATGCTGAGGCAAGACTCACACCCTCAGTCATAACGTTTTGGGGACGTGCATAGCCTATAATGTAATAACATGTAGGCTATGCAAGTCAATGGAATGTGCACTTATGTCGAATGTAGGAAACTGTAATAACGAACTACAAATGTAGGAAACTGTTTATGCTAAATGTAATAACGAACTACAAATGTAGGAAACTGTTATGCTAAATGTAATAACGAACTACAAATGTAGGAAACTGTTATGCTAAATGTAATAACGAACTACAAATGTAGGAAACTGTTACACTAAATGTAATAACGAATTACAAATGAAGGAAACTGTTATGCTAAATGTAATAACGAACTACAAATGTAGGACACTGTTACACTAAATGTAATAACGAACTACAAATGTAGGACACTGTTACACTAAATGTAATAACGAATTACAAATGAAGGAAACTGTTATGCTAAATGTAATAACGAATTACAAATGAAGGAAACTATTATGCTAAATGTAATAACGAATTACAAATGTAGGAAACTGCTATACTAAATGTAATAACGAATTACAAATGTAGGAAACTGTTATGCTAAATGTAATAACGAACTACAAATGTAAGAAACTGTTATGCTAAATGTAATAACGAATTACAAATGTAGGAAACTGTTATACTAAATGTAATAACGAATTACAAATGTAGGAAACTGTAATAACGAATTACAAATTTAAGAAACTGTTATACTAAATGTAATAACGAATTACAAATGTAGGAAACTGTTATACTAAATGTAATAACGAATTACAAATGTAGGAAACTGTTATGCTAAATGTAATAACGAATTACAAATGTAGGAAACTGTTATGCTAAATGTAATAACGAATTACAAATGTAGGAAACTGTAATAACGAACTACAATGTAGGAAACTGTTATGCTAAATGTAATAACGAATTACAAATGTAGGAAACTGTTATGCTAAATGTAATAACAAATTACAAATGTAGGAAACTGTTATGCTAAATGTAATAACGAATTACAAATGTAGGAAACTGTTATGCTAAATGTAATAACGAATTACAAATGTAGGAAACTGTTATGCTAAATGTAATAACGAACTACAAATGTAAGAAACTGTTATGCTAAATGTAATAACGAATTACAAATGTAGGAAACTGTAATAACGAATTACAAATTTAAGAAACTGTTATACTAAATGTAATAACGAATTACAAATGTAGGAAACTGTTATGCTAAATGTAATAACGAATTACAAATGTAGGAAACTGTTATGCTAAATGTAATAACGAATTACAAATGTAGGAAACTGTTATACTAAATGTAATAACGAACTACAAATGTAGGACACTGTTATGCTAAAGGTAATAGCAAGCTACACATGTAGGGACATATGCTAAATGCAATAATGAACTACAAGTGTATGACATTATTATGCTAAATTTAGGCTAATAACGAACTACAAATGTAAGAAAATGTTATACTAAATGTAATAACGACCAACAAATGTAGGAACTGTTATGCTAAATGAAATAGCGTAAATGTTGCTATATTATGTTGTCGCCCCACATTGCGTAAATGTTGCTATATTATGTGGTCGCCCCACACTATGTAAATGTTGCTATATTATGTGGTCGCCCCACACTGCGTAAATGTTGCTATATTATGTGGTCGCCCCACACTATGTAAATGTTGCTATATTATGTGGTCGCCCCACACTACGTAATGGTAACTATATTATGTCGGGGGCATACGGCTAGGGCAGGAGGCGTGGGGTAGAATAAGAGCCATTCGTAGTGTGTTCATTTTTTATGCGTTTATTGATCGTCGGCCTCTTTAGCGGGGCATATAAGACTTCCCAAGTCCAGTAGCATCCCATGTGTATCGATACACGAGACCATCCCGGGTTATATTACATCCCCAGTCTATACCATCGATACACGAGACCGTCCCGGGTTATATTACATACCCAGTCTATACCATCGATACACGAGACCATCCCGGGTTATATTACATCCCCAGTCTATACCATCGATACACGAGACCATCCCGGGTTATATTACATTCCCAGTCTATACCATCGATACACGAGACCATCCCGGGTTATATTACATCCCCAGTCTATACCATCGATACACGAGACCATCCCGGGTTATATTACATCCCCAGTCTATACCATCGATACACGAGACCATCCGGTTATATTACATTCCAGTCTATACCATCGATACAGGAGACCATCCCGGGTTATATTACATCCCCAGTCTATACCATCGATACAGGAGACCATCCCGGGTTATATTACATACCCAGTCTATACCATCGATACACGAGACCATCCCGGGTTATATACATCCCCAGTCTATACCATCGATACACGAGACCATCCCGGTTTATATTACATCCCCAGTCTATACCATCGATACACGAGACCATCCCGGGTTATATTACATCCCCAGTCTATACCATCGATACACGAGACCACCCGGTTATATAATCCCCAGCTATACCATCGATACAGAGACCATCCCGGTTATATACATACCCAGTCTATACCATCGATACAGGAGACCATCCCGGTTATATTACATACCCAGTCTATACCATCGATACAGGAGACCATCCCGGTTATATTACATCCCCAGTCTATACCATCGATACACGAGACCATCCCGGGTTATATTACATCCCCAGTCTATACCATCGATACACGAGACCATCCCGGGTTATATTACATACCCAGTCTATACCATCGATACAGGAGACCATCCCGGGTTATATTACATACCCAGTCTATACCATCGATAAAGGAGACCATCCCGGGTTATATTACATCCCCAGTCTATACCATCGATACAGGAGACCATCCCGGGTTATATTACATCCCCAGTCTATACCATCGATACACGAGACCGTGGGGGTCAAATCTGTAATTTAGAAAATAAATCGTGGTCTTATGTTATGTTATATTTCGGGTTTAACGCCTGCATCAGCACCATTTTGGGCTATATCGCCGGCGGGAAGTTTACCTAACAACACCTTTCCTGGGCAGGCTCCAGCGGTTAACCAGTACTTGGGTGCACCAACCTCCGTAAGAAACTGCCAACTTGTTCATATAAATGAGATACGGCCTGAGCGGGGCTCGAACCCGTGACCTTCAGTGATGATAGGTTACAGTGGTATACAAGTCAGCGACCTTAACCACTCGACCACGAAGGCGGACAAATGATGGTCTTGTAAGTTATATATTTTAATGTCTGTGTTTACCAATATAATTGCCATTATGTTTCTATACTAAGCTATTTCCTGAAGTTGTACACATCGGAATATAATGAATGATTTTACGACAACAAAGTACCGAAGATTAATTTTCTTTGAATCGATGAGTCACGGTTTTAGTATTTGCTGGAATTTCCGACCTAGTGCCTGAAACATCTGTTTTCTTGTTTTCTTGTTTTCTTTCAACGTGCGTTTCTAACCCCTCGTTGACGATTCCCGTGGCTATTAGAAGCTTTCATGAAATCTATTGACAGATGGGCATTATGGGACGGAACAATTAAATCTAGCTCACTATCAGCCAATCACAGTTAATCATTGTTCACGCGCGCGCATGCACGTTGGCCAACCACGGAGCGAGTTTGAGTGGCATCCAGAGAATCATACATGACTCATTAGTAGAGATATGAAGACTCAATTATTAATTACAAACATGCGAAGAGCTATGGGTAAAAACGGAAGTGTTCAAGTGATACTCCAAATACATGTATGGTTTGATACATAGCTTATCTAGCCTCCACGGCATGCATGCACCCATAAATGAACCACTTTTACAGTGGTATTTACAATTAATTAAACCAGAGTGTCTATTAAAGAGACATTACATCGCTAAGAGCAAATAAAATTGAACAATTATATCAATAAACAATGTGTTTACAGTCTACAAACTCTCAAAAGAGAAAGTAGGATTTCATATAACTGTCAGCCACGCTCCTAAATTGACGTTTGTTTAGTATTGGAGTCTATACTAAACACGTGATACTATCGATTACAGATACTTTTTAAAAATCAGATTAGTCTAAAAATAAATATGCACTGGCACAAATGTGAGACATAACGGTAAATCTTTAGCATGCGTGGTGTAATTCAGAATGGCACGCATTGTATTGCGCATGGATGTTGACCGTGTTTCAGAGAATACACGTATTGTATTGTGCATGGATGCTGACCGTGTTTCAGAGAATACACGTATTGTATTGCGCATGGATGTTGACCGTGTTTCAGAGAATATACGTATTGTATTGTGCATGGATGTTGACCGTGTTTCAGAGAATACACGTATTGTATTGTGCATGGATGCTGACCATGTTTCGGAGAATACACGTATTGTATTGTGCATGGATGCTGACCATGTTTCCGAATACACGTATTGTATTGTGCATGGATGCTGACCATGTTTCAGAGAATACACGTATTGTATTGTGCATGGGTGCTGACCATGTTTCAGAGAATACACGTATTGTATTGCGCATGGATGTTGACCGTGTTTCAGAGAATACACGTATTGTATTGTGCATGGATGCTGACCATGTTTCGGAGAATACACGTATTGTATTGTGCATGGATGCTGACCATGTTTCAGAGAATACACGTATTGTATTGTGCATGGATGCTGACCATGTTTCAGAGAATACACGTATTGTATTGTGCATGGATGCTGACCATGTTTCAGAATACACGTATTGATTGCGCATGGATGCTGACCATGTTTCAGAATACACGTATTGTATTGTGCATGGATGCTGACCATGTTTCCGAATACACGTATTGTATTGTGCATGGATGCTGACCATGTTTCAAGAATACACGTATTGTATTGCGCATGGATGCTGACCATGTTTCAGAATACACGTATTGTATTGTGCATGGATGCTGACCATGTTTCCGAATACACGTATTGTATTGTGCATGGATGCTGACCATGTTTCAGAATACACGTATTGTATTGTGCATGGATGCTGACCATGTTTCAGAGAATACACGTATTGTATTGTGCATGGATGCTGACCATGTTTCAGAATACACGTATTGTATTGTGCATGGATGCTGACCATGTTTCAGAGAATACACGTATTGTATTGTGCATGGATGCTGACCATGTTTCAGAGAATACACGTATTGTATTGTGCATGGATGCTGACCATGTTTCAGAATACACGTATTGTATTGCGCATGGATGCTGACCATGTTTCAGAGAATACACGTATTGTATTGTGCATGGATGCTGACCATGTTTCAGAGAATACACGTATTGTATTGTGCATGGATGCTGACCATGTTTCAGAGAATACACGTATTGTATTGTGCATGGATGCTGACCATGTTTCAGAGAATACACGTATTGTATTGTGCATGGATGCTGACCATGTTTCAGAATACACGTATTGTATTGTGCATGGATGCTGACCATGTTTCAGAGAATACACGTATTGTATTGTGCATGGATGCTGACCATGTTTCAGAGAATACACGTATTGTATTGTGCATGGATGCTGACCATGTTTCAGAATACACGTATTGTATTGTGCATGGATGCTGACCATGTTTCAAGAATACACGTATTGTATTGTGCATGGATGCTGACCATGTTTCAGAATACACGTATTGTATTGCGCAGGAGCTGACCATGTTTCAGAGAATCACGTATTGTATTGTGCATGGATCTGACCAGTTTCAGAATACACGTATGTATTGCATGGATGCTGACCATGTTTCAGAATACACGTATTGTATTGTGCATGGATGCTGCAGTTTCGAATACACAATGTATTGTGCATGGATGCTGACCATGTTTCAGAATACACGTATTGTATTGTGCATGGATGCTGACCATGTTTCAGAGAATACACGTATTGTATTGTGCATGGATGCTGACCATGTTTCAGAGAATACACGTATTGTATTGTGCATGGATGCTGACCATGTTTCAGAGAATACACGTATTGTATTGCGCATGGATGCTGACCATGTTTCAGAATACACGTATTGTATTGCGCATGGATGCTGACCATGTTTCAGAGAATACACGTATTGTATTGCGCATGGATGCTGACCATGTTTCAGAATACACGTATTGTATTGCGCATGGATGCTGACCATGTTTCAGAATACACGTATTGTATTGTGCATGGATGCTGACCATGTTTCAGAATACACGCATTGTATTGCGCATGGATGCTGACCATGTTTCAGAATACACGTATTGTATTGCGCATGGTTGCTGACCATGTTTCAGAATACACGTATTGCATTGCGCATGGATGCTGACCATGTTTCAGAATACACGTATTGCATTGCGCATGGATGCTGACCATGTTTCAGAATACACGTATGTGCATTGCGCATGGCTGCTGACCATGTTTCAGAATACACGTATTGTATTGCGCATGGTTGCTGACCATGTTTACTGTATTGTGCTATGTCAATTGAACTAACGTCGACGTTTGTTTTCTTAGTTGAAATACATAAATTCTGTTTAAAATATTTTGAAATAAATATACAATATCAATTTATATAATAGGAAATTACATTCTGTACTGAGAAATTTGCCGTTTTACCGATGTAGTGTCGTTTTAGTTTGAACATATTTTACACATAATTCATACATTACACATATCAACAAACAGTAAAAGACTTAGAATAAAATAGAGTCTTATATAATTCTTCTCCTCCAAAAAGTGTCGCTTTAATGCTAGGAACGAAATGTATTATTGTGGAAGTCGTAATAGCGCAGTGGTAACGCGTTCGCTTCAGGTGCGAAGGGCCCTGAGTTCGAGCCTCTGTTGGAGAAGTTACGATTGTGCTCTTATGCAAGGCATTTAAATTCCACATTGCCTCTTCTCTCTCCCTCGTGGCGATGGATTCCATCAGGAATGAGGTCTCGAGAATGATTAATATAAGTTGTAAGAACTTGTTTCGCAATCGAGCTAAAATAAATTTAACTAAATGTATTAGTATTGAAGTTAAGGGAATCACACCCATTCGTATAACTGGATTATGCACTAAAACTAGGAACGAAAAGTCTTATAATGAAATAAAAGGGACAGGCTCACATTCTAATAACAATTCCCGTCTATATGTGAGGTAGTCTACTTATTCGATACTCGACCACAGCTCACGGGCCCCAGTATATCCCATCTTTGATAATGTGAATCAGTTGCCATGTTTGAACTTTGCTGAAATCATGGCGTAGAAAATGTTGCAATGCATTTTTGGGGGCATTTTTAATAGCAACAATCAAATAAATAAATAATAACAAATAATAAAATAAATAATTAATGAATAAATAGATAATATCTGATGTGTCAATACCAATACTGGTTAGAACTTCACTCTTTCTCTGTTAGTTTATACACATTTATTTTAGCTAGATTGCGAATCAAGTTCTTACAACTTATATTAATCAAGCTCGAGACCTCATTCTTGATGGAATTCACCAGCACGAGGGGTAGAGAAGAGGCGATGTGGAATTTAAATGCATTGCCTAAGGGCACACTCGTAACGGCTACAGCTGGGCTCGAGCTCGGGGCATTTCGCACCGGAAGCGAACACTCTACCACTGCGCTATCACGACTTCTTTATCTGTTCATAATCACGCACAGAACCTATTTTCAATAAATGGTATTAATCAAATATCGAGTAGCCTATTGAACGTCGTGCCAATGACCAGTTTTATTACAAGTTAATTGTTTCCTATGGTATACTTCACCAAATTGACCACTTCCAGCCGCCATTCAAACAACTGTCCCCTATTTACTTTGCGCCCCTAGTGTACAATGTATAAATAATCATTACTGCCCAATTCCATCAATATTAATAATAAAAATTGTTCGCGTTAGTATTAACCTCGCAGCCTCTGAATCATGTCTGTACTAGTTCGAAATATTTTCACACAGCGTGCGAGATGGGAGAACACAAAGGACGTGAGTCAATGGTTCACATGAGCGTCTTGAAGGGGCTGAGTCACATTCGAGATCCCTCTAGTATTTTTTTCCTTTGTTCATTTCTCTAGCTAGTGATGGAAGTTTGCTAATAGAAAAATATTTAATCAGTAAAATGCCGAATATTGTTTCAAATTAAGATATAAAAAAGAGGTTATTGCATATCTGCTTGCTTACTTTGTTAATTGTTGTATTGAGATGGACACTATGACACTGAGTTGTGCAGTTAAATGTTGTTTTTTTTTTTAAACTTTATTTATTTTACAACGATTGCGAAACAAGCTTTAATAACTTATATTAATCACTCTTGTTGGCTCGGATGAAAGCGTAAATGTGGTCATTCATGTGGGTGGGAACCAGAGTACCCGGAGAAAACCCACCTGTCCGATCTGGCGACCACCGTATCATATCTCATACTTCCCGGTCCGGAATCGAACCCGGGTCGCATTGGTGAGAAGCGAGCAGATGTTGTTAGCATGCATGTTGAATGCCAATCATGTATCATAATTAATATTTTGATTCATAGTAACATAATCGTATACCGTTGACAGCTCAATTAGCTCCGTTTATACACATTTATTTTAGCTCGATTGTGAAACAAGTTCTTACAACTTCTACTAGGCACAGTGGTTACCCGCTCTCGCTTCTCATTGAGACTATCGAGCTTCGATCCTGGATCTGTGAAGCTATGCGAGTTTATTTATCGTCGCTACTAGTTGCCCAAAAAGAGCGACGCCTCCTGAAGAGATTAGTCATTTTAGAGTGTTGGATGATAGTGCAATGATACAGACAGAGACCCATTCCGATGTAAAGCACCGACACGAGACCTCGGCTTAATGTCACATCTGAAAGACTGTTAATGTTATTAGGATCAGACGGGGGATCGAACCTGCGATCCCTGGATTACCAAACATATGTATAATTATATTATTATATATACATGTATGTGCACACGCGCTGAGTGATTAATATGAGTTGTGAAACAAATAAATGTTTAAGTTTGTTTTTATTAATTATCCTATCTTCCTGTTACTAACAATAGTGTTACCATATAGTAATAAACATACTGTTAATAAGATACAGACGGATATGTAGCCCAGTGGTAAAACGCTGGACTGGTAATCCAGGGATCGCAGGTTCGATCCCCGTTTGACCCTAATAAAATTAACAGTGAATGCCTTATGTATATACAGTCTTTCAGGTGGGACGTTAAACCGAGTTCTCGTGTCGATACTTTACACCGTGCACGTAAGAGAACCAGAGAAGACTCTGGAATGGGTCTCTGTCTGTATCATTGCACTATCCTCCAAAATCTAAAATTACTAATCTCTTCAGGAGGCGTCGCTCATATGGGCAACCGGTAGCGACGATAAATAAACGTAAAACACACACACAGTTAACAAGATCATAGTACTAGTATATGTACATGGCTCTTAGCTCGATTGCGAAACAAGTTCCTAGAACATTATTTTAATGGCTCTGTATGTTTCTGGTAAGCTCACATTGATGGGCATATAACTTATGCATTATGTTTGCACTGTTCGCTAACTGTATATAATATGTATGTATGTATATATGTATGTATGTCCTCCTGGGCTTGAAAACCTAATTGGAATTTAATAAAATATGTTTGATTCTTGTTGTTGTCGTTGTTGCTGGTGATTAGTGTTAATGTTGTTTGTTTGTTGTTATTGTTGTAGTTCATGATGATGAAGAAGAAGATGATGATAATGTTGTTGTTGTTGTTGTTGATGATGATGATGATGATGGTGTTGTTATTGTTGTTGCTGATGCTGATGATGATGTTGTTATTATTGATGATGATGATATTGTTGAAGATGATTAATATGTCTTGTTGATGATGATGATGATGATGATGATGATGCTGCTGCTGCTGCTGCTGCTGCTGCTGCTGCTGCTGCTGCTGCTGCTGCTGCTGCTGCTGCTGCTGCTGCTGCTCTGGCTGCTGCTGCTGCTGATGATGATGATTGATGATGATGATGCTATCTAGAACTAGAATACACATTCCTTTACGGCAGTACTAGATACCCCCACGCACACACACACACTAGATTCATATCATCGCAACCCCCCCCCCCCCACACACACACACTAGATACACACTCAGTTCTCCACCCCAGCTTGAGAAGCGATGCATGTTTATCCTAGCCGAAAGCTGTTTACGTGGAAAAGTTATATCACCATATTAATTCATGTGAAATGGCAATATTCATTATCCGTTCTATCAATTAAATTATAGGTTATAAATTCACTTTCTCTCAGCAACGGAAGTTTCATTCTTTATTCGTAGTTTATAGTATTTAAGCTGATTTCATACTATTTTCAAACTACCCATATAAGTGATATATGCACATTGTTATATAGATTTATTGTCATTTAATTTCTCATTCTCTGTTTTCTACTCTGTTAGACACTTTCATATATCATCATATTAAGTATAGTTTATACACATTTATCCAAGCTCGATTGCGAAACACGTTCTTACAACTTATATTAATCACGCTCGAGACCTCATTCCTGATGGAATCCATCGCCACGAGGGAGAGAGAAGGTGGCAACGTGGAATTTAAATGCCTTGCCTAAGGGCACACTCGTATGGAGCTCGAACACCTGGCCTTTCGATCCTAACGCGAACGAGTGACCACTGGGCTACCACGACTGCCACGAAATATACCATTTAATTCGAACTTCGAATTGTTTCATGAATCAAAGGTCACCCGCACTGGATATCCAACTGTTGTAAGTTTAAGTGTAAACTTTATTTACTTTACAACGTTTGCGAGATTTTACAACGATTGCGAAGCAAGTTTTAACAATTTATATTGATCAGTCTTGTTGGCGGCGATGAAAGCGTACATACATATGTGATCATTCGTATGGGAGGAAACCGGGTGGGAGAACATCCACCTGTCCGATCTGGCGACCACCGTACCATCTCACATTCTTCCCGGTCCGAGGATCGAACCCGGGTTGCATTGGTGAGAAGCGATTGTAAGTCATTATATATTATCGAGAATTATTGAATTGATTCGCATCTTCATTTATCTTCATTCTTCCCGTCTTAAATACCATGCTGCACAGATATGTTGTCTTGATATTTATATTAATTCTCTCTGAATACTTGTGGAAGGGGACTTAATTGAACATACAGAGAGCGGATGCCTACTGCGTGAACGTATAAATGATCGATCCCTCGGCGTCCAATGGGTGATCCCTTAGTGTGTCTGACTCATTCTTTCAAAAAGGACGTACTGTTTACTTTATCTTGCACTATTTGCACACTACTAAACGTTTATTTGGAACGTTGTAGTTCCAAGTAATATGAAAATGATATTAAGGTGGCATGTGCTAACTAACAGCTCTATTGGTTTAATACGGATAAATCCAGTATTAAACACAGTTGTCTCTCGGCGTCTCTCCGTCACAAACCTTTAGCAGAACAGCTTTAAATGTATTACAAATGATTCACCACCGGTGTCCTCGGAAGCAATTACTTGTCGAGTCAGTTAGTGTCTTCTACAGGTTGCATGTATCTATAAGTGAGTAGTACAGGATAGTGTGTACATCCGCTCCTTACATGCGTTATTTAAAGTAGTTTACGTCACTGGCATGCGACATTTGTAATAATAATAATAATAATAATAATAATAATAAAGACTTTATTTAACGAGAGTACTCATTTAACAAAAGTTAATCTACCATGAGGCCCTCAACATATATACAATCAAATGCAATCAAAAGATAGCACTATAAGTGAGAACTGCACATTGGAATAATATAGTAATGTAGAAGCTGAAAAATAGAGAAACTATATTTAATATGTAATGGAATATGATGATATATGGAATTGGCTAGCAGAGTAGAAAATGGGAATGAGACAATTAATGATACTAGATCTATCTAACAATGTGCATATTTGACTTGTAGTGGTATCTTCAAAATATGTATGAAATCAACTTAAAGACAGCAATTTTCTGATTCTAATAAATATAGCAATGGCAATACACGTTTATAATAACAGTAGAAGTACGCGATTAGTTTGAATTGTTATAGTTCCATTGACGGTGAAAGTGAAGTAAATTGGTTTAAGACGCACCAAAACGAGGCTGCCCTTGAGGTTTAATGTCGCACCAAAACGAGGCTGCCCTTGAGGTTTAATGTCGCACCAAAACGAGGTTGCCTTGAGGTTTAATGTGGCACCAAAACGAGGCTGCCCTTGAGGTTTAATGTCGCACCAACAGCTTAGGTAATATGGCGACACCCAAGCTATTATAGGTGTAGGAAGACCCCTGGGCGCACATCGAGCAGTATTTCAGACACGGACGGGCACCCGGGTGGAACCACCGAACTATAACAAGACGGCTGGTAGCTTTCTCACGTCAAATATATAGATACCCCGAGTGGCATTCCAACCTACAACAGTGAAGGGCTATTGATTTGATGTCAAAGGCTTTACCCACACAGCCATGGAGGCACCTGTTTCCTTACTTTATACAGCAAAACCACATGTTCACTGACACTACATTACGTTATACCATGTTAAGGAAAGTCAATATGGAAGTTGAACATCTATATTACCGCCGTCTTTGTGTCCTCGTTTATTTGATTATATATGTTGTCATTCGCGTGGGAGGAAACCGGAGTACCCGGAGAAAACTCACCTGTCCAATCTGGTGACCACCGTACCATCTCACATACCAGCCAGTCCGAGGTCGTACCCGGGTTGCATTGGTGAGAAGCGAACGCGCTAACCACTGCGCTAATCGGACAGTCACAAGTATTATGTCTACAGTCTGCCATGTTAATGTATTAAGTATTAGGTCTACAGCCTGCCATGTTAATGTATTAAGTATTAGGTGTACAGTCTGCCATGCTATTGTATTAACTATTAGGTGTACAGCCTGCCATGTTATTGTATTAATTATTAGGTGTACAGTCTGCCATGCTATTGTATTAACTATTAGGTGTACAGTCTGCCATGCTATTGTATTAAGTATTATGTGTACAGTCTGCCATGTTATTGTATTAACTAAGTATTAGATCTACAGTCTGCCATGCTATTGTATTAAGTATTATGTGTACAGCCTGCCATGTTATTGTATTAACTATTAGGTGTACAGCCTGCCATGTTAATGTATTAAGTATTAGGTGTACAGCCTGCCATGTTAATGTATTAAGTATTAGGTGTACAGCCTGCCATGTTAATGTATTAACTATTAGGTGTACAGTCTGTTATTGTATTAACTATTAGGTGTACAGCCTGCCATGTTAATGTATTAAGTATTAGGTGTACAGCCTGCCATGTTAATGTATTAACTATTAGGTGTACAGTCTGCCATGCTATTGTATTAACTATTAGGTGTACAGCCTGCCATGTTATTGTATTAATTATTAGGTGTACAGCCTGCCATGTTAATGTATTAAGTATTAGGTGTACAGTCTGCCATGTTAATGTATTAAGTATTAGGTGTACAGTCTGCCATGTTATTGTATTAAGTATTAGGTGTACAGCCTGTTATTGTATTAAGTATTAGGTGTACAGTCTGTTATTGTATTAAGTATTAGGTGTACATTCTGTTATTGTATTAAGTATTAGGTGTACAGCCTGTTATTGTATTAAGTATTAGGTGTACAGTCTGCCATGCTATTGTATTAAGTATTAGGTGTACAGTCTGTCATGCTATTGTATTAAGTATTAGGTGTACATTCTGCCATGTTATTGTATTAAGTATTAGGTGTACAGTCTGCCATGTTATTGTATTAACTAAGTATTAGATCTACAGTCTGCCATGTTATTGTATTAACTAAGTATTAGATCTACAGTCTGCCATGCTATTGTATTAAGTATTAGGTGTACAGCCTGCCATGTTAATGTATTAACTATTAGGTGTACAGCCTGCCATGTTAATGTATTAAGTATTAGGTGTACAGTCTGCCATGTTATTGTATTAACTAAGTATTAGATCTACAGTCTGCCATGTTAATGTATTAAGTATTAGGTGTACAGCCTGCCATGCTATTGTATTAAGTATTAGGTGTACAGCCTGCCATGTTAATGTATTAACTATTAGGTGTACAGCCTGCCATGTTAATGTATTAACTATTAGGTGTACAGTCTGTCATGCTATTGTATTAAGTATTAGGTGTACAGCCTGCCATGTTATTGTATTAACTATTAGGTGTACAGTCTGTCATGCTATTGTATTAAGTATTAGGTGTACAGCCTGCCATGCTATTGTATTAAGTATTAGGTGTACAGTCTGCCATGTTATTGTATTAAGTATTAGGTGTACAGTCTGTTATTGTATTATGCAATGATGGCGTACGGTATGACCATTATAATATGAGGGAACATGATGGATTTATTAATAGCGATATGTACAAATACGCTTCGAACAGCACGTAGGCTATATTAACAAGTACTAGGATTCATGTATTTATCAACTTCGAGTCCTTCTATCATGCTATAAGGGAACGTATTGAAGACGAACAACACTCTGTCATTCGACACTCTACCAACGTGATATATATTTCTGTCATAGCTATACATATGCAACACCCAGGGATGTACTTAGCGAATTGTCTTTGTTGTTGAAGGCTACTCTAGTCCAGGTGTGTGTATCAAGTTGGCATACGTCTGCTCCGCCGGGGCTCGAAACCCAGGCATTTCGCACATGAAGCGAACGCGCATCCACTTTGCTAACACGACTTCCACTTTTAGATGGTTCAGTTTATATTTTACTTTCATTGTGTGTTCTATTAGTAACATCTTCGTATCATTTTCATACGGAAAACTGCATTTAAAGAATATTGTCATTGAGTATCAGCAATTGTATTTCTACATGCATTCTAGTGTTATGTTATTTTGGAAAATTCGACATAAGCGACTTTGACATAGCGGGTGTAGACTGTATATCATTTTGAAATGTTTGAAGTAAAGATGTGCAGGTTTGATATTCTCCACGTGTTTTGCAATACAATTATGACTCATATTTGTATAGTTTCTCCATTGACCTAGTCTGGGAACAGGCGTCGATATAGGCCTATGTTGCCTGGTAAGTCAAATAAATATATTTTAACACCGATACCATTAATTGAGCTGTATCGAGTTTCTGATAATATCAACAATGTCATTTTCCCAGAAGTTAAAAAGTGAAAAATCGACAGACTGAAACCCAGGCTACCATTGACCGTAGTAGGCTACTGTTATACAAAGTTCACGCCATTTAGCATTAGACCTATGACCGTTTGAAAAGCTATTGACAAATGTCGACTGTGTTTTTACGTTTATGTATCGTCGCTACCGGTTGCCCATATGAGCGACGCCTCCTGAAGAGATTAGTCATTTTAGATTTGTGGAGGATAGCGTAAAGCACCGACACGAGACCTCGGTTTAACGTCCCATCTGAAAGACTGTTAATTTTATTAGGGTCAGACGGTGGATCGAACCTGCGATCCCTGGATTACCAGTCCAGCGTGTTACCGCTGGACTACAGATCCGTCGACTTCAATATCATATATGATATATCTATGCCTATTATAACTTACTTCCGGTTATGTCGATACAGTTTCGTCATTAGTTAATGTCTCGCCTGTACATACATATTAAGCACACATTTAAAGAAAAAGGTATATATAACTATACTATATTTATTGCATTAAATATTATAACATATTTATAGCAAACAATACATAAACATAAACAAAGTATAATGGAAAGGCATGGATACATTTTCAGAAGAGCATAGATGGTTGTGGTGTATAAAATTGTTAATTTCTTGCTAAACTTGCGTAATATATAAATTTGGATATGTTTTGAACAGTTTTCCTCGTAGTCTCTGTAAGTAAGGTAATAAACCTTTGTTCGGCAGACCAAGTGTAACAGTAACGTTTCAGATATTATTTTCTTAAATCTCTAAATTTAGGGCAAATAGGAAGACATTGAGAGTATAGAGTAGAATTATTCATAAAAGCATATCACACTATTATAGTCACATGTAAATACTCAGTATTTGGTACGTCATAAAGCCAAGAAACATGACGTACAAAATACCAGCAAATAGTGGAAGTCGTGATAGCGCAGTGGTAGCGCGTTCGCTTCATGTGCGAAATGCCTGTGGTTCGAGCCCCGTTGGAGCCTTTACGATTGTGCTCTTACGCAAGGCATTTAAATTCTACATGCCTCTTCTCTCTCCCTCATGACCATGGATTCCATCAGGAATGAGGTCACGAGAGTGATTAATATAAGTTGTAAGAACTTGTTCCGCCATTGAGCTCAAATAAATGTTGTATAATAAAAAAACCCCAGTTAGCAGCCACGATCAGAGATAGATAGATAGATAGATAGATAGAGAGAGAGAGAGAGAGAGAGAGAGAAAGAGAGCATGACCCTATTAGCAGCTGCTTCGTGTAGTCCGTAATACGTAATACTCCTAGATATATGTACGTCTAGAAAGTGTATCCACGGGAGGTATGACTAACTTCAGTTATTGTGCTATAAGCTATCCTTAGTGCTAAATAATTAGTGCGACATGAATGCTCATATGCAGCGGCGTATCAAGGAAAGGGTTGACTGGTCTGGAGCCAGGGGCCCTCGATATTTAGGGGCCCCCAAATTAATATTTTAAATCTGTAATTAACTGAATAAAATTTAACGATTTTTTTAAATGACTACATAAATAGATAGAACTTAGAAGATATCCTGAGCGTTTAGTCGATTGCAGCAATAACGTATAGTGCACTGTTCCCCGAGTCTAATAGTCCCGCAACACTCGTCGACAAGTGAAATCCCTTCTTACCAATCAATGCGATAGCGGAAAGCCGTAATTTCGGTGAATTTCGGCCAAGCGTGGGTAATGTGAGAAAGGTGTATTCAATAGACTTTTCTTGCTTGCTTACACTACTAAACCTATTTATCTTGATGAAAGGGCCCCTGTTTGAGCTACAGCCAGGGGCCCCATGCAACCGTAAACCGCCCCTGCTCATATGTGACATTAATTAATGTGATCTTAAAATTAAATTATTTTCCGATTAGCGCAGTGGTTAGCGCGCTCGCTTCTCACCAATGCAACCCGGGTTCGATCCTCGGACAGGTAAGTATGTGAGATGATACGGTGCTCACCAGATCGGACAGGTGGGTTTTCTCCGGGTACTCCGGTTTCCTCCCACACGAATGGCCACATTTACGCTTTCATCCGCGCCTACGAGAGTGATTAATATAAATTGTTAAAGCTTGTTTCGCAATCGTTGTAAAATAAATAAAGTTTAACTAAAATGTGTTTTTGTTTTCATTTATCACCTCCCCCCACCCGTTTTACATTGTATATATTAATACTGATTAATGTCACAGCAACTTCATTATGCCGGTTACTGCATTAACAACGCAAATAATGTAATTGTAATGAATACTGGCCCGGGACACACGCCTATCTTACTGAATGCATCATACTGGCCCGGGACACACGCCTATCTTACTGAATGTATTATACTGGCCCGGGACACACGCATATCTCACTGAATGTATTATACTGGCCCCGGGACACACGCCTATCTTACTGAATGCATCATACTGGCCCGGGACACACGCCTATCTTACTGAATGTAGCATACTGGCCCCGGGACACACGCCTATCTTACTGAATGCATCATACTGGCCGGGACACACGCCTATCTTACTGAATGCATCATACTGGCCCGGGACACACGCCTATCTTACTGAATGCATCATACAGGCCCGGGACACACGCCTATCTTACTGAATGCATCATACAGGCCCGGGACACACGCCTATCTTACTGAATGCATCATACTGGCCCGGGACACACGCCTATCTTACTGAATGTAGCATACTGGCCCGGGACACACGCCTATCTTACTGAATGTATCATACTGGCCCGGGACACACGCCTATCTTACTGAATGTATCATACTGGCCCGGACACACGCCTATCTTACTGAATGTATTATACTGGCCCTGGACACACGCCTATCTACTGAATGTATTATACTGGCCCGGGACACACGCCTATCTTACTGAATGCATCATACTGGCCAGGGACACACGCCTATCTTACTGAATGTATTATACTGGCCCGGGACACACGCCTATCTTACTGAATGTATTATACTGGCCCGGTGACACACGCCTATCTTACTGAATGTATTATACTGGCCCCGGGACACACGCCTCTCTTACTTAATGCATTATACTGGCCCGGGACACACGCCTATCTTACTGAATGTATTATACTGGCCCCGAGAGACACGCCTATCTTACTGAATGTATTATACTGACCCGGGACACACGCCTATCTTATGAATGTATTATACTGACCCCGGGACAAACGCCTATCTTACTGAATGCATCATACTGGCCCTGGACACACGCCTATCTTACTGAATGCATCATACTGCCCTGGACACACGCCTATCTTACTGAATGTATTATACTGGCCCGGGGACACACGCCTATCTTACTGAATGTATTATACTGGCCCGGGGACACACGCCTATCTTACTGAATGCATCATACTGGCCCGGGACACACGCTTATCTTACTGAATGCATCATACTGGCCCGGACACACGCCTATCTTACTGAATGTATTATACTGGCCCGGGACACACGCCTATCTACTGAATGTATTATACTGCCCGGGACACACGCCTATCTTACTGAATGCATCATACTGGCCCGGGACACACGCCTATCTTACTGAATGTATTATACTGGCCCGGGGACACACGCCTATTACAAATATTATACTGGCCCCGGACACACGCCTATCTTACTGAATGCATCATACTGGCCCGGGGACACACGCCTATCTTACTGAATGTATTATACTGGCCCGGGACACACGCCTATCTTACTGATGTATTATAATGGCCCCGGTAAACACGCCTATCTTACTGAATGCATCATAGGCCCGGGGACACACGCCTATCTTACTTAATGTATTATACTGGCCCCGGACACACCCTATCTTACTGAATGTATTATACTGGCCCGGGACACACGCCTATCTTACTGAATGCATCATACTGGCCTGGGACACACGCCTATCTTACTGAATGCATCATACTGGCCCGGACACACGCCTATCTTACTGAATGCATCATACTGGCCCGGGACACACGCCTATCTTACTGAATGCATCATACTGCCCCGGCACACACGCCTATCTTACTGAATGTATTATACTGGCCCGGGGACACACGCCTATCTTACTGAATGTATTATACTGGCCCCGGGACACACGCCTATCTTACTGAATGTATTATACTGGCCCGGGACACACGCCTATCTTACTGAATGCATCATACTGGCCCTGGACACGCCTATCTTACTGAATGTAGCATACTGGCCCGGGACACACGCCTATCTTACTTAATGCATTATACTGGCCCGGGACACACGCCTATCTTACTGAATGTATTATACTGGCCCTGGACACACGCCTATCTTACTGAATGTATTATACTGGCCCGGGACACACGCCTATCTTACTTAATGCATCATACTGGCCCTGGACACACGCCTATCTTACTGAATGTATTATACTGGCCCGGGACACACGCCTATCTTACTGAATGCATTATACTGGCCTGGGACACACGCCTATCTTACTGAATGCATCATACTGGCCCGGACACACGCCTATCTTACTGAAGCTCATACTGCCCCGGACACACGCCTATCTTACTGAATGCATCATACTGGCCCGGGACACACGCTATCTTACTGATTATTATCTGGCCCGGGACACACGCCTATCTTACTGATGTATTATACTGGCCCCGGGACACCGCCTATCTTACTGAATGTTATACGGCCCGGGACACACGCCTATCTTACTGAATGCATCATACTGGCCCTGGACACACGCCTATCTTACTGAATGTATCATACTGGCCCGGGACACACGCCTATCTTACTTAATGCATTATACTGGCCCGGGACACACGCCTATCTTACTGAATGTATTATACTGGCCCTGGACACACGCCTATCTTACTGAATGTATTATACTGGCCCGGGACACACGCCTATCTTACTTAATGCATCATACTGGCCCTGGACACACGCCTATCTTCTGAATGTATTATACTGGCCCGGGACACACGCCTATCTTACTGAATGTATTATACTGGCCCTGGACACACGCCTATCTTACTGAATGTATTATACTGGCCCGGGACACACGCATATCGTACTGAATTATGTTAATGAATACTATTTAGATGATCATATTGGATATATCTTAGTCTGGATTACCTCCCTTGACACACTATTATACGTACTACTATGATTAACTGACTGGAACCAGACACATTACCCCTTAGTAATATGATTTCTTTGTTGATGCATACAAGTTTAAACTTTAGTTATATTTATAACGATTGCGAAACAAGCTTTAAACAACTTATATTAATCACTCCTGGTGGCGCGGATGAAACTGTAGATGTGGTCATTCATGTGGGGTGTAACCGGAGTAAGAACTTGTTTCGCAATTGAGCTAATAATAAATGTGTATAAATTAAAATCCACCTGTCTGATAGGTGGCGACCACAGCACCACCTCACATACCTACCGGTCCGAGGATTGAACCAGGGTTGCATCGATGAGAAGCGAGTGTGTGTTTACTTGTTTCGTATTTGAGGCAGAAACAGATACGTGAAAGCTCTCGTCCAATACTTGGTGTGGGAAATACCTACCTCAGTTACAAGCCCATCAGATCAAATGAGTATTTTCTTATACAGTAAATTGACTATATATTTATCTGTTCTCCCAATGAGAAACATTAGTCAGTTACTGCCCCTGAATACTCCTAATAGTAGAGTGGTCCTCTTAATTGATTTCCTCTGTTTTTATCGTTGCTTCCTTTGCATCACATGTTTTCCATTTTTATCCGTATTCGCGTCTTATAATTATGAAATTATTAAATCTCGACAGATATCCTTTAGCATGTCCAATGGATACCTTACTGTAAAAATTGGTTCAATTAATTAACACGATTTTGATAAAATTACATTAATCCTAACGCAACATCTGTTTAGACGACAACAGTAAAAACAAAGGATTCCAACTAAAAGGACCAATATACATTTAGGGATAAATCTGACTTTATCCATCAAGGGAGGTAATAGAAAAAGCAGAAATGTCTCTCATTAGATTACTAGTCACCGGAATTTCGTTATTCAAAGTGAAACTGAGTTTAACCCATTCAACACTAAGTAACTGACATGGACTGGTCCATGATATTTTTAGACCAATAAAATGAATAAGAAAATTACATTTGGACCAGTTCATTTATCAAAATGGGTAATTTTGTCTAAAATAGTAATATTACTGGCAAAAAGTGCAGATCCTGATGAGAGGGTCACGAGCCGGCTCATCTGGATCTACACTTTTTGTAAGCCTATTTAGAGGTATGTGGTGTTGAAAGGGTTAAACACAGCAGTCCAAATATTACAATTTAGTATCAAATTATAGTAAGTTGTTACAGAAAATATTTATCATTTAATGTAATTGAGGACTGTTGTAATCTTATATTTAAGATTAACTGAATGCCTTATGTATATACAGTCTTTCAGATGGGACATTAAACCGAGGTCTCGTGTCGGTGCTGTACACCGTGCACGTAAAAGAACCAGAGGAGATTCTGGAATGGGTCTCTGTCTGTATCCTTGCACTATCATCCACAAATCTAAAATGACTAATCTTTCCAGGAGGCGTCGCTCATATGGGCAACCGGTAGCGACGATAAATAAACGTAAAACACACACACTTATGTATATACATTATTATATAACTATTTACTCTACCCAACACAATTAATAACCGACGTCATCAATCATTCTAAATCGATAATAAATCGATAATATACAGTCTACAACCGTTATGTCAAAGTCGGTTATGTCGAATTCTCGGTTATCTCGAACTCGGAACAAAGTCCCGTTTCAGATTAATATCATTGTACATACATATAACTGGCTCCGTTTATATCGAATTTCGTTAAGTCAAACTTCAGTCGAAGTATTTTGTTCGGTACGACGGAATTCGACATAGCGGATGTATACTGTACATGTATTATTGTTGCAGAAACATAGCACTGTATAGTACGCATTGTGGAGAACCAGGCAGTACTTATCTCGTGTTCGAACTCAGCTTCCAAATATATCGATAGTGTGACCTGCCGACGATGATTGAGCTTATTTACCCTCGCCTCCGGCGAACCATATGGGCGAGCGTGACCTGCCGACCATCGCATACATGTATTTTGTATGATAAACAGGAGCCTGTGTAGATATTCGGCAGACGTGTTATGTCTAAGATCTGTTGCTATAAACAGGAACATTTTCGGTGATAAGATCTACGTCTGTCAGATTGATACCTCGTATAATACTACCTGTATGAACTGGTGAAAATCTCGTACAAGGTTTCGCTCAACGAGTATTGGACGATGATTAGTCATGTATTGGCCTGCGGGAAGCAAGCGCTGGGTTTGAAGTGGACCTTGCGCACCTGGCGCGTATGGTAGATAAGCGTTTACGGTTATGTTCGAATTGGCTCCTGTTTCAAATTCCAGTGTAGAAGTTATGCATGCGCCTCGAGTGATTCTGTTATTTAATGTATTTGTATAACCCAGAATCTCAATTCGCTGTTTTTTATTTGGTTGTTTAAAGTCGCGCCGACAGCTTACGGCTTACGGCTTCAATTATGGTGATTCTCCAAGATGTTATTTGTGGAGTTAGATAACAGGTGCGCCCCCACCGAGCAGTATTTCACACACTTGATGCGCCCATGTAGAACCACCGACCTTCTCAGCTAGTTAGATTCCCATAATACATTAAATAGCACAATGTGTATCATGTGTACACAACGCCCAATCATACAGACTGGCTCCCAGGTAGAACCACCGACCTTCCCAGCTAGTTAGATTCCCATAATACATTAAATAGCACAATGTGTATCATGACCAATCATACAGACTGGCATGGGACATGAGACGAACTAATACTTGAAACCCTAACTGGAATTTAATAGAATATGTCATTGTATATAATAATAATTATAGGTAATGTAGGTATGTCCCTAGCCTGGGAACAGGCGTCCATATATCTTGCCTGGTCAGTCAAATAAATATATTTTAACACCGAGACTATTAATTGGGCCGTATTGAGTTTCTGAACATATCAACGCATGGGGACTACGGAATGCAAAAACTTCTTATTTTTGCCCAGGGTTGATAAAATGGGAACTAGTGTTTGTGTGGAAACGGGCCTCCGTCCGTTGCCAAGTTGTTGCGGTCGCTGACTTTAAACAACTTGCCCCTCACCACCGTAGGTTTGAATCCCACTGGGGGTTTCGAATTTTTTAACATGTGGAATTTTCCAGCTACCTTGCGGAAGTCGCTGATTCTATCCTCGTTTCCCGCACACGTACCTGTTCGGAGAAGAGCCCAAATAGGAGAGAATAGTTTGAATAATTAGATGTACACAGATGCTTTAATTCATCAAATGTATCTCTTTGGAACATTAAAAACAATCATTCACACGTGAGTTGTACGCGTCGGGGTCAATCCTGAACTGTTGAGCAATGTTTGATCACTCACGTACAGTGCCTTCTGGTAAGCCGACCTATATAAACTGGAAACGTACACACGTGTGTGAGCAAACATTTCTAAGTAGTGTGTAAATAGATTATTGTCATTATTGCGCTTAGCGTCTGGTAAGTTGTAACTTGTAGTATAGATTGCTTGTACACGAAACTTACATTGGTACACGTGACTCACGAACAAATGTGTGCTTGGAAACAGTTTCCCACGCTAAGACAACATTCTGAAGCTGATAAAAGCCTAAATGCTCATCAACAAACAGTGATGCTACATAAAAAGAGATTTTCAGCTTAATGTGTAACATGCTTGCTACTTTTTACCTGCGTATGTGTGCTCGTATTGACTCAATAAGTAGCTTATATCAAAGAAACAAAACGTCACACGGATAATGAGTCACATACCGACACATACGTGTAATGTTTGTGCTTCATATTGGCCTTAGTGCTTAGTTATCGCCCGGGCCGGGAATCGGCGGCCTGTCATAGTGCTTAGTGATCGCCCGGGCCGGGAACCGGCGGCCTGTCATAGTGCTTAGTGATCGCCCGGGCCGGGAACCGGCGGCCTGTCATAGTGCTTAGTGATCGCCCGGACCGGGAACCGGCGGCCTGTCATAGTGCTTAGTGATCGCCCGGGCCGGGAACCGGCGGCCTGTCATAGTGCTTAGTGATCGCCCGGGCCGGAAACCGGCGGCCTGTCTTTTGAACAAAATAAATGTGTTATTCTACAGCAATATATAGGCCTAGAAGTGACAGAAAGAGTCCAATAAGGTCATGATCTGGAACGGTTGGGGGGGGGGTATACGGAGCAGAAAAATTACAGGTTTTTTCCCCAGTTTCTTTTTGTCTCTTCCTTTTATACCAAAACGAAAGATTCCAACAAAATCGTAAATTTCCGAACGTTTTTGTTGCATGTTTTATTTCCTTCTTGTGCTTAAACTCGCTTTATAGCATTATAAAATATGTCATACTAAACAATACTTGTAATGTAACCTGTCATAACAGAATGTGTGTGTGTATGTAATTGTATTGCAGGAAAGGGATTCGAATATGTTACTATGTAACTGTTCCCCAATCCTAACTGTGATGCTACAGCTATTCCTATGTTATGTACCATTCTTGAATAAAATATTGTTTAAATCGGCGGAATTATTTTTTTTGCTTGGTTTTCTAAACTGCACTTGGATGACTTGAATCGAAAGCGAGGCACTGCAATGTTGATAAAACTTTATAATTGGCCGCCATTATTTACGGGTCAACGGAACGATAAATAGTTTTAAAAAGTACAATGTTCGTCTGATTTGACATATTTACTAACGATTTAAGTCGTCCTTACTTCAATTACGCCGAATCGACCCATTACCACTTCAACTTAATAGTTAAAATCCGCCATCTCGTCGATATAACACAGAAACGGGAAATTATATGTTTGCGATGTAAATGAGGCTACGGTAGCATTCGTGTATATTCGGAAATGATCGTGTATAATCGTGCCTGTTCGGCGATTTCCGATAGAATTCCGTTTCTATATTTAGCGATAGTATCTTGTAGAGAAGAGTTTTCGTTCTTCAAATATACACCCTCATAAACGAGGTTGTAAGTAGATGGCGCTACGATCGGAAATCCAGTTTCCCCAGGCTGTCATTTTGCCAGAAGTTAAAAAGTGAAAAATTGACAGACTGGAACCCAGGCTAGGAGGTGGCGTCATTTCGTTGAGTATATATCTTACAATTGCATAGGGTATTCGAAACTGCACTTGGGTGACATCAATTATTTGACGACACGTTTATATGGTTAGCAGTAGGAGTTATGACGTTAACACCAGATGGGGATTAATCTGCGTTCTCATTGCTGTTGTATAATCCATGTATAATTCATCCCAGAACACCCCCTCCCTGCCACAACGCGTCATTTAGTTCCCCGTCAGATTGATACATACGTTAAAGCGACACTACATCGCAAAAAGCAAAATGCATTTGTTCACGTTTTAATGCATTGCTACTACAAATTCTTCTGAATACTTTCGAAAACTAACATTGAATCAATAAACAGTGTTTTTGTGGTCTACAAACTTTCCAAATTGAAAGTAGTATTTTATATAACGATACATCTGTACCATGCACCGTGTTATTCAGGATACACGCGTTGTATTACGCATGGATGTTTTTGTTATGTAAACAAACCGCGTATACGACGTTTGTTTATTAGTTGAAATACTCAGTTTTTGAGGAAAATATTTGGAAACAAATTATACCAATTAATAGGAAATTACATTCTGCAGAAATTTGCGATAAATAAACGTTCAACACACACACAATACTGGTTTTTCTATTACCTCCCTTGATGGATAAAGTCAGATTTATCCCTACATGTACAATGGTCCTTTTAGTTGGAATCCTTTGTTTTTACTGTTGTCGTCTAAACAGATGTTGCGTTAGGATAAATGTAATTTTATCAAAATCGTGTTAATTAATTGAACCAATGTTTACAGTAAGGTATCCATTGGACATGCTAAAAGATATATGTCGAGATTTAATAATTTCATAATTATAAGACGCGAATATGGATAAGAATGGAAAACATGTGGTGCAAAGGAAACAGCGATAAAAACAGAGGAAACCAATTAAGAGGACAACTATAATATTAGGAGTATTCAGGGGCAGTAACTGACAACTGTTTCTCATTGGTTTTGTATATATATATACTGAACAAAAAAAGAAAATTCTGATTTGGGATCCCATGAATTGTATCAATTATTTTTACATTGTTAATCGTCGACAACGTGACACTTGATTTGCACGTGCGTGCATGGTTCAACATGTCCTACGTGGTATTCCGTCTATTTGTTTTACTGTTGTCTTGCTGAACGTGTTGTCAAGTGAACGAACACATTTGTAGAAAATAGCATTTTTAGTATTCCAAGAATACCAAATACTATATTTACGCGAAGGGACGATTAGCATGCTAGATCCTGGCATGTCGACAGAAGAGGTTGTAGGCATTTGTTAGTTCTAGCCGAGCGATACTATATCTTCGCGCACGAGTTCGAAGAACAGGATGCAGGAACGACTTGCTACGTCATGGACGTCCGAGTGTTGCAACGCGTAGTCAAGCTCGCTATAACGTGAACATGCATAGGCTGCGATCCCTGGATTACCAGTCCAGCGTGTTACCACTGAACTACAGATCCGTCTGTATATGTCATAGCTTCACAATACATAGTAGCATGGCCGTACTGGTTTTCAGATCTCCAAGGAGTGTCGGTTTATAACTTCTAGTCAGTTTATTTTATAGCAGATGAAATAATATTGTTATTTAAAAAGATCACTCTTGCACTGATCATGTGAATATCACAGAAACCACATTTTTACTACATGCAATTTGATTGGTTGCTCCAAAATAGGTTCTTTTTGACGCCATGTTGAATTCACATGTGAGTGAAATCGTAGTTTCATTTTAAAAGATTTTATGCAATATGAGTTTAGTCAAGCCCTTTAAATGCAAGAATTATATACATTTAGTGGGATAAATACTGTTTAAGCTAATGTGTTCGCGATTATATTTATGAAATATCAACCTATGAAGTAATGACGTATGAATTGTACATTCATACAAGCGATGACGATTGCGTTAAGAGAATTGTGTCGTAGGCTTTGCGTCACAAGGTTGTGACCATGAACCGAGGCGCCAGTAAACATGTTAAGGAGTTATGGTTTCTAGTTTCAAGTTTTATTTGTAAATCAGCAATATGGTTGCCTTTGATCATTTGATACTGTGCAAAATGGTAAAACACAATACAACTTGGCAAACATGCATAACATGTGAATTACAAAATAGTTTAAGCAACAGCAATAGCAGCAGGAGTGATAGGACCTATAATTAAATCAGCTCTTATATATTTACATATCTTATATATTTACATATCTTATATATATACATATCTTATATATATACATATCTTATATATTTACATCTTATATATTTACATATCTTATATATTTACATATCTTATATATTAACATATCTTATATATTTACATATCTTATATATTTACATATCTTATATATTTACATATCTTATATTATAATATTTACATATCTTATATATTTATATATCTTATATATTTTATATATTTACATATCTTATATATTAACATATCTTATATATTACATATCTTATATATTTACATCTTATATATTTACATATCTTATATATATTTACTATCTTATATATTCTTATATATTAATATATTATATATTTATATATTAACATATCTTATATATATATAACATATCTTATATTAACATATCTTATATATTACATATCTATATATATTTACATATCTTATATATTAACATATCTTATATTTAACATATCTTATATATTACATATCTTATATATTTATTTATATTATATACATATCTTATATATTTACATATCTTATATATACATATCATATATATATTAACATATCTTATTTATATATTTACATATCTTATATTTAACATATCTTATATTAACATATCTTATATATTAACATATCTTATATATATTTACATATCTTATATATTTACATCTTATATATTTACAATCTTATATATTTACATCTTATATATTACATATCTTATATATTTACATCTTACATCTTATATATTTACATATCTTATATATTAACATATCTTATATATTTACATATCTTATATATTTACATCTTATATATTTACATATCTTATATATACATCTTATATATTACATATCTTATATTAAACATATCTTATATATTAACATATCTTATATATTAACATATCTTATATATATTTACATATCTTATATATTAACATATCTTATATATTTACATATCTTATATATTTACATATCTTATATATTAACATATCTTATATATTTATCTTATATATATTTACATATCTTATATATTAACATATCTTATATATATATATACATATCTTATATATTTACATCTATATATTTACATATCTTATATATTACATCTTATATATTACATATCTTATATATTAACATATCTTATATATTAACTATATTTATCTTATATATTTACATATCTTATATTTATATATCTTATATATATTTACATATCTTATATATTAACATATCTTATATATTAACATATCTTATATATTTACATATCTTATATATAACATATCTTATATATTAACATATCTTATATATTTATCTTATATATTTACATATCTTATATATTTATCATACTTATATATTTACATATCTTATATATTTACATATCTTATTATATTAACATATCTTATATTTACATATCTTATATATTTACATATCTTATATATTACATATCTTATATTTACATATCTTATATATTTACATATCTTATATAACATATCTTATATATTAACATATCTATATATATTTACAATCTTATATATTTACATATCTTATATATTTACATATCTTATATATTAACAACAAACACAAACATATCTTATATATTTACATCTTATATATTTACATATCTTATATATTTACATATCTTATATATATTTACATATCTTATATATTTACATATCTTATATATTTACATATCTTATATATTTACATCTTATATATTTACATATCTTATATATTTACATATCTTATATATATACATATCTTATATATTTACATATCTTATATATTAACATCTTATATATTTACATATCTTATATATTTACATATCTTAAATAACAAACTTTTATTTTTTGTTGACAGCATTCAAGTTGATGAAAATCTACGTAATGAAGGCAATGGAATTGGCCCATAATATTTGCTACGAATATCGTTATATAAATTATTCACACAATTATTGATATTCCGATTCAACAATGTATTTGTTACAAAGTTTACACAATCGGCTTTCTCAAATAATTCCACGCTACCTTCCAAATTCTATTTCAAGTGAATGCGAACATAGTATTAAACAATGTAAATTCGTTATCATTGATAATAATGTCTAAGTATTTGTAACGATGATTGTTTGCACATGTTTGTGCCACAACTGTATGCCAATAGTTGTTTGATATATTGAACCACCATAGAACGCTGTAAACATTAATATAATGGCATTACTAAATTTACGTTAATAATATTGCCTGCCGCCAGACGTATTTTCAGAGATTATCGGTAGTCAGGGTAGAGACTTTGTTGATTACGCTTTCATTAAGACACCAGTTATATTTGTAGAATGGCAAACGGCCCAATGTTTACTGCATGGTTCACCTTCGAGACTAAAATAGTTAATGCTCAATGTCTGACCGATTTACACTGATGGTTATCTCTAGACTGAGTTGCATACATGCTTGACATACATAGACCAGGGACATACATAGACCAGGGACCGAGATGTCTAAATAACCACACACCTGTTAGTGTTTGTGTTTTTTACGTTTATTTATCGTCGCTACCGGTTGCCCATATGAGCGACGCCTCCTGAAGAGATTAGTTATTTTAGATTTTTGAGGATAGTGCATGATACAGACAGAGACCCATTCCAGAATCTCCTCTGGTTCTTTTACGTGCACGGTGTAAAGCACCGACACGAGACCTCGGTTTAATGTCCCATCTGAAAGACTGTTTATTTTATTAGGGTCAGACGGGGGATCGAAAATGGGATCGAAAATGCGATCCCTGGATTACCAGTCCAGCGTGTTACCACTGTACTACAGTTTTTGTATGGTATCAGTATATATATATACTGCAGAATATACGGTGTAACAGAGCGTAACGTTTGTTAGCAACTTCTAAAGTAAATGCATTTCATTATTAATAAGAAGACCATTGCAGTTCTGCAACAGTGGCGAACCTAATAACACCATTAAAATAAACAGGGATTTATTCATGCGCCAAGCGCGGGATACAATCGCTTATCAATAGAATGCGGAGTATTACAGACGGATCTGTAGTCCAGCGGTAACATGCTGGACTGGTAATCCAGGGATCGCAGGTTCGATCCCCCGTCTGACCATAAAACAATGAATAAAATTAACAGTCTTTCAGATGGGACGTTAAACCGAGGTCTCGTGTCGGTGCTGTACACCGTGCACGTAAAAGAACCAGAGGAGACTCTGGAATGGGTCTATGTGTAACGTCCCATCAGAAAGACTGTTAATGTTATTAGGGTCAGACGGGGGATCGAACCTGCGATCCCTGGATTACCAGTCCAGTGTGTTACCACTGGACTACAGATCCGTCTGTCACCTGTCAGTAAGCTTAGACGGGTGCTTTAAAATTAATGTTCCCACTTTTTGAGGCGGGATACGTTTATTTTTCGGCACCCCTTGTCAATCGAATAGCGCAGTGGTTAGCGCGCTCGCTTCTCACCAATACAACCCGGGTTCGATCCTCAGACCGGGAAGTATGTGAGATGGTACGAGGGTCGCCAGATCGGACAGGTGGGTTTTTCTCCGGGTACTCCGATTTCCTCCCACGCGAATGACCACATATACGTTTTCATCCGGGCCAACGAAAGTGCTCAATATAAGTTGTTAAAACTTGCTTCACAATTGTTGTAAAATAAATAAAGTTAAATCGGGGTGACCCCTCCACAGGTATAGTGGGCATTATATATTTTGGAGGATAGTGCAAGATACAGAAGACGCTCCAATTCCAGAAGTATAATGGGCATTATATATGTTGGAGGATAGTGCAAGATACAGAAGACGCTCCAATTCCAGAAGTGTAGTGGGCATTATATATGTTGGAGGATAGTGCAAGATACAGAAGACGCTCCAATTCCAGAAGTATAGTGGGCATTATATATGTTGGAGGATAGTGCAAGATACAGAAGACGCTCCAATTCCAGAAGTGTAGTGGGCATTATATATGTCGGAGGATAGTGCAAGATACAGAAGACGCTCCAATTCCAGAAGTATAGTGGGCATTATATATTTGGAGGATAGTGCAGATACAGAAGACGCTCCAATTCCAGAAATATAGTGGGTATTATATATGTTGGAGGATAGTGCAATATACAGAAGACGCTCCAATTCCAGAAGTATAGTGGGCATTATATATGTTGGAGGATAGTGCAATATAAGAAGACGCTCCAATTCCAGAAGTGTAGTGGGCATTATATATGTTGGAGGATAGTGCAAGATACAGAAGACGCTCCAATTCCAGAAGCGTAGTGGGCATTATATATGTTGGAGGATAGTGCAAGATACAGAAGACGCTCCAATTCCAGAAGTGTAGTGGGCATTATATATGTTGGAGGATAGTGCAAAATACAGAAGACGCTCCAATTCCAGAAGTGTAGTGGGCATTATATATGTTGGAGGATAGTGCAAGATACAGAAGACGCTCCAATTCCAGAAGCGTAGTGGGCATTATATATGTTGGAGGATAGTGCAAGATACAGAAGACGTTCCAATTCCAGAGGTATTGTGGGCATTATATATGTTGGAGGATAGTGCAAGATATAGAAGACGCTCCAATTCCAAAAGTGTAGTGGGCATTATATATGTTGGAGGATAGTGCAATATACAGAAGACGCTCCAATTCCAGAAGCGTAGTGGGCATTATATATGTTGGAGGATAGTGCAATATACAGAAGACGCTCCAATTCCAGAAGCGTAGTGGGCATTATATATGTTGGAGGATAGTGCAAGATACAGAAGACGCTCCAATTCCAGAGGTGTAGTGGGCATTATATATTTTGGAGGATAGTGCAATATACAGAAGACGCTCCAATTCCAGAAATATAGTGGGCATTATATATTTTGGAGGATAGTGCAAGATGCAGAAGACGCTCCAATTCCAGAAGTATAGTGGGTATTATATATTTTGGAGGATAGTGCAAGATACAGCATTCCTGGTTCTTGTATATACCCGGTGTATATACGCTATACATTATACAGTCAAACCTGTCTATAAAGGCCACCCTCGGGAAAGTCAAAAAGTGGCCTTTGTTGGCAGGTGTCCTCTCAATAGAGGGTTAAAATGCATTGAAAATGTCTCGACGGGAGAGAAAAATGGTGGTCTTTAGAGACAGGGTTTTCATATGCGGCCTTTATTCGGAGGTGGCCTTTAACACAGGTTTGACTGTATCTCGGTTTAAAGTTCCATCCAAAATACTGTTACTATTATTATGGTCAGACTGGGAATCGAACCTGCGATCCCTGAATTCGCAGTCCAACGTGCTAACCACGGGATCTCTGGCATGTCATGTTCCTACTTTTACTTGGACCTTATTTCTGACGTCATATGTAGATAGAGATGCTATATGTGTTATTTCATTGATGAATCTCCAATGTACGTGAACATTTGCAGCTTTTTATATTTCTTTAAACTCACATGTGGGTGAAGTTAGCAGTAAGCGGTGTAATCCAGCAGTGAGTTGTGTAATCCAGCAGTGAGCTGTGTAATCCATCAGTGAGCTGTGTAATCCAGTAGTGAGTTGTGTAATCCAGCAGTGAGTTGTGTAATCCAGTAGTGAGTTGTGTAATCCAGCAGTGAGCGGTGTAATCCAGCAGTGAATTGTGTAATCCAGCAGTGAGCGGTGTAATCCAGCAGTGAGCGGTGTAATCCAGCAGTGAGCGGTGTAATCCAGCAGTGAGCTGTGTAATCCAGCAGTGAGCGGTGTAATCCAGCAGTGAGCGGTGTAATCCAGCAGTGAGCGGTGTAATCCAGCAGTGAGCGGTGTAATCCAGCAGTGAGCTGTGTAATCCAGCAGTGAGCGGTGTAATCCAGCAGTGAGCGGTGTAATCCAGCAGTGAGCTGTGTAATCCAGCAGTGAGCGGTGTAATCCAGCAGTGAGTTGTGTAATCCAGCAGTGAGTTGTGTAATCCAGCAGTGAGCTGTGTAATCCAGCAGTGAGCTGTGTAATCCAGCAGTGAGCGGTGTAATCCAGCAGTGAGCGGTGTAATCCAGCAGTGAGCGGTGTAATCCAGCAGTGAGCTGTGTAATCCAGCAGTGAGCGGTGTAATCCAGCAATGAGTTGTGTAATCCAGCAGTGAGCTGTGTAATCCAGCAGTGAGCTGTGTAATCCAGCAGTGAGTTGTGTATTCCAGCAGTGAGCGGTGTAATCCAGCAGTGAGCGGTGTATTCCAGCAGTGAGCGGTGTAATCCAGCAGTGAGTTGTGTAATCCAGCAGTGAGTTGTGTAATCCAGCAGTGAGTTGTGTAATCCAGCAGTGAGTTGTGTAATCCAGCAGTGAGTTGTGTAATCCAGCAGTGAGTTGTGTAATCCAGCAGTGAGTGGTGTAATCCAGCAGTGAGTTGTGTAATCCAGCAGTGAGTTGTGTAATCCAGCAGTGAGTTGTGTAATCCAGCAGTGAGTTGTGTAATCCAGCAGTGAGCTGTGTAATCCAGCAGTGAGTTGTGTAATCCAGCAGTGAGTTGTGTATTCCAGCAGTGAGTTGTGTAATCCAGCAGTGAGTTGTGTAATCCAGCAGTGAGTTGTGTAATCCAGCAGTGAGTTGTGTAATCCAGCAGTGAGTTGTGTAATCCAGCAGTGAGTTGTGTAATCCAGCAGTGAGCTGTGTAATCCAGCAGTGAGTTGTGTATTCCAGCAGTGAGTTGTGCATTCCAGCAGTGAGTTGTGTATTCCAGCAGTGAGCGGTGTAATCCAGCAGTGGGTAGTGTATTCCAGCAGTGAGCGGTGTAATCCAGCAGTGAGTTGTGCATTCCAGCAGTGAGTTGTGTATTCCAGCAGTGAGCTGTGTAATCCAGCAGTGAGTTGTGTAATCCAGCAGTGAGTTGTGTAATACAGCAGTGAGTTGTGTATTCCAGCAGTGAGTTGTGTAATCCAGCAGTGAGCGGTGTAATCCAGCAATGAGTTGTGTATTCCAGAAGTGAGTTGTGTAATCCAGCAGTGAGTTGTGTAATCCAGCAGTGAGCGGTGTAATCCAGCAGTGAGTTGTGTATTCCAGCAATGAGTTGTGTATTCCAGCAGTGAGTAATGTAATCCAGCAGTGAGTTGTGTATTCCAGCAGTGAGTTGTGTATTCCAGCAATGAGTTGTGTATTCCAGCAGTGAGTTGTGTATTCCAGCAGTGAGTTGTGTATTCCAGCAGTGAGTTGTGTATTCCAGCATGAGTGTGTATTCCAGCAGTGAGTTGTGTATTCCAGCAGTGAGTTGTGTATTCCAGCAGTGAGTTGTGTATTCCAGCAGTGAGTTGTGTATTCCAGCAGTGAGTTGTGTATTCCAGCAGTGAGTTGTGTATTCCAGCAGTGAGTTGTGTATTCCAGCAGTGAGTTGTGTATTCCAGCAGTGAGTTGTGTATTCTAGTAGTGAATGATGTGCAAATACAAATTTTGCACAAAAAATAAAATAATATTTTTAAAAAACAAATTTAAATAAAATATTACACTGCTCACTGCTAACCTCTATATCCGCTAGTTTTAAGAAACTTATATGTTGAATCGTGTAATATTGTGAATTGTTACTGTTACTGTCTCTTATAATTCATTATTGAGTGGCAATGTACATCGATATGTTTTTATTATATTGAATGTTGTTTGTTGTACATTGATGAGACGTAAAGTTTGTTTTTTACGTTTATTTATCGTCGCTACCGGTTGCCCATATGAGTGACGCCTCCTGAAGAGATTAGTCATTTTTGATTGTTGGAGGATAGTGCAATGATACGTAAATAAAGAATAAAATATATATATATATATGGCTAGACAATGGCTGGAAATTGTTACCTAATCACAGACATGCTAATGGTTATACCTTAGTTTGTGTCGTAATCTATTATTGTCCTTTTGTTGGCATTTGCATTAGAGGAACGTATTATGAACACATATCAATGCTTGGCTTAACGCCCTATTCGCGTGCTGGAAAACGAGTCCTACTATCGAGTGTCCATCTGTATGCCATCAATGAAATCAGCTGTCGCATTTCAATAATATTGTCGATTTGTGTTGTAAATAAAACGTGAAACCGAGATGGACTATGAGGCATATATCTGGCATCGAAACATGTACACTATCAATGCTATAGATAGAGCCTTATCTTAATGTTCCACATTATTTATAGAGAATTTAGCTGCGACATATCAAACATGGCCACGATCTATTATACACACAGTTTGGTCAGTTTGAGATACTCCCCCACCCCATCACTGGTTCCCTGCATATACATCATAGTTTCGTATATTACTCCAAGATGGAACACTAGTCTATAATTTAGCAGGCCTCGCATGTGTGTGTGTTTTACGTTTATTTATCGTCGCTACCGGTTGCCCATATAAGCGACGCCTCCTGAAGAGATTAGTCATTATATAATGTTGGAGGATAGTGCAATGATACAGACAGAGACCCATTCTAGAGTATCCTCTGGTTCTTTTACGTGCACGGTGTAAAGCACCGACACGAGACCTCGGTTTAAAGTTCCATCTATTAGAGTCAGACGGGGAATCGAACATGCGATCCCTGGATTACCAGTCCAGCGTGTTACCACTGGACTACAGATATTTTAATCTGTGCAGATGTTGGTATATCTCGTGCTTTAACAGTTGGCCGAACACCTGCAGTTTGTCCATTTTCCAGGCTCTATCCTGATGTTTGGCCGATAATGACATGTACGTGTGTATTCGACCTGGTCCCCCTGGACAGTTGTGTTGATGAAGCTGACCTGTGTTCATCTTGGCTATCGTTTATTTGTCAATGTATTATACCATTCCTGGTGTTTACCTATTTATCGAATGATCCGTTTATGCGTACGTCTGTGCGTATAGCAACACACACTATAGATGGTACTAGTACTCATAATTAGTCAACCAATGGTATAACAATTCAATTCAAACACGTCTGTGCGCATAGCAACAGTTTGCACACTATAGATGGTACTAGTACTCTTAATTAGTCAACCAATGGTATAACAATTCAATTCAAACACGTATGTGCGCATAGCAACAGTTTGCACACTATAGATGGTACTAGTACTCTTAATTATATTCAACCATTAGGCTAACAATTCAATTCAAATACCCGAAATATAAATCAAATTATTTTTATTCTGTTGTTGAATTTTGACAAGTACACAAGTGTTTCATTCCGCAGCCATTTTAAATTGTTATTCACTTTATTCACAACAATATTCAAATGTTTGACATTAATATTTGTGTTGCAGACCTTTTTCTCTGCAAACATAATTATACTGCGTTGTTTGCTCTTTGTATTTGTGTATCGTCATAGACGTCTTAAAACATAAACTCAACGTCAGAAAATGCGCATGATTGACGTAGTGGATTTTCCATAGTCCTGCACAATTTAATAGCGGCATGTAAGAATCTTTATGATTGCATAAAAACAAATTCTCGAAAGAACAAGAGATGAAATCCACTGGGAGGTGCATTTTTGCATGACAAGTTTCGTTGTTGTGCAGAGCTAAATTTAATACACTGTTCAATACTGGAAACCGGAGTGAAACCTTCTCATGTAATCGCTAACAATCCTTCTGTTTACAGGTCATACCTTACTCGGATGAACTTGTGCTGTGGATAGACGTCGGTATTGTCGAATGTTGCCTCCGCCGTGTCTAACTACTATGTGTATGCCTCTGTCTGCTCACTGATCCAACCGACCGTGCACGACGACGCCCACAACGAGTACCAGGAGCTAGCGACCTTGCCTAGTGTGACACATTTGCTAGACTTAATAACGGACTACTGTCAGTATCGACAGCAGCTGAAGAATATTGTGTATCGCTCGACTCGATCTACCATCATGCCTTGCAACATCTTTTGTCGACATGCCAGCATCAAACATGCCAATCGCCCGTTCGCGTAAATTATTGAGTATTATTGGCAATGCTACAATATAAATTAGTTTGTTTTTATCATAATTTTGAAGTTCACTTGATAACAATGTCAGTAAGACAAGTAAAACAAATTGACCGAATAACCAGGCATGCACGTGTAAATCGAGTTTCACGCTGCCGACGATTAATAGTGCAAACATAATCGATCCACCGAGTATCCAGCTCTGAATCGCGATCCACCGAGTATCCAGCTCTGAATCGCGATCCACCGAGTATCCAGCTCTGAATCGCGATCCACCGAGTATCACGTATCTTTCAACTTATAACCTAAACTGTTTTGCACATCATCACAATCATCCACGAATAGACCGGCCATTGTTCCAGTGGTTACGGTTGTATATACGTAAATAGGCAGAAGTGCATCCGCGGTCCACTCGAATGTAGTCCCAATAACTAATATAGTAAATTATTCTTTTTGGTAAAAATGCATTTTCATGACAGGCAGCGTATAGTTTTTGTGTTTTTTGAGAAATTATGTGACTTGAGAAGACTTCAGACTAGTTGATGTGTAGAAAAGATGTGGTATAAGAATTCAGGCCATTGCAAGGTGAAGGTTGGTATACAGTATAATTTGGCGGAGGATTACAGTGGGTAAACACAGTGACGTTATTCACAGGTGAGCACTGGCTATTTCAAACTTAAAATGTGAAATATTCTTGGTTTCAGACTGATTTGAATACCTCTTCACAGTGGATGTGGTATCAGAAGAAATGAAAGATTGGAAATATAAATAAACAGACCGTATCTTTTTACATTTTGCTATGTATTACATAGGCAATTTATTTGTAGTTTTACAACCATAACACGATGTACTACGAATGCAGGGATCGCAGGTTTGATATCAAGTCTCATTCTAATAATATTAACTGATTTCAGACGGGACTATTAACCGAGATTTCATGTATCGGTGTAGCCTGGGTTCCAGTCTGTCGATATTTCATTTTTTAACTTCTGGCAAAATGACAGCCTGGGGAACTTGATTTCCGATCGTAGCGCCATCTACTTACATCCTAATTTATGAGGGTGCAGATTTGAAGAACGACAACTCTTCTCTACAAGATACTATCGCTAAATATAGAAACGGAATTATATCGGAAATCGCCGAACAGGCACGATTATACACGATCATTTCCGAATATACACGAATTCTCCCGCAGCCTCATTTACATTGCAAACATATACTTTCCAGTTTCTGTGTTATATCGACGAGATGGTTGATTTTAACTATTACGTTTAGGTGGTAATGGGTCGATTCGGCGTAATTGAAGTAAGGACGACTTAAATATTGAGTAAATAATTATGTCAAATCAGACGCACATTGTACTTTTTAAAACTATTTATCGTTCCGTTCCCGTAAACAATGGCTGCCAATTATAAGTTGTATCAACATTGCAGTGCCTCGCTTTCGATTCAAGTACGTCATTAATTGCGTCACGTGCTAATAGGACTATTAATAGGATTAATGCGAGTTAATAATTACACGGACAATCCACCAAGTTTCCACAGGCGTTGATATTATCAGAAACTCAATACGGCCCAATTAATAGTATCGGTGTTAAAATATATGTATTTGACTGACCAGGCAAAATATATTGACGCTTGTTCTCAGGCTTTTATCGGTGCTAATCATTGGGCATGAAAAAGACACATGGACGCTTTTGGAATTGGCTTCTGTATCTTGTATTATCCACCAAAATAAAAAATGACTAATATACTTCTAGAAGTGTCTCCACGATTAACAAATGGGCGATGAAAAATAAAAGTATAAAAATATTAAAGAATTGAAATATGACAACAATTATATTCGGTTTCCTTCATATGGCTACTCCCCATGGCAGCAGCTTACAGCTATTTATTATACACATTTATTTTAGCTCGATTGTGAAACAAGCTTTTTTACAATATTAAATGAATCATCTCGATAACTCATTCCTAATGGAATCCATCACCAAGAGGGAGTGAGAAGAGGCAATGTGGAATTTAAGTGACTTGCATACGGCTACAGCTGGGCTCGAACTCCGGGCCTTTCAAACCTGAAGCGAACTTGTTACCACTGTATTATATAATAGTTTAAACATATTTTATTTCCCAATATAATACATATTGAACAATGCATACATCACACATAATCAAAATACAGAAAAAGGATTAGAATGGAAGACACAGTATCGAGTGTTATATATCAAGACACTCGCAGTTGTTATTGGTGGATGAAGACACCGGATTTCCCTTCGACCCATTATTCATGCACGAACGGGCACCAATGTAGAGCCACTGACTTTCCGCAAGTCAGCGGGATAGCTTTCTCACAAATTATTCGAAACCGGTATTAGGAATCGAATCTGCAGGGGTGAGAGGCAATTGATTTTGAAGTCAACCACTCGGCCACAGAGTCGCCATCATTTGATGGAACGAATATAATCTAGTTGATGCCACGAACTGGATGTCAGTTTGCACTTCAAGGTCTGACTGTAAATTATGGCAGTGCAATAAAGGAATCATTACACTTATTACAGATGTTGTTTAGAACTGGATTCTTTATAGATCTATGTAGAGCTTACGAGGTCTTCATAAAGATAAGGTATATTAGATGTATCACTGGGCCAGAAATAGTCCGCTGCACTGATAACGCCTTGCCAAAACTACGAGTGAGGCAGCAGATGACAAGTGGTTGCTTCTGTCAGGAATGAAATACGAATGTTATGCACTAAAACACGATATAATGTAATGCTATAATGATTACAAATGCAAGATGCGGCGGCCTCTGTAGCCGAGTTGTTGGGGTCGTTGACGTCAATTCGATGGCTGATCACAGCTGTACGTATGAATCGCACTGGGGTTGTCGGTATTTGTCACTGGATTGTAATAGGTCGGTGGTTCTTCCCGGGCGCCCGTCCATGCCTGAATACTGCTCCGGTGGATATCCGGGGTCTTCCTCCACCAATAATAGCGGGGTAGTCGCAATACGAGCTAAGCTGTTAGTGCGACTTTAACCCCCGCCCGCACCCCCGCCCCGCCCCGCCCCCCCCCAATAACATACAAATAAATGTAATATTAAATTCCAAGTCAATCAATCTTTTTAGTTGATTTAGAAAATGCTGCAATATGGGAGCAAAATCATCCAAACAGTGTAACCATGGTTGCCAATGTCGGACGGATTCAAACAGCCCAGAGTCTCGGCCCCAAGACAATCAAGATTGGACAGGTTAGCAGCTGTCAAGATGACCAAAATACACAGAAGCGTGGGGTCTGGACAAGTGGTTGCCGATGCAAAACTATTTTTTAAATAAACATGTTTCCTAAATCATAGGCTTGAAACTATGCGTACAAAACTGGTCCATAATTACTCTGATAGTGACTGGACGCCATTTTTAAATATGCTTGGATATGGCCTAATATTTTTGTCAAGCCTATGATTTATCAAAATGTTCTTTCAAATACAAAAACATGGTATTGAACCCGTAACCACGTATCCAGACTCCACGCGGCAGACTCCACGCGGCTGTGCCAAAATACGTCATTGGAAGACATTAGACGTAAAATAAAGAACAAATCTACTGTGAGAAAACTGTCCGTTCGTATTATTCACTCTAAATAGATGGCTGCGCTAGTTTTAACAGCGGACAACCGTCTGGAAAATAAAATGAATCATTTCAACTGTATGCTCTCGTATAAACAACAGACGTAAACATTGACATGTTAATGAATCATAATGTCTTATTATAACGGATTCGCCTCAGAAATAGAAATGCCATGACTAGACAAGCGTCTGCTCGCACCGTACCATTGATACGTTGGTAAAGAACATTTAATTGTTATGTCTCCTGTTCAATTTATCCACGAAACAGCTTCTTAATTGAATCATTCAATACATATTATAATAGTTGACCCCCAACCGGGATGCTATGCATTATAAATAGTACTAAGATATTCAAATGTAACGAAACACATGACGTCATGCTCATTTCATATTCACTCAATTTGAATTCAAATTTTAAATGTTCGTTCTCGTTTTATATTACATTTTCAGTGCACGATGTTGGAAATGGCTTCATCTGAATTTATTTAGCTCATTTTTAAGAGAGCTTAGTCACCACTCTTATACATTTACAGTCAGACCTGTGCTCAAAGACCACACCGAATAAAGACCATCTATCTCTAAAGGCCCATGTTTGTCATGGGACCTCCATGCCTGAGTGATTATATAAGGTCGTTGACTTTAAATCACTTTTTAGTTCGCCTCTGTGGTCGAGTGGATAAGGTCACTGTAGCATATCATCACTGATGGTCACGGGTTAGAGCCCCGCTCAGACCGTGTCTCTTTATATGAAAAAGTTGGCAGTTTCTTACGGAAAGTGCCCCAAGTACTGGTTAACCACTGGAGCCGGCAGAGGAAAGGTGTTATTAGGTAAACTGCTCGTCGCTCAAATGGGCAACCGGTAGTAACGTTAAATAAACTTAAATTTAAAAAACACATCACCAGTGTATGTTCGAATATCGTTTGGGGAACAGTCAAAACTATTGTCCCTCGGTATCAGGGAAGACATTTCTGAGGGAGTTGAATTATTTCATGTGAATAAAATATCCATATCTCTTATGGAGGATCGGTGAGTCTACCCAGATGCTCGACCATGCCTAACATACTACTCGAAGGGGCTCCCAATAACAGCTAGGTAGCTGTTCGTGCGACACAAACATACAACTGTGTTGGCCACCAAATTTAGACAACCCGTCATCTACTTACACCCTATTTGAAGAACGACAACTCTTCTCTACAACATAATGTCGCTAAATATAGAAACGGAATTCTATCGGAAATCGCCGAACAGGCACGATTATACACGATTATTTCCGACAACCCGTCAACAAGGATCATTGTGTCGAGTCCATGGTTGGTTGTTAGAGACATAGTTTGACTGTAGCTCCTATGTATATAAGCACCACAGCAAATGCACACAATATAGTGGATATAATACTTGCAGGTTAAGTCATGCACACCATTGACATGTACAGTGAAACCTGTGGCATATAACACCCAGGAGAATGGTATGATATTCCGAGGTTAAATGAATACTTCAGGGGGGGACTGTTACCCAATGAGAGACAGCGATCAGTTACTGCCCCTGAGTACTCCCTAAACGTAGAGATGTCATATTAAGTGTTTTCCTTTGTTTTTATCGTTGTTTCCTTTGCACAAAATGCTAGCAATTTTATTCCACTTTCGCTTCTTATGAATATTAAATTACTATATCTCGACAGATCTCCTACAGTATATGAAATGGGTAATTATTTGTAAAACAATGTTATCAGTTAATTAACACGATTTTTATAAAAATCACATTTATCATACCGCAACATTTGGTTAGGGAACAACAGTAAAAACAAAGGATTCTAACTAAAAGGACCTATTGAACATTTTGGGTTTAATCTACGTTATCTACTAAGGGAGGTAATAGAACATTACAGATGGCTCTCATTAAGCAGCATCTAGTTGGGAATGAGAGCATGAAAACATTGTGAAAATAGCATACACAAAAACGGTTATGAGAATTTGAAAACCTGAAATATTGTTCATAGCATACATATGTATGTGTAGCAATGACACCATCAACTAGCATGGGGAGAAGAACTATACTGAGTCAAAAAAGAAACGATACCTGGTGTTTATGTGTCTATAATTACAACATTTATTAAGAAAATTCTTTGAAAATTCATAAGATGATAGTCCAACATGTTTAAAAGAGGAACACATAAAGCATAATGAGCCTCCGAAACTGTCTGCTGCGTGATGACGTAATTCGTCGGACAGGGGTCTAATGGAGTTTTCACACAGACGTCAATACCGAGTATGGGCACCATTTGCGTCTCTCACTGCAATGCACCACCGTCGCATCGAACGGAAGAGTGTCTGAATCTCTTGCTGGTCAATATTTGTCCACTCCTGACGCAAAACATCCCTCAGTTGGTTTAACGTTACCGGCTGACGTCGTCTGACGCGGCGGTCTAACGTATCCCACAAATGTTCTATGGGTGACAAGTCTGGTGACAAAGCAGGCCACGGCAGGGTTTCAATATTGTTCTGCTCCAATAATGTGGTGGAAATCCGAGCAGTATGACACCTGGCGTTGTCCTGTTGGAACAGTGTGACGTTTCTGTTGGCGTTAAAGAACGGCACAACAACTGGCGCAAGGATCTCATCACAGTACCGCTGGGCGTTTAGGTTCCCGTCCACCACTAACAGTTCAGTGCGACTGCCGAAGGTGATACCGCCCCACGCCATAACGCTTCCGCCCCCGAACAGATCGACCTGACGTACACATGCGTCGGCGTAACGTTCACCGCGTCTGCGATATACCCGCTCTCTGCCATCCGCTCGACGCAAACAGAACCGCGATTCATCGCTAAACATCACCGAATTCCACTGTAACCGAGTCCAGCGAGCACGTTCCGTCGTCCATTCCCGCCGTACGTCACGGTGACGTCGTGTCAGGATGGGTCCAACGTATGGCCGATAGGCACGAATGCCACGTTCACCGAGCCGGTTCCTGACTGTTTGTGCACTGATGCGATTGTTGGTCATCCCAGGAGTAACGGCAGCTGTGTGCGTAGCAGGTAGGAACCGGTCACGTAAATGTGACGTCCGAATGTGACGGTCCTGTTCACGCGTCGTCACACGTGGTCGACCAGATCTTGGACGGTCGTCCACCGATCCATGTGTTCGATAACGTCGAAGTAGACGTGTTATCGTGATCCGAGTCGATTTGCGACGTCACGCTGACGTAAACCGCCGTCAATCATGCCAATGGCACGCATTCTCTGATTGCGGTTTAGCCTAGGCATTTTGTTAGAGGTAACAATGGGTATGTAAGGTGTTTTTCCTCGGTGTTAATGCAATACCAGTACAATAAACCGGTTTTCCGATTTGTACATGTGCAGCAAGTTGTCTTTGTTGAGGAGCACGTGCAAATCGGAAATTCGGCGTTCCAGGATTATCGGGTGTTTATTTACCTGTGTGTATGGTTGGCTGACGTTGCAATAAGATACCCGGTACTGATACGTACTAATATATTAAAACTTTCTTTGGTTTTATCCGTTTTACGTCATTTTTAGTTTGGTATCGTTTCTTTTTTGACTCAGTATATATAAGTTTTCTTTAGTTCTAATCCCTTTCAGTCTACTGCTGTTAAATTATATGTAAAATGTCATTTCTTGATTACATGTACAAATACTGAAATAAATAATGTTTAAACTAACTAGCCTGGATGCCAGTCTGTCGATATTTCACTTTTTAACTTCTGGCAAAATGACAGCCTTGGGAAACTGGATTATTTCCGATCGTAGCTCCATCTACTTACACTACTATAATGTCGCTAAATATAGAAACGGAATTCTATCGGAAATCGCCGAACAGCCACGATTATACACGATCATTTCCGATTATACACGAATGCTCCCGTAGACTCATTTACATTGCAAACATATAATGTCTTGTTTCTGTGTTATATCGACGAGATGGCGGATTTTAAATAGTACGTTTTAGATGGTAGTGGGTCGATTCGGCGTATATAAATTGAACTAAGGACGACTTAAATATTGAGGAAATATGTCAAATCAGACGCACATTGTACTTTTTAAAACTATGTATCGTTCCGTTGACCCGTAAACAATGGCGGCCAATTATAAAGTGTATCAACATTGCAGTGCCTCGCTTTCGATTCAAGTACGTCAATAATTAAGTCACGTGCTAATAGGCCTATTAATAGGATTAATGCGAGTCAATAATTACACTGACAGTCCCCCAAGTTTTCCCAGGCGTTGATATGATCAGAAACTCAATACGGCTCAATTAATAGTCTCGGTGTTCAAATATATTTATTTGACTTACCAGGCAAAATATATCGACGCCTGTTCCCAGGCTAACCATCAACTATAATGTACATCATCATTGACTTCCGGTTAGCCGAAATAATGAAAACATATAAATAAGTAATATGTGTAGCTACACAAGCACCTTTTAAAAGAAATAATAAATTCAATATTTGTGTTGATAAACTGAGCATAATAAGATTTTCTAAAGTCATGTGACTTGGTTGATCAAAGATGGCCGCCTCCATTATTTTCAATTTGAAATAATAAACCAAGCATAACTTCTTTATTTGCAGTGCGATTTTTCAAAATTCTTTCACTGTATTTTTTAAAAGTTTAATTATCGCCGCTACCGGTTGCCCATATGAGTGACGGGCAATATACCTAACAACACCTTTCCTGGGCAGGCTCCAGCGGTAAACCAGTATTTGGTGTACCAACCTCCGTAAGAAACTGTCAACTTGTTCATATAAAGAGACGCTGTCTGAGCAGGGTTCGAACCCGTGACAATAGGTAATGATAGGGTACAGTGGTATTTTATGTTTTAGTAAGCATTAGTTTACAAGATTACCGTGAACATTGGTGATGAATATCCTTTAAAATACCTTGATAAGTGGTGGTTTTACGTTTATTTATCGTCGCTCGCCACCGGTTGCCCATATGAGCGACGCCTCCTGAAGAGATTACTCATTTTAGATTTTTGGAGGATAGTGCAATGATACAGACAGAGACCTATTACAGAGTCTCCTCTGGTTCTTTTACGTGCACGATGTACAGCACCGACACGAGACCTCGGTTTAAAGTCCCATCTGAAAGACTGTTAATTTTATTATGGTCAGACGGGGGATCGATCCTGTGATCCCTGGATTACCAGTCCAGTGTGTTACCACTGGACTACAGATCCGTCTGTTGCCTTGATAACGGCTTGACGACGGGTGGTCTTTACTCGGAGGTGGTTGCACAGGTTGTACTGTATTTCAATAACTTCAAGCAAAACATACACACTGAGCAGGAATTTAAATGGTTGCAAGATAACACACAAACTTTTAGAGAAACCCAGATTACTCAACATGTGGTTTCTAGATAAACTTGATAAGCCCAGAGTTGATTGATTATCAACATGAATGAACGAGCGCATCACAAAACTGGCTTTTACTTTTATCCCCAAGTCAGCACAATTTTGATTCCAGTTCTCGATAAATCGGGAATGTGATTCCAATATTGGTAGTTTGAAATGTTCTATAGAAATGTAGGAATCTGTTTTATATGCCAGAATGATTACAATTATATATCAAACATTACACTGCATGTGTGCAGCCGGCGCAAACTATGTTATGCATGACGCATGTATATCTATGGAACGTCATCTCTGCGCACAACCGAATGAGAGACATCTGTAATTTTCTATTACCTCCCTTGGCAGATAATGTCCGATTTATTCCAATATGTAAATAGGTCCTTTTAGTTAGACTCCTTTGTTTTTACTGTTGTGCGCTAACCAGATGCTGCGGTATGAAAATTGTGATTTTATCAAAAACGCGTTAATTAAGTGATAACATTATTTTACAAATAAGTACCCATTGCATATACTGTAGGAGATCTGTCAAGATATAGTAATTTAATACTCAGTAGAAGCGATATTGGGATAACAGTGCTAGCATGTTGTGCAAAGGAAACAACGATAAAAGCAGAGGGAAACACTTAATAGGACCTATCTACTTATATGGATTATTCAGAGGCAGTAACTGACCGATGTCGCTCATTATTTGAAGAGTGCTTTACATATGTGACGGCTAGATGCACTTCGATACAAGCATGATATGCTATCAGTTCCCAACTATCAGTATGCAACTGGACATTATGCAAGTTTCTGCTATAACAATCTGCACAAGATGCATAAACTTCATTTTCAGATATTGCCAACTTTTCATCTAATCTAATCATAGCTCAAGTCGAACCCCTAAGAATGATATGTCCCCTCTAGCACTGTATAAATGACGGGACATGTTGCACTAAATCAACAGACGGATCTGTAGTCCAGTGGTAACACGCTGGACTGGTAATCCATGGAACGCAGGTTCGACGCATTCCAGAGTCTCCTCTGGTTCTATTAAGTGTACGGTGTATAGTTTAGATTTTGGAGAATAGTGTAATGATACAGACAGAGACCCATTCCAGAATCCCCTCTGGTTCTTTTACGTGCACGGTGTAAAGCACCGACATGAGACCTCGGTTTAAAGTCCCATCTGAAAGGCTGTTAATTTTATTAGTGTGAGACGGGGGATCGAACCTGCGATCCCTGGAGTACCAGTCCAACGTGTTAACCACTGGACTACAGATCCCCGTCTGCATAAAATATATGGAGAATACGTTCCCCCAATCCTGCTAAATTAAATACTCTCCGGAAAACATTTTGGTATCAAAGAACACGAGTCATCTTATAAGAATGTTGTATGTGTTTGATTGGCGTAAATTGTTAATGTTAATTGCATTCTCCGACTGACCGGCACCTGCCAGGTTTCTTCAATCACCAGGAATGCTATGTACACACACCGTGAGTGTGTTTGTTCTAATTCCTCCAGTCCGGTATACTACTACCTGTTGTTGTGATTAGTGGGGTACATTGGCCTGCATATATTTATACTGATATCAATTGTAGTGACTCACACATGCAACCAGTTTGATACGCCATGGATATGGGTAAGCTATATTTATTTGCTTATCGTAATCTCTTAGTCTCGCCAGCCACTTATTCGGACATTGACACAGACCGCATGCTTCATACCTGTGGAAAGATTAGCTATATACATACTGCATACCTTTTCTGACGTATTTTACATTCTGACTGGAGCTTCAGTGACCGAGAGATTACTGTCGTTGACTTCAAATCATTTGCCGATCTCCGGTGTATGTTCGAATCCCACTGGGGGTGTCGATTTTTTTCGAGCGAGGAAACAATCTAATTGATTTGTGGGAGGTCGGTAGTTCTACCCGGATACCCGTCCTTGAAAGATAAGTTTAAACTTTTTTTTAATTAAAGAATAATTAGGAAAATCCGGCATTCACTTTGTCTCTATCTTTATGTATAACAACATGGACTTTGAGCAGTCTATTTTAATCAACACAAGGGCGGGATGGGTGGGGTTGTATGAAACAGTTCACCAATCTTAAGCTCGAGTCTACAGCGATCAGATTGGTTGAGTCCATAGCAAATCTCAAAATCAGACTTAATGCTCGAGGTTGAGATTACAATGAGGGGAAATAGGGGAGCCATTATGGAAAGCGTTTGAAATGAAAATATAATTTACAACCAAATGCTAAAATGATTATCTTTATACGACTTATACATGTAATTCCTCCGGAGCGTGTACATTTCAAGGACGGGTACCCGAGTAGAACTACCGACCTCCCACAAATCAATTAGATTGTTCCCTCGCACGAAAAAAATCGACACCCCCAGTGGGATTCGAACATACACCGGAGTATGCACTGTGAAGAGAATGGAACATACGTACAACAATATGTGACTTCGTGTCTATTTTTACATGACCTCGTTTCTTCGTAGACATACATCGGAGGCTGAGCTGTGCAAGCACACTGTGCAAGCATCGGAGGCTGAGCTGTGCAAGCACACTGTGCAAGCATAGGAGGCTGAGCTGTGCAAGCACACTGTGCAAGCATAGGATTTGTCGACGAGAAGGGTATAGCTAGGAGTCGTCTCAAATCTCCCGACGATCAGAAATCACCATATTGAACCTAGCACAACGTTCCGCAGAAGGGATATCATAGCGAAGACGAGCGACTTGAGACGACATATGACGATAACAACAACAACAACAACACCGATGATACAAGTGGCTACAACTAGTGATAAACCGAGTATCGCTGACAATCGTTCGTCGGCATTGACATCGGCGATAATCGATTGTGAAAATGTGTAAATCGATTATAATCGACGAGTCTTTATTTTTGTCTCTTACTTTTATGTTTATTTATACCTCAAATAAAACCACGATTTACTATTGGCTGTATTTTATTAGCATTGCACGTTTGCCACAACAATTCTAACTGTATCTAGTACTAGACTTTTCACTAGTATGTCACTAAGCGTTCTGTCCTCTATTAACTTAATAACTAATTTTATATCAGGTGGCAGTCTACTAACTTAAAGTCTAATACTCAGATGTAACTGAGTAACTAATTTGTCGAAACTAGTAACTTGTAAGTAATTTTATTAGTACTAAATAGATTGTTAAACTCACAAATTAGATGGAATTATTTTGAGTTATAACTATATCAATTTCCCGATTATCAATTATCTAATCGGTTTACCCGTCCGATTATTCCGATTAATCGACTATGGATTTTGAAACCGATGCACAACACTAGCTACAACCATATCTAGATTGTATCTTCGAGGCACACTCGAACGTTGACCTACATTGCCAGGACGTCAGGAAGCCGACCAAACAGAAGCCCATCTATACGGATCCAAGGCAGGATCGCATAAGCCGAGGCCTCCAGACTAGTACACGCATGCAATGAGATGGGCATTCCTGCTCATCTATGTGAGCATACACATATTTTATCAACTCCAATCGAAAGCTTGCCCTTTTTGGTTGTCGGGAATGATGGTCTGCTGTACATTCACGGATCTAGTTGTCAACAGGACAGCAGTAACAGCTTGGCTTCCAAATCCACCTGTTAGCGAGCACTCTCCACCATACCCATTTGGTCACAAGTACACACAGCCTTTACATCGTTCGGGGGTACACGGCGGGGGACAAGACTCTGCGGATGAGCGTCTTCGGCTAGTGGACAGACCACACAATTGGTTAAGGAGAGACAGGGGAGACAGTTCTACATGAATGTCCTTCGCAAATCAAATGTATGTATGCATGTGTCATTTTCCAATTAAGCGTCAAACCTCTCAGTGATACATCCGGGTTGTTTTAATTTTCTGAAAACAAAATGTCGTTTTCATGAAAAGAAATTGTACTAGCTTTTCGAATGCGTTTTTGTAATCCCCCACAATTATATGTATAATCTGTACAATTACTGCATAGTTTGTTGCATATATCAATTATAAATACTGTTTGAACTAAATTGTGCGGTTTTGTTACCGCCATTAACGAATCACACTGTGTAACCTGATACAGCAACTCGTCTTCATTAAGTTGATACGTTGTACACGAGCATCGATTGAAACTGACGCGTGTTTGTGTGTTTTACATTTATTTATCGTCGCTACCGGTTACCCATATGAGCGACGCCTCCTGAAGATATTAGTCATTTTAGATTTGGGAGGATAGTGCACTGATACAGACAGAGACCCATTCCAGAGTCTCCTCTGGTTCTTTTACGTGCACGGTGTAAAGCACCGACACGAGACCTCGGTTTAACGTCCCATCTGAAAGACTGTTAATTTTATTATGGTCAGACGGGGGATCGAACCTGCGATCCCTGGATTACCAGTCCAGCGTGTTACCACTGGACTACAGATCCTGAAACTGACGTGAGTTGTACGCGTTCTACATTCCAATACCACGCGTTGCGCTACACCAACTGTTCACAGTACAGATTGTCTGTTGTATCTGGCTGTATGGGAACGGGGGGGAAAGGTGTTTCGTGCGAGTGTGGTTACTTTTGTGGGTATCACATCACCGTTTGCCCTCCCTCATCGCTGTAGAATCGAATCCAACTGGGAATGTCGAATTCACACGTGTGAAGAAGCTATCACGTTGGCTTGCGGAGGTCGGTGTTTCTACCCGGGTGCGCATCCGTGCCTGAACGTGCATACTGGGAATAATAACTGGAAAGCCGCCGTATGACCTCAGCTGTCGTTTCGACTTCAAACCCCACAAAGCAAAGAAATGGGCCGGGATACGTAATGTGGGAATAGTACGTATCCTAAAATACCATAGGTGTGCATCCAACAACAGTAGCATTAATAATACGCCTGCCATATAATTGTGTTGTTCTGTTTGCGGGGGAGAGTACAAAAACTACTAGTATGCACTTTGGCAACACTGACGCCATCATTAAACGTATGTGCGTGCGTAGCTCTCAATACCTGTATATTGTCTGGCATCACCTGTAAATCAGATAGGTTCAGGTAGGTAACGTAGAATTCAATGCGTGTTCAGCAAAGACTTATAACAATAAATGAACAGCTAAAATCGAATTGGGATTGACGTATGGTTTTGGTTTTTTGGTACAAAATCTTTCGATCGTGACGACTAAAATAGAGTTGGTGTATTGTTGGCTTGAATCCTCCCGCATTAGAGGAGAGTCGTGTTTTATTATGTATAATTGGTGTCGCCAGGGTAAACAGAATAGAGGATCAAAGGATGCAGAGAATAGTTTTGGAATGAGAGTGTACGGTGTACATTAATGTACTTATGCCCGAGCCTTTAGTTAATACAAATTTATTTTAGCTCCATTGCGAAACAAGTTCTTATAACTTATATTAATCACTCTCGAGACCTCATTCCTTATGGAATCCATCGCCACGAGGGAGAGAGAAGAGGCAACGTGGAATTTAAATGCCTTACCTAAGGTCATAATCGTAACGACTCCAGTGGGGCTCGAACTCTGGACATGTCGCACCTTAAGCGAACGCTCATCCACTGCGCTATCACGACTTCCGCCCGAGTCTTTCCAGTGCCATAGCCAGAATCTGAAAATAGCCGAGGCGACCCACCCCCCCCGAATTATTTTGTGGAAGCTTGTATGTGCATCCTGAAGGTAACTTTATCAAAGTGTTCCTATACCTGTCGTTACTTGCCAAATTCTAACCGAGGCGAGTGCCTCATTTGCCTCAGTGTGGCTACGGGTCTGTGTTCTTGTACTAGGATGGATTAAGTGTGTTTGTATATTAGAACGTCACCTCTATTGACAGTACCTCATATGAATACATGTCAGTAATTCCCGAATCACAGTAGTGCACGCCGGGAGCGAGGCGCCGCAATCCGTAACCATTATGTATCTACCTTGTGGCTCACCAACCGGCCATATCAGAATGAATCCCACACGATGTTCGAACCTTCGACCTCCAGCTCCGTAGGCGGACGTCTTAACCTCTTATGAACATCATATACCGTTATATCGATGTGTACACAGTAAACCCATTTCCTTGTATCGTGTTCCATGGTATCGATATATGTACCTCGGAATAGGCGGACGTCTTAACCTCTTATGAACATCATATACCGTTATATCGATGTGTACACAGTAAACCCATTTCCTTGTATCGTGTTCCATGGTTTCGATATATGTACCTCGGAATATTATGTTGCAAAAAGGAAGCACTTCCCGTGCATAGAAGCACCAGCATCTCCCGTTGATAGGGTACAAGTACCAACTACAGTCAATCCTGTCTTAAGCGGCCAGTCAATGGAGTGGTAAAACATGGCTGCTTAGCACAGGTTGCTGCTTAATAGAGGTTAAATGCTGAACCAATTGCCACATTGATAGTTTGGTTACTGGCTGCTTAATAGAGGTTGGCTGCTTAATAGAGGTTGGCTGCTTAATAGAGGTGACCGCTAACACAGGTTTGACTGTACTTGATTTTCGTAACACGATCTAATATAGAGGCGTGTCCAAGGAGCGTTTAACACCTGATTACTGAATGCCCTTTATTGGTCCCTTCAAAGTGAGAAATATGAATTCAAAATAAAGAAGATACACACTAAATTATAATAATGCCAGTTTGCATCTTTGATGCGGTTCTTTGTATATAACCCGTTACCTATCGTTACATCACTTTTACACCTTTGTAATTAACATTTTGTTTGATGCAAGCGATCGTGTGTTATGACGTCATCAAGCAGATCTCGTGAAATGAAGGAAGCGTGGGAAAGTGGTGTCTGCTACTGCAGCAGAATATCTGACAGTAACTAAGTTATTGTTGATGCAGAAGATAAGTAAACAATGGAGATAAACACAATGAATGTGCACGCCTGGTGTTTATATCTGACATGCAACAAATTTGAAAATTGTAAATGTAGAATTTATGTGCATAAAATCGGTTAGGTTAGTAGACCGGATATGTAGTCCAGTGGTAACACGCTGGACTGGTAATCCAGGGATCACAGGTTCGATCACCCGTCTGACCCTAATACAATTAACCAGTCTTCGAGATGGGACTTTAAACCGAGGTCTTGTGTCAGTGCTGTACACCGTGTACGTAAAAGAACCAGAGGAGACTCTGGAATGGGTCTCTGTCTGTATCATTGCACTATCCTCCAAAAATCTAAAATTACTAATCTCTTCAGGAGGCGTCGCTCATATAGGCAACCGGTAGCGACGATAAATAAACGTAAAACACACACATACACTCAAAAAGTTCCTAATCGGTCAGCTTGTATTTTATAATGTTTGGAGCAAATTAATAATCATACAATATAAATATGTTCTTGTTATTGAATGCATTTTAACCGAAATGAATATCATTGTATAACGATCTGTAATAAAGTATAACCAATAAGATGATATGAATATTGATATTAATTGGTTATTACAGTTTGCTCCAAACACTGTAAAGCACAAGGTGACCAGTTATGTGTGTGTGTTTTACGTTTATTTATCGTCGCTACCGGTTGCCCATATGAGCGACGCCTCCTGAAGATATTAGTAATTTTAGATTTTTGGAGGATAGTGCAATGATACAGACAGAGACCCATTCCAGAGTCTCCTCTGGTTCTTTTACGCGCACGGTGTAAAGCACCGACATGAGACCTCGATTTAACGTCCCATCTGAAAGACTGTTAATTTTATTATGGTCAGACGGGGGATCGAACCTGCGATCCCTGGATTACCAGTCCAGCGTTTTACCATTGGGCTACAGATCCGTCTGTAGGTGACCAGTTGGGAATTGTGTTGAGTGTATATCTCTAAGTTGTTAAAGCTTGTTTCGCAATCGTAGTAAAAAATAATTTAAATAAATATACTTTCTTAGATACTCAAACATATTTGAAAGACACAATGAAGATATTGCTATTGCCGGATGTGCAGTAATCTTGATATTGTTTCAAGCAATGCAGAACTTGCGGCACCAGACGAAAGTGCCAGATTAAATAATTGGATTGTTAGGAAATAATCACACTTAGTGAAAAAAACACTTGTGATTTCCGTCTTGTGAAGAACAAATACTTTGCATATATATATATGTGTGTGTGTGTGGAGAAGCCTTAAACAAAGAGATTCCGACTTGTATGGATACATGTATATAGTAACTGTACGTGTTCTCATAACATGAAGATAAGGTACTGACAATGTCATCTTAGCCTTCAGTATACAGGCACGTGCTACTTTTTGTATACACTTAGCTAATTTAAAGGTCATTGCTTACTTCCATGGGGTTAAATGTTTTGAAAAAAGGAGCCCTTTTGATCTTTCTACGCAAATTAATTTTGAGTATCACTTAAAATGTCGTGTTACCATGTTGTTATTACAGGGCACCAGATCTAGAAGATGGTCAAGGCGGATTAGGGGCCGGGGTGTATCCCCTATCCGCCTTACAAAATACAAACGCATATGCATATTTGTATGCATGCACATTTACATAATTATTGATGCTAAATATTCTTTTTGATTTGTGTAGACACAATTTGAAAATAATATACCATGTATTATGCTATGGAATGACTCATGTATTATGCTATGGAATGTACAATGTATTATGCTATGGAATGTACCATGTAGTATGCTATGGAATGGAACATGTATTATGCTATGGAATGGAGCATGTAGTATGCTATGGAATGGACCATGTATTATGCTATGGAATGGAGCATGTAGTATGCTATGGAATGGACCATGTATTATGCTATGGAATGTACCATGTAGTATGCTATGGAATGAAGCATGTAGTATGCTATGGAATGAAGCATGTAGTGTGCAATGGAATGTACAATGTATTAGGCTATGGAATGAAGCATGTAGTATGCTATGGAATGTACCATGTATTATGCTATGGAATGAAGCATGTAGTATGATATGGAATGGAGCATATATTATGCTAGTGATTGGACCATGGATTATGCTATGGAATGTACAATGTGTTATGCTATGGAATGGACCATGGATTATGCTATGGAATGTACAATGTGTTATGCTATAGAAAGGAAAATGTAGTATGCTATGGAATGGACCATGTATTATGTTATGGAATGGACCATGTATTATGCTATGGAATGGACCATGTTTTATGCTATTGAATGGACCATGGATTATGCTATGGAATGGACCATGTATTATGCTATGGAATGAAGCATGTATTATGATATGGAATGGAGCATGTATTATGCTATGGAATGGAGCATGTATTATGCTATGGAATGGACCATGTATTATGCTATGGAATGGACCATGTATTATGCTATGGAATGGACCATGTATTGTGCTATGGAATGGACCATGTATTATGCTATGGAATGGACCATGTTTTATGCTATTGAATGGACCATGGATTATGCTATGGAATGGACCATGTATTATGCTATGGAATGGACCATGTATTATGCTATGGAATGTACAATGTGTTATGCTATGGAAAGGAAAATGTAATATTCTATGGAATGGACCATGTATTATGCTATGGAATGTACAATGTGTTATGCTATGGAAAGGAAAATGTAATATTCTATGGAGTGGACCATGTATTATGCTATGGAATGGACCATGTATTATGCTATGGAATGGACCATGTAGTATGCTATGGAATGGACCATGTATTATGCTATGGAATGGACCATGTATTATGCTATGGAATGGACCATGTATTATGTTATGGAAAGGACCAAGTAGTATTCAGGTGCGAAAGGTCCGGAGTTCGAGCCCCGCTGGAGCCGTTACGATTGTGCCCTTAGGCAAGGCATTTAAATTCCATGTTGCCTCTTCTCTCTCCCTCGTGGCGATGGATTCCATCAGGAATGAGGTCTCGAGAGTGATTAATATAAGTTGTAAGAACTTGTTTCACAATCGAGCTAAAATAAATTTGTATAAACTATGTAGTATTCTATGGAATGAAGCATGTAGTATGCTATGGAATGTACAATGTATCATGCTATGGAATGAAGCATGTAGTATGCTATGGAATGAAGCATGTAGTATGCTATGGAATGAAGCATGTAGTATGCTATGGAATGAAGCATGTAGTATGCTATGGAATGAAGCATGTAGTATGCTATGGAATGAAGCATGTAGTATGCAATAGAATGAAGCATGTATTGTGCTATGGAATGAAGCATGTAGTATGCTATGGAATGAAGCATGTAGTATGCTATGGAATGAAGCATGTAGTATGCTATGGAATGAAGCATGTAATATGCTATGGAATGAAGCATGTAGTATGCTATGGAATGAAGCATGTAGTATGCTATGGAATGTACAATGTATCATGCTATGGAATGAAGCATGTAGTATGCTATGGAATGAAGCATGTAGTATGCTATGGAATGAAGCATGTAGTATGCTATGGAATGAAGCATGTAGTATGCTATGGAATGAAGCATGTAGTATGCTATGGAATGAAGCATGTAGTATGCAATAGAATGAAGCATGTATTGTGCTATGGAATGAAGCATGTAGTATGCTATGGAATGAAGCATGTAGTATGCTATGGAATGAAGCATGTAGTATGCTATGGAATGAAGCATGTAATATGCTATGGAATGAAGCATGTAGTATGCTATGGAATGAAGCATGTAGTATGCTATGGAATGTACAATGTATCATGCTATGGAATGAAGCATGTAGTATGCTATGGAATGAAGCATGTAGTATGCTATGGAATGAACCATGTATTATGCTATGGAAATTCTACTAGAAATAATTGCACTGGCAATGTTCTTCTAACTTCCGAATGTTAAACTATGTATATTGAATTAAGTAGTCAGGCCATTCAAGTGTCAGGGTCACAGTCGTCCGTAATGGACATTGGTTTTGATTCGGCTATTCAAGTTACCGTGGGAATATCTTACTCGCCTAGTTGAATAGCCTTCACTTAATGTCCTTTAATTTCCTGCTGCGGGAAATCAATCAATCGTAGTTATTTTAGATGTTCAAAGAATTTCAAAATTGCCAGCTTTATTACTCTACGCTCAACAAAATTCCTAATCGGTTAACTTGTGTTTTATAATAGTGGGAGCCCAATTAATAATCGTACATTATCATTAAAATAGTACGGTGTTCCGTTAGGGCCATCGCGGTATATAGAGGGAAATCAGGAAGGCGATGGTACGATGGTACGATGGCACGATGGTACGATGTCGATGGTACGATGGCACGATGTCGATGGTACGATGGTACGATGTCGATGGTACGATGGCACGATGCCGATGGTACGATGTCGATGGTACGATGGCACGATGTCGATGGTACGATGGTACGATGTCGATGGTACGATGGTACGATGTCGATGATACGATGGTACGATGGTCAACGCCATCGTACCATCGTACCATCGACATCGTGCCATCGTACCATCGACATCGTACCATCGACACCGTGCCATCGTACCATGGCTTTCCTGTGACGCATGCGCATTAAGTGACAACAACAATGAACGTTTCCATTGTTCGTTATTTTCACCGTGGAATTCGCTTACCTTCTTCATCAGACGACATGTTTGTATTTTTCCCACTTGTCAACATCGGATGCAATAGACGCTTTACTGCATGAAAGCGCTTGAACGCTTTACTGCATGAAAGCGCTTGATTGCCACAAAAAGGCGATGGTACGATGGCACGATGTCGATGGTACGATGGCACGATGTCGATGGTACGATGTCGATGGTACGATGGTACGATGTCGATGGTACGATGTCGATGGCACGATGTCGATGGTACGATGGTACGATGTCGATGGTACGATGGTACGATGTCGATGGTACGATGGCACGATGTCGATGGTACGATGGTACGATGTCGATGGTACGATGGTACGATGTGTTATTATCATCGTGCCATCGTACCATCGACATCGTGCCATCGTACCATCGACATCGTACCATCACCATCGTGCCATCGTACCATCGACATCGTGCCATCGTACCATCGCGTTATATTTTTTATATACCGCGATGACCCTAACGGAACACCGTAAAATAGTCATTGTATATACATCTGTGATAAACTGTATCAAATACGATGATGCATAAATATAGTAGTAGTAGTAATCTTTATTTACATCTCATCATTATACGTACAATATTTACAATAATAATACATGTATAGTTTACATAATAAAAGTACAATGCCACTCCAACATGGAGTTATAACTTATAAGAGATGAACAAAATTATACGTACTCATTTATCACAGTATGTTAGGGGATAAGACTGCAAAATCCCTGCTAATCGGATATTAAAAACTGCTCTAAGACAATTATAAAACACTGAAATACAAAATAGGTACTATTTGCACACTGATTAAGAATTGGTCATATGAAATCTAACTTCGCTTTGATCAGATCATAGCGAATATGATTAGCAGAGATATTACAGACGAGATAAAAAAAAAGTGCAGTTAGAAATAAAAGAAATAATGACATTATTCACAAATTTAAAAATTATTTACATAATAAAAACTGCCGCCTCTGTAGAATAATAAAACAGGTTTTGGCACAATTACGAATCATCTCTTGGTTTGAAAACTGGAAACAATATTTATCATAATCAGACATTGAGTAGAAATTGATATTACACGCATATGACTTTGAGAATAAATCTTGTCCTAAATCATTGTAAACTGGACAATTCAATATTACATGCATCTCATTTTCAATAGTAGCAGTATCACAAAACGGACAAATCCTAGATTCCTCAATATATGAATATTGATACAATATTACTTTGCTCCAACTACTGTAAAACACCAGGGCCCCGTTTTATCAACAATGTCAGTCGCAAGTCGGTCTTATCTTAAGACCGCTACTTGCGACGTTTCCTGCGACAATCGTACGACCGTTTTATCAACACGGTCGTAAGTCTTCGGTCGCAGCTAAGATTTTCTTTTGTCGTACGACCTTAAAAACAGTGACACAGTCCGAAATGTAAACTTCCGGTGCACACATCTTCGCGCGCAAATGTCAACATCGGACATGTTTAAAACACGGCGCCCCTGTATATATTATTCATAACTTCTTTATTTCTTGGAATATGTTAATATTTCTTATATCGAATTAAACCTTACTCCAGGACTCGTCAGTCGACCTCCGTATAATACTCCAGGACTGACCAGTCATCCGCCGTATCATACTCCAGGACTCGCCAGTCGACCGCCGTATCATACTCCAGGACTCACCAGTCGACCGCCGTATCATACTCCAGGACTCGCCAGTCGACCTCCGTATAATACTCCAGGACTGACCAGTCATCCGCCGTATCATACTCCAGGACTCGTCAGTCGCCCGCCGTATCATATTCCAGGACTCGTCAGTCGTCCGCCGTATAATACTCCAGGACTCGTCAGTCGTCCGCCGTATCATACTCCAGGACTCGTCAGTCGTCCGCCGTATCATACTCCAGGACTCGTCAGTCGCCCGCCGTATCATACTCCAGGACTCGTCAGTCGCCCGCCGTATCATACTCCAGGACTCGTCAGTCGTCCGCCGTATAATACTCCCGGACTCGCCAGTCGACCGCCGTATCATACTCCAGGACTCACCAGTCGACCGCCGTATCATACTCCAGGACTCGTCAGTCATCCGCCGTATAATACTCCAGGACTCGTCAGTCGCCCGCCGTATCATACTCCAGGACTCGTCAGTCGCCCGCCGTATCATACTCCAGGACTCGTCAGTCGACCTCCGAGTCAATCAAGTGGTGTTGACAGAGGTATGAACTGATCTGTTGAAATAGTGTTGTCCACTCTTGATTTTCTTGGCCATGCTATCACACAATCATAGATCAATAGACCATCAACTGAGCCAACTGTATTCTGTATAATATGGCACTTCCGATAAAAATCCTGCTGTACATCAATTAAAGCCATATCATCAGGGAATCTGCAAGAAATAACATATAAAAACTCTATTAACATCAAAGTTCTACATTTCTATCTGTTAAATTTGAACACTGGATTGATTGTGAACAAAATTTGGACATGCATCATTAATATTAAGCATTTGTGAGGGTGGACCTGACATATATTAATTTTTTTAAGAACAATGTATAAGTGATTAGTACAGTGTATGTACATTAATAAGATGGAAACTATTCCATAAATCTGGGTTGCTGTGACGAAACTAAATATATTTGGAGTTCGGCCTAATTCTGTTTTTGAAAAAACTATGGTTAACTTTTGTGTTTTTACATCGTTCTTCATTGTTAATGTTAGAATAATCAACTGTATAAATATTATTTACTTTACAACATTTTCGAAACAAGATTATAATATTAAGCACTCTCGTTGAAAGCGTATAATTATGTAATCATTCGTGTGGGACATAACCAGAGAAAACTCACATGTCCGATTTGGGGACCACCGTACCATTTCACACATTTCTCAGTCAGTGTAAGGAACCCGGAATGCATTGACTAGAAGCGAGCGTGCTAATCACTACGCTAATCAGACAGCTAATCGAATAAACTTAGCAATTAATGATCATGTCGAAAAGAGTTCACCTACCTGTTGATGCCACACCTTGTGTTCGAATAATTCCAAAATGGATGGGAAATATGCTATGGTAGGATTGTTCATAAGTTGGGAATATATTTAAGTGTAAGCGGTACTGAAAGTTCATGTAGTAGAATATTCGCCTATTCAGCATGATGCCGTCCCCGGATTGAACCCCGGACTGGGTGTACCAGTTTCTTTTCATGTGATGCAAACCTTCCCAGACAAAGCTTTGAATCAAGTCCAGTCAGTTCATGCACAGCTTTTCATCCACAATACAACCATCCCAGGCATACCTTTGATTCAAGTCCAGCCATTTCGTACACAGTTATCAAGTGAGTGGAATGGCAAACTACCGCTACACCCTCGAGTAAAGGGGAGTAAATGAAATACTATGTTTCTATGATCAATTCCTGTCTGATATAAAACACATGCTAACGATTAATGGTTTCCAGTGCATTGACCTGCAGGCATACTCAATATATACCAACCATATGGACAAACATTATGCATATATATATATATATATAAACAGGAAACTTGCATCGTTCGTGATGATGGAATTGACGCCACAAAACACCTGAAGTACGTGCGGTCACCGTCACTCAGTTACAGTGCCTTTGGTCGGGTAGACCATAATAAACATAAATGACTATTATTTCAAAGAGACCGTTGGAAGGAGATGTTTCAAAATGATGCTACATTACACTACGGAATCTCAAAATAACAAATCAGAGGCTATACATTACACCACGGAAGCCACTGAAGCTCTACATTACACACCACGGAAGCTCTACATTATACCACGGAAGCTCTACATTACACACCACGGAAGCTCTACATTACACACCACGGAAGCTCTACATTACACACCACGGAAGCCATGGAAGCTCTACATTACACACCACGGAAGCTCTACATTACACACCACGGAAGCTCTACATTACACACCACGGAAGCCACCGGAAGCTCTACATTACACACCACGGAAGCTCTACATTATACCACGGAAGCTCTACATTACACACCACGGAAGCTCTACATTACACACCACGTAAGCTATACATTGCACATCACGGAAGCTCTACATTGCACGCGGAAACTACATTACATTACCACGGAAGCTCTACATTGCACACGACGGAAGCTCCACATTACACCACGGAAGTTCTACACACCACGGAAGCTCCACATTACACCACGGAAGCTCTACATTACACCACGGAAGCTCTACATTACACCACGGAAGCTCTACATTACTCACCACGGAAGCTCTACATTACACCACGGACGCTCCACATTGCTCACCACGGAAGCTCTACATTACTCACCACGGAAGCTCCACATTACACCACGGAAGCTCTACATTACTCACCACGGAAGCTCCACATTACACCACGGAAGCTCTACATTACACCACGGAAGCTCTACATTACACCACGGAAGCTCTACATTACTCACCACGGAAGCTCTACATTACTCACCACTGAAGCTCCACATTTCACCACGAACGCTCCACATTACACCACAGAAGCTCTACATTACACCACGGAAGCTCTACATTGCACACCACGGAAGCTCCACATTGCACCACGGAAGCTCCACATTACTCACCACGGAAGCTCTACATTACACACCACGGAAGCTCCACATTACACCACGGATTCTCTACATTACACCACGGAAGCTCCACATTACACACCACGGAAGCTCTACATTGCACACCACGGAAGCTCCACATTACACACGGAAGCTCTACATTACACCACGGAAGCTCCACATTACTCACCACGGAAGCGCCAAATTACACACGGAAGCTCTACATTACACCACGGAAGCTCTACATTGCATCACGGAAGCGCCACATTACACCACGGAAGCTCTACATTACTCACCACGGAAGCTCTACATTACACACCACGGAAGCTCCACATTACTCACCACGGAAGCTCCAAATTACACACGGAAGCTCTACATTACACCACAGAAGCTCTACATTACACCACGGAAGCTCAACATTACACCACGGAAGCTCTACATTACACCACAGAAGCTCTACATTACACCACGGAAGCTCCACAGTACACCACTGAAGCTCCACATTATACCACGGAAGCTCTACATTGCACCACGGAAGCTCTACATTGCACACCGCGGAAGCTCCAAATTACACACAGAAGCTCCACATTACACACCACGGAAGCTCTACATTACACCACGGAAGCTCTACATTACACCACGGAAGCTCCACATTACACACCACGGAAGCTACACATTACACACCACGGAAGCTCCACATTACACCACGGAAGCTCTACATTACACACCGCGGAAGCTCTACATTACACCACGGAAGCTCCACATTACACACCACGGAAGCTCCACACACACAACCACACCACAGAAGCTCTACATTACACCACGGAAGCTCCACAGTACACCACTGAAGCTCCACATTATACCACGGAAGCTCTACATTGCACCACGGAAGCTCTACATTGCACACCGCGGAAGCTCCAAATTACACACAGAAGCTCCACATTACACCACGGAAGCTCTACATTACACCACGGAAGCTCTACATTACACCACGGAAGCTCCACATTACACACCACGGAAGCTACACATTACACACCACGGAAGCTCCACATTACACCACGGAAGCTCTACATTACACACCGCGGAAGCTCTACATTACACCACGGAAGCTCCACATTACACACACGGAAGCTCCACATTGCACACGGAAGCTCTACATTACACCACGGAAGCTCTACATTACACCACGGAAGCTCTACATTACACCACGGAAGCTCTACATTACATTACGGAAGCTCCACATTACACTACGGAAGCTCCACATTACATTACGGAAGCTCCACATTACACCACGGAAGCTCTTCATTACACCACGGAAGCTCCACATTGCACACGGAAGCTCCACATTACACCACGGAAGCTCCACATTACATTACGGAAGCTCCACATTACACCACGGAAGCTCCACATTACACACGGAAGCTCTACATTACACCATGGAATCTCTACATTACACCACGGAAGCTCCACATTACACACCACGGAAGCTCTACATTACACACCAAGGAAGCTCCAACTTACACACGAAAGCTCCACATTACACCACGGAAGCTCCAGATTGCACACCACGGAAGCTCTACATTACACCACGGAAGCTCTACATTACACCAGGGAAGCTCCACATTACACCACGGAAGCTCTACATTAAACCACGGAAGCTCTACATTACACACCATGGATGCTCTACATTAAACCACGGAAGCTCTACATTACACCACGGACGCTCTACATTACACCACGGAAGCTCTACATTACACCACGGAAGCTCTACATTACACCACGGAAGTTCTACATTACATCACGGAAGCTCTACATTACACCACGGAAGCTCTACATTACACACCACGGAAGCTCTACATTAAACCACGGGTACTGCACATTACACTGCAGAAGCTCTAAATTACACCACGGAAGCTCTACATTACACCACGGAAGCTCTACATTACACCACAGAAGCTCTACACACGGAAGCTCTACATTACACCACGGAAGCTCTACATTACACACCATGGGTACTGTACAGTACACACACCACGGAAGCTCTACATTATACACCACGGAAGCTCTACATTACACCACGGAAGCTCTACATTACACCTCGGAAGCTCTACATTACACACCACGGAAGCTCTACATTAAACCACGAGTACTACACATTACACCACGGAAGCTCTACATTACACAACACGGAAGCTCTACATTAAACCACGGGTACTGCACATTACACCACAGGAGCTCTACATTACACCACGGAAGCTCCACATTACACACCACGGAAGTTCTACATTAAACCACGGATACTGCACATTACACCACGGATACTGCACAGTACACTACGGATGCTGCACAGTACACCACGGATACTGCACAGTACACCATGGATGCTGCACAGTACACTACGGATGCTGCACAGTACACCACGGATACTGCACAGTACACTACGGATGCTGCACAGTACACCACGGATGCTGCACAGTACACTACGGATGCTGCACAGTACACCACGGATGCTGCACAGTACACCACGGATACTGCACAGTACACTACGGATGCTGCACAGTACACACGGATACTGCACAGTACATTACCGATGCTGCACAGTACACTACGGATGCTGCACAGTGCACTACGGATGCTGCACAGTGCACTTCGGATACTGCACAGTACACTACGGATGCTGCACAGTACACCACGGATACTGCACAGTACACCACGGATGCTGCACAGTACACTACGGATGCTGCACAGTACACCACGGATACTGCACATTACACCACGGATACTGCACAGTACACTACGGATGCTGCACAGTACATTACGGATGCTGCACAGTACACTACGGATGCTGCACAGTGCACTATGGATGCTGCACATTACACCACGGATACTGCACAGTACACTACGGATGATGCACAGTGCACTACGGATGCTGCACAGTGCACTACGGATACTGCACATTACACTACGGATGCTGCACAGTACACCACGGATACTGCACAGTACACCACGGATACTGCACAGTACACTATGGATGCTGCACATTACACTACGGATGCTGCACAGTACACCACGGATACTGCACAATACACTACGGATACTGCACATAGCTGTGGGCTCCACATAATGTGATACATATTTAGTATTACTAGTATTAGTAAGAGAGTGGTGCAGTTGACTCATCCGGTACTGTCCATTATGGAAAATACAATACGGTATCACTCTATGCCTCATTATAATGAGTAAAACACCGGGGCCACAACACTAATTTAAACACCGCCTTCCTTGCTCAGTTCTGCATGATTTTGACACCATGCATAAGAAAACATCAACATTTGCTTGTCAATCAAAATATTTTAGAATTCGTTCAGTGTTTTATGCGCTATACACGCTAGTGTGTGTGAGTTTGCACGGTTGGGTAAATATAATGAGGATTTCTGAGTCACTGTCGCTTTTGCTCGTATTTTTGTGAATAGAAGCATACCACGAATTTATTCATAATAATTGGTTTTGAAAAAATTGATTGTCATGGTTACCGTGAATCAGAATTGATGATGATAGTCAGTGTTAATTTCAAAAGTTCAGGTTTCGTAGTTCGTGTATTTTATACTGCATCATGGGTAACTCCCGCTACGTGACTCTATTATACTGCATCATGGGTAACTCCCGCTACGTGACTCTATTATACTGCATCATGGGTAACTCCCGCTACGTGACTCTATTATACTGCATCATGGGTAACTCCCGCTACGTGACTCTATTATACTGCATCATGGGTAACTCCCGCTACGTGACTCTATTATACTGTATCATGGGTAACTCACGCCACGTGACTATTTTATACTGCATCACGGGTAACTCACGCTACGTGACTATTTTATACTGCATCATGGGTAACTCCCGCTACGTGACTATATATTATACTATATCATGGGTAACTCCCGCTACGTGACTCTATATTATACTGCATCATGCATAACCCCCGTGACTCTGGCTAGTACATTGGGTAACTATAGTTGATGTCGGTTCTACTGTCTTTGTGACCTACTATATACATACATACATGTAGATAGTGCACTTTAATGGTTATGCGGACAATTGGATTCTGTACAACGGTCAAATGTACAAACAAACTGAGTGACGGAAATTCATTGTTACTCAAGATTGGTGGAAGATCCCGAGTGTCGATCAGTATTTCAACACGGACGGGCACCCTGATAGAACCACCAGCCTTCCTGAACACAGCTGGATAGCTACTTCACAGAAATATTTCGAAACCCAATGGAATTCGAACCTACACCGGTGAAGAGCAATTTGAAATCAATTACGTTAACCACTCGACAACCATTTTCGCACTTATCAATATTCGCGTGACCTCTAAAAAGAAAGGTCAATACCGCTAGCTAACAAGACTTACATCGATGTGTGTATAGCAACAATACATGTGCGTAGGCTGTTAAAACGGCCATTGCTGAACTAGATCCCGGACAGATGGATATAGCACAATCATGCACTTCGGATGACGTTAGGAAATCGGATAATAAGGTAGAACATGTAGGACTTGGGTATGTAGTCAGTCACATGATACTATCATATAGTGTATCTGTAGTTCTGTACTGTAATGCTGAAATGATGCGCGTGGCCTTCACCCATACGTCTCATCTTTATCAGATATAGTGTCCGATGCCCTCGTGATCTAGTATTCATATTAAGCGGTATCCTACATGTATGTCTATATACTTGATATAATAAATCAAGGTTACAAATTGACTTGATAAAAGAAAGGCATATAAAGTTGAACTTTATAGCACTTGTACGAGTTTTTATTTTGTTTTATTGAACTTCAAATAAAAAGATTGGACATGTTGTCGACGCCGAGTAGTCAAACATATGGTCCATTACTGACAACAGTAGAACAGGGGTGTCAGAAGTGTGGTCCATTACTGACAACAGTAGAACAGGGGTGTCAGAAGTGTGGTCCATTACTGACAACAGTAGAACAATGGTGTCAGAAGTGTGGTCTATTACTGACAACAGTAGAACAGGGGTGTCCGAAGTGTGGTCTATTACTGACAACTGTAGAACAGGGGTGTCCGAAGTGTGGTCTATTACTGACAACTGTAGAACAGGGGTGTCCGAAGTGTGGTCTATTACTGACAACTGTAGAACAATGGTGTCAGAAGTGTGGTATATTACTGACAACAGTAGTACAGGGGTGTCAGAAGTGTGGTCTATTACTGACAACAGTAGAACAGGGCTGTCAGAAGTGTGGTCTATTACTGACAACAGTAGTACAGGGGTGTCAGAAGTGTGGTCTATTACTGACAACAGTAGAACAGGGCTGTCAGAAGTGTGGTCTATTACTGACAACAGTAGTACAGGGCTGTCAGAAGTGTGGTCTATTACTGACAACAGTAGAACAGGGCTGTCAGAAGTGTGGTCTATTACTGACAACAGTAGAACAGGGCTGTCAGAAGTGTGGTCTATTACTGACAACAGTAGAACAGGGCTGTCAGAAGTGTGGTCTATTACTGACAACAGTAGAACAATGGTGTCAGAAGTGTGGTCTATTACTGACAACAGTAGAACAGGGGTGTCAGAAGTGTGGTCTATTACTGACAACAGTAGAACAGGGCTGTCAGAAGTGTGGTCTATTACTGACAACAGTAGAACAGGGCTGTCAGAAGTGTGGTCTATTACTGACAACAGTAGAACAATGGTGTCAGAAGTGTGGTCTATTACTGACAACAGTAGAACAGGGGTGTCAGAAGTGTGGTCTATTACTGACAACAGTAGAACAGGGCTGTCAGAAGTGTGGTCTATTACTGACAACAGTAGAACAGGGCTGTCAGAAGTGTGGTCTATTACTGACAACAGTAGAACAATGGTGTCAGAAGTGTGGTCTATTACTGACAACAGTAGAACAGGGGTGTCAGAAGTGTGGTCTATTACTGACAACAGTAGAACAGGGGTGTCAGAAGTGTGGTCTATTACTGACAACAGTAGAACAGGGATGTCAGAAGTGTGGTCTATTACTGACAACAGTAGAACAATGGTGTCAGAAGTGTGGTCTATTACTGACAACAGTAGAACAGGGGTGTCAGAAGTGTTGTCTATTACTGACAATTAAAATACAAATAATCTCGCAAAGGTAATATTTATAATTTTTATTTCTCGTTTTTTTTCATTTTCTTTTCATAATGTGGTACTTCAACTTGTCACAAGACTGCACATATAGTCACCATATCGTATACAACTTGTCACAAGACTGCACATATAGTCACCATATCGTATACAACTTGTCACAAGACTGCACATATAGTCACCATATCGTATACAACTTGTCACAAGACTGCACATATAGTCACCATATCGTATACAACTTGTCACAAGACTGCACATATAGTCACCATATCGTATACAACTTGTCACAAGACTGCACATATAGTCACCATATCGTATACAACTTGTCACAAGACTGCACATATAGTCACCATATCGTATACAACTTGTCACAAGACTGCACATATAATCACCATATCGTATACAACTTGTCACAAGACTGCACATATAATCACCATATCGTATACAACTTGTCACAAGACTGCACATATAATCACCATATATTATACAACTTGTCACAAGACTGCACATATAATCACCATATCGTATACAACTTGTCACAAGACTGCACATATAATCACCATATCGTATACAACTTGTCACACGACTGCACATATAATCACCATATCGTATACAACTTGTCACAAGACTGCACATATAATCACCATATCATACAAGGAAGAGCACTTGACTGGACAGTAAAACACATAAATTACAATATTACCGTAACTACTTCCAGGAAAAATAAATACAGTCTAATAGTTACTTTACAAACATTTGAAAAATATAATAATGTGTAAGTGACTCTGTTATAACAAACAAGTTATTTACTTACACTATATATGTGTGAGTGTGTGTAAAATCAAGGATGACAATTAAACGTAATTTCATAGTGACCCCTAATAAACATATGACAAAAGTCAACCGTTATTCTAACATGACTCGGCGTTTTGTCTGTATATACAAAGCAGGAATTTACCATGCTTGAATGTGCCATAAAATATTGTTTACCAGGTGACGTCAAACATTACGCCTCTAAAAAATAACACCAACTATTTGTTGTGCTTTTAAGATATTTTGGTCATGTTACAATCAAAATAATATTTGTATTTGTGTTATTTATAGTAGATTTAAACATGGTCTGTCGTTCTGAGCGCCGGAATTAACCCATGTAGACACATGGCCTGCGTGGTCAATTCCTACAATCCAGAACTCAAAACCATGTTTTATTCGCCAATAAATAACTGTAAGACAAATTCGATTTAATTTTACAACTGTGCACCCATTTTACACGTTCCTATTCAATAACCCATTGCCATCTAGAACATGTACTGCGTGTACGCATGTATGTTGTAAACGGTTAGGAGTTTTATAACAAGCTGTCTATACACAATATAATCACACAGTAGAATGTGTTACTCGAGGTAGGACCCGTTCATATTTTTTTAATAAGTAGAGATCAATGTTGTGTAGTTCCTATGTTTAATACTCATGGTTTGTTAATGTCTAAATATAACTAGAGTGGTGGAACCTATGCTCGGCGTATTCCTATGCTCGGCGTATTCCTATGCTCGGCGTATAGGCGTATTCCTATGCTCGGCGTATTCCTATGCTCGACGTATAGGCGTATTCCTATGCTCGACGTATAGGCGTATTCCTATGCTCGGCGTATTTTTTCCATTTGCATCCGTATTTAAAATATTTAAATAGTTTTAACCTATTTTAGCTGACAGGGGTGAAGCATGGTTCAATAGCATTCCGTTGTGCGCACCGGTAGCCTAATGCAACTGTCACATGACTGGTTCAGTAGCAGAATATAAACAGACAACTTGTTGGGAGAATATTTCCCACCGAAATGATGCGGTTTATGAGCATTTCATGTGGTTATCCGAATTGGAAAAAATTGTACAAATAACCAGAAAAAACGTTTTGTATGAGTTGTAATATTGTTAGTTATTGATGTTACTATGTCAAAATATTATATTCAACATTTACCCATGCATAAATAAAAATGTCCATGTACGCCCTAAAGTATCTAGTTCTCCATGGATACAAGTGCCGTTGCGATAGCTGTATTTAGGCGCATGGTTACGTAATGAAGCTAAAATGTTCAACAACAATTTTTTGAAAGTTCTGTTCACGACTTAAGAAATAATAATATACGGAAAATGCATTTAACTTTTTTTATAGGCCATGATATGTAGGATTTACGCCGAGCATAGGTTCCACCACTCTATATATATATCGTGCTGAAGTGAATAATTGAAAAGTACATTACTTTACATGCAATCGTCAGAACGTATATATAAACAAACAAACCGATTATTGACTACAATTGAACTGTAAGCCAAGTTCCACGTCATACCACATCAATAAATATACAATATATAATTAATATGATCGCGTCTGTAAACCGTATAAATCTCAACATACGGACATCCGCTTATAGACAAATAACTAAATTAAGAATCGATCCAACTAAAAAACAGTCAAGACCTTGTCAGAAAGATTACATGCTTAAAATAATATTAAACATAACTCAACAATTTAATTACATATGACCTTTCGAAACAAAGAACAAATGTATAAACCTTAAACAGGTTAATACTAATGAAAATCAAATTAATTAATATTTCCAAAATAGTTTACTCCCAACGTTTATAATAAACCTATCAATGTTTCAAAGGTTGACATGCGCAGTAGATGCATTTAAATGCGCAGTTATTCGATTCGGAGTTAAGTACACGACGATCTTAAAGCGTTCACGACTAGGTCTGACAGATGAATTTTGTGACAAATTTTACGACAACACATAGCGACATAGCCCGGGCATGAGTCACTGCGGCCGAACAATAGAAAACATTGCCCCCAAGTGTTTGCTTTAAGATTTAAGAAATGGAAGGACAACTGTGCTGAATGGTTGATGTGCAAAAAAGAAAACACTGACAAATATCGTTTTAACTTCTCAGAATAGCCAACATAGTTCACAAGAAATAATAAAATATTTTCCCAAAAATTCCTTTTTAACCATTATTATTAAAATGACGAATGTAATTGAGCATTTCAAATTACCTTGCAGAATTAGAATGGTCATACATATATCTACATAGTGTTAATTTACGTCTAGGAATTTCAAAAATAAAGGTTCAATTTGGGGACGTTTCTTATATCAAATTGTTCTCATAATCTGTATTTATTTTAGATTATCCCAACGTGCATCACAAGCAGGTCTTTGATAAATAAAACAGAAACTGACATAACATATAGGTTGTAAATATCGTCATCAAAATGTACTATTACATTTCTCGGCAACTCGTCTTGTCAGCATAACAAAAATGCCCTTTTTTATATCTACAAACCATTATGCATACATTACACAGCACTAACATGTCACTACAGCCAGAGTACTTATATCCTTATATCTACGTTCTAACATCAATTCTAATTGTTTTTATCAAAAAACCGAATCTAGAAATTGAAATTGTCACTTTGCCGATGGGTCTCTCAATTTTAAATGAAAGACAAATAAGATATAACCTACATACACAGAGTATCCATCAAAGCGACATGTCAAACAAGAAATGAAAAAACCATAATTTAACTAATTGTTCGAATTGATGGCATTGTTACCTGACAACTTGGTATTTGACTGTTCACAATGGGTCCTGTCAAAAGTAGGCTTTGATGATGACATGATTGGTTGAATGGATTGTTTATGTGGCTTAAAGGTGTTTTTGTATTGGCCCCCTTCACGTCTAAATTCAAAATACCGCAACATGAATCATATATAATAGCAGGCTAAGAGATTTTTGAAGGGGAAAAAAACACGAACAATTTGATGTTTTAAGTGAAAAAGTTACTTGTTTTGAGCAAAATTTCTTTCCAATGAACGTGTTAACGAATCACTACTAAAACTCAATGTGTCGTATAAACACGACCACGTGGTCGAGTCAAACTAGTTGTGTGTGTTTACAACATTAAAATAACATAATGTATACAAATTATATTTCAAACTATCCTATAAACTAATCAAATTTATAAAATATCAAAATAACGGATTTCTGTATCTTACATCTCCCTGTCACCGTTTCATCACATTAAAATGCCATTTCTCATTCACATTTATTTGGATATGAGGCTCTCCGGAATTCTACGGATTTTTTATCTCTTATTCACTAATCATTTGTCCGTAATTAAGACAAATTTATCAAAATATAGCCCAATACCATCTGCATCATTTACGCAATTATGTATCACTTATTCAAATCTAATACCAAATGATTCAACATACATACTTATGAAATGAGTAGGGGTAGATGGATTTTCCAGCCAACCAATTGAAATAATGTCACTTAAAACTAACTAACTGCATTCTCACCTCTCCTCTGAGTAATAATAAATGCTCCAGTGATGAGAGTAGCAAATACACCATAATTATATTACTGTTTGTACGACCTAATTTTGGACTGATGGTTTTTAAAGTGGCGCTTGCAACTTCTCTGAAATCAGAAATCTTATACCATGCTGGAGTACTCGGCGCGATGCAACGCCATGGAAATGTAAATATTATATAAATCTTTTTTGAACTGATAGCATCGCAGAGAAAACAAATAATTCCCATGCAAGTTTCAAAACATTGATTAATAAGTTTCTATGGTAACTGAGCCCGACTTGTGAAGTACCTAGCATGTGAACATTGTTCTTTTGCCATTTTTCTGCAATTATGAAAGAAGTTCAGTATAAATATTTCTAGTTGCCCCACGCGGAGTATTACTATTGCATTCTGGTATTAAAGTCAATACAATATTATTTATACAAATTTAGTTTAGCTCGATTGCGAAACAAGTTCTTATAACTTATACTAATCACTCTCGAGACCTCATTCCTGGTGGAATCCATCGCAACGAGTGAGAGAGAAGAGGCAACGTGGAAATTAAATGCCTTGCCTAAGGGCACAATCGTAACGGCTCCAGCGGGGCTCGAACTCCGGGCCTTTCGCACCTGGAGCGAACGCGCTACCACTGAGCTATCACGACTTCCACAATATTATTAACCTTTAAAGGCGTGTATAGTTTGCTAAAAGGAACGACAGTCCAAACTTAGGCTATGCACACTAATGGGTGTAATATATACACGTTCTCCAGTTATCCCCACTCATTTCATGTTCATAAATTAAAGGAACAAAAGTAATTGCACAGGCCAGGAAACAAATTAGTGAAAGACATGTGATTTTCTAATCCACTCTTATGTTTTTCGACTACCATCTGACTCTCATGTATGAGTCAGTGCATGGAATGTTAATTTTTTCCTCCAGTCGAGACTGTAATTAACAGAGGCAGTTGGATTTCAAATATTTTTCTCAAACACAAATGAGACCAGATGAATTTTTTCTTAATCTCCGAGAGAGAAAGCCAGCGAGAAAATGCTGAGTCAGCATCAGCATTTACATGCCACTACCGTGAATTGATCACAAAATGGTCGGTTGTGTTTGTGATCTTTGTAATGTGATTATTCAAGTCCTGTCTTTTAATTCACGTTTCCATTGTAATGAAGTAATTGCATCGTTTGTTTTAGTTGCGTTTTTAGCTGTGTCACTTCATCATTGTTTATTGTTCATGTCGCTTCCTCTTCCTCTTGTTTACTGAAATCCAGTAAATATTCAGCGCATGCTATGTTTTTTTTTGTGATCCCTGATAAAGATCGACAGCCCCAAACAAAGGGGAAAGCTCCCCCCTTGCTAGCACGTGTCAAACTATTTGAGCATTCATAAGGAGAATAGGACATACTCCTGGTCACACGAATGTTTCAATTTCTTCAATGCAAGGCGCTAATGTTCTGGCTACACGTCCCTGATTCAGTGCCTGCTCAAAGTCTAAAAGTTGGCCCATAAAATTGAAATTAGGGGAGATAATTTGGCGCTTTGACTTGACAAATCTGTAAGCATCGGTCATCGTCATCCTCGAATGCTGCAGCAGGAATGCTATGGTGATGGTTGCCGACCTGGATACCCCGGCCTGGCAGTGGACTAGAACCGTAGCACCGGCTTCTCGCGCCTCTTCTAAAAATAGAAATAATAAAATCGTAACTAAATTGTAATTTTTGTAATCTGTGTTCCTTAATATAAGCGTCTCCGTGGCATAGTGGGCCGCCTACGTAGCGAAAGGTCGAAGGTTCGAACCTCGTAAGGGGTTCGTTCTGATATGGCCGGTTGGTGAGCCGCTAGCTAGTTAAATAATGGTTACCGATTGCCTACCAGCCTGGCATACAAGCATTGGATTCGGGAAGTACTGATGTTCATAAAAAGAAGTGTCTCATAAGTCAGAAATGACTGGCCCTTTAAATAGCGACGCCTCCTGAAGAGATTAGTCATTTTAGATTTTTGGAGGATAGTGCAATGATACAGACAGAGACTCATTCCAGAGTCTCCTCTGGTTCTTTTACATGCACCGTGTAAAGCACCGACACGAGACCCATCGTCCCATCTGAAAGACTGTTAATTTTATTAGGGTCAGACGGGGGATCGAACCTGCGATCCATGGATTACCAGTCCAGCGTATTACCACTGGACTACAGATCCGTCTGTGATAAAGGTACCAGTTTACTTCATTTTAATATGCATTCCACACAATATTATGTAAATTGCGACAACATCAATGTATAAATGTGATTCTGTAGAATTTCCCCCACCCGACCTCCGTATAAATAAAGTGTTACTGTTGGTCCTAAAAACTGTACACGTGCACGTAAAGAAACCAGCGGAGACTCTGGAATGGGTCTCTGTCTGTATCATTGCACTATCCTCCAAAAATCTAAAATGACTTAATTTCTTCAGGCGGCGTCGCTCATATGGGAAACCGGTAGCGACGATAAATACACGTAAAACACACACAAACTGAGTGCGTTATGGGCCACAATGGAGTTACAGATGCCAGTTTTAGCTATATAATTATGTTCAAACATTTGGACCAGCGGGTCATCTGAGAGTAATAATTTAAATGAATTGAATCAAACATGCAGGCAAACTCGACTTTCCCATGCTTGAATGCCGATATTTTTTCAAAAACACACGCAGAACATCGACCATTTTATATTTATAGAGAGCAATATTAGTGATCGTCACAAGACTCTTTTATTATCCTTGTACGCATTAATCTATCCCACGACATTTTTTACTATAATAATTTACATAAATGTCCTCGATATACAGTCATATCATACTAACATGTCGTATAAGGAAAATGTACATCCAATAAACACTTATAAGCAAAAAGGTCGACAGTTTATCGTTTGACATTTATAAAGACTTTAATTGCTGTTTGACTTTTGTAAGTTTGTATATTAATAAGGGTATATGCTATCATCCAACTATTGATATTAACCATCGCGTGCATTCACACACAATAGTGCAGCAGCTATATAGCGTAACTCTAGCGTGTGTGTTTTACGTTTATTTATCGTCGCTATCGGTTGCCCATATGAGCGACGTCTCCTGAAGAGATTAGTCATTTTAGATGTTTGGAGGATAGTGCAATGATACAGACAGAGACCCGTTCCAGAGTCTCCTCTGGTTCTTTTACGTGCACGGTGTAAAGCACCGACACGAGACCTCGGTTTAACGTACCATCTGAAAGTCTGTTAATTTTATTAGGGTCAGACGGGGGATCGAACCTGCGATACCTGGATTACCAGTTCAGCGTGTTACCACTGGACTACATATCCGTCTGTAACTCTAGCATCGCATAATGATTCTAAATGTAGTGGATATCTCTCTGTATTACATTAGAATACAGTAGCAATACGACAGCTTTATTGATCACTTGTTTATTTGTATATAAATGTATGCATATATTTATGACTATGTACTTATGCATACGTCACGAATAAACGTATGTGGAAGTCGTGATAGCGCAGTGGCAGCGCGTTCGCTTCAGAACAACCTGGGAATCAAGCCCCGCTGGAGCCGTTACGAGTGTGTCCGTTGGCAATGCATTTAAAGTCCACATGTCTTTTCTCTCTCCCTCGTGACAATGGATTCCAACAGGAATGAGGTCTCGAGAGTGATTAATATAAGTTGTAAGAACTTGTTTCGCAATCAAGCTAACATTTATTTGCATAAACTAAATAAAGTTAAGAGTGAACTATCGTATATTAATTGGAGAGGACAGTAGATCATAATATTAAAATAATTGTATGACCGTCATTAATCACTTTATTCTATGAACCTCATAACATTATCGGCCTGAAGCATTTCTCTCTGTGACCAAAGTTACCCCACTGTAGCTAGGGTTCAACGAATGTTCAGCCAATATATGAAACAGATAATATACTATAAGGCGTAGTTTGTGTATAATAATGATATGATAGAATGAGTCAGCCGACATATGCCACCATCAACCATATGATGCAGACATTACTAGATAGGGATAATGTTTGGACATATATGCTCGACTGCATTTTACATGTGCATAGTTTTTATATCTCTTAACCGATTCATGTTGCAAAATTGCAGGCCTGTACACCAGCGACAACCCGGCTTACGATTGAAAAAGTAAGCCCATGCCGGGACATATCAGCACCCTGTTGCATGTTGGCTTAGTTTATGCACACATAAGATTACAACGTTATATTAATCGTTCTCGAGACCCATCACGACGATGGAGGGAGAATGGGTTCTCTGGATTTCTTTCAGAGTCTTGCCCACGACACCATCACCGTGGTTGACGTTGGGCTCGAACTCGCAACCTCTCGATTACGAGACCGATGACAGCGTGTCCAAGTCTCCACGATGGACTGCATGTAGTAGGAACACAATCAGACGGGGTTTGCAATAAGGGCCATGTAATGAAGGAATGCAAGCTAAGACCGCCCAGTCCGTACTTAACGGGGGCCATTGTACATAACGGGGGCCATTTAAGCAAAAATACGTCAACACGAGTCAAACACGTTTAAAACCAGTTTTAAAACAATCCAAAATGGCGCATTTGTTATTTGCGTATTCTCCTTAAATGAATAGCTTTTAATGAAAATGTAGTGAGCTTCAGTTAATCAAATAACCTGTGTAGAATGTTTGAATGTCAACAATTCAGATTGAGATCGGTAACGCAAGATGGCTTTTGTACTTGCCTGTGGAGATTTGGTTTAGAAATGTTACTCATAATCAAACATTCGTTGATCGTCGGATTTCAACAGTTCAATACGCGATTAAGGTGATATTTAAAATGATCTACATTACTGGTATACGACGGCATGACTCATGATCGAAATTGGTTCATATTTATTATATTTTAACACCATTCTACTATAAAACAAGCCATGCCGGTTTTCTAAACTGTAACCTTGATAAAAAGTGTGACTAATTTTGCTTGGCTACTCAAACGCGGCCGCTGTATCAAGCAAGCGGATACCGATTGTATGTGGCTGTGCTTTATAATAGCATATGTTCCCACCAATCAATATTTGTACATGGTACTAAATAAGTTCTGGAAATAATAAAAGCTGAATCTTGCTTCGGTGACTCATACCAGGTGTTAACCAAGTGTTGTCTGCAGGCGTAGTAAATGGCGGCAAACATTGCCGCTGTCTCCACCCAGACGACAATCAATGAACGACAATAAAAGTGACCCACATCAATACTAACAATAGAACGGAGTCAAAAATAATCGATAATGTTTGATTTCTGTTGATGAGGACCATTTGGATTTTGACAAGCTTCCGTGAGAAACGGATTCATAAAAAACGGATGTGATATAAAATATTTGCAATACTTTTCACGTGGAAATCGCTTATAGTACAGGAAACACGTCTTAAAATATAAAATAAGCTCATATAAAGGTCTCTAAAAGCTCCATACAGAAGTGAGAGACGTGAATGTTTACATGGATTTGTATGACAAAAATGATTTAAATACACTATTGACGAAATTTGTTGACAGTGGAGCGCGTCCAAAAATGTAAAATCATTATTACATAGCGTTGTGGTTTTCTTTAAGTGTTTACACTTAGCTTGACTACAACTACAAATACACCGTAATTTACATACACAGTGTCTAATAAAACCCACATGTGTACATAATACACGAGAATATATGAGTCAGCCCCTATTGAAAGAGACAAATTTGACGATTTACGTCAAATGTTTGACATACTTTTTGGCCAAAGTAACTATCTCTTATTATCAGTATGTGTACATGTATTTTGATACACCATTTATTTTGACATTGTCCACAATTTGGGGCTTTGCTTGATCTAGGTTAAATACTAGTTTGAGTTGAGGGTAAAAACGAAATTATTACTAGTTTGAGTTGAGGGTAAAAACGAAATTATTACTAGTTTTGAGTTGAGGGTAGTAACGAAATTAATACTAGGTTGAGTTGAGGGTAGTAACGAAATTAATACTAGGTTGAGTTGAGGGTAGTAACGAAATTAATACTAGGTTGAGTTGAGGGTAAAAACGAAATTATTACTAGGTTGAGTTGAGGGTAGTAACGAAATTAATACTAGTTTGAGTTGAGGGTAGTAACGAAATTAATACTAGTTTGAGTTAGGTAGTAACGAAATTAATACTAGGTTGAGTTGAGTGTAACAAATAATACAGTGAGTTGAGGGATAACGAAATTAATACTAGTTTGAGTTGAGGGTAGTAACGAAATTAATACTAGTTTGAGTTTAGGGTAGTAACGAATTAATACTAGGTGAGTTGAGGGTAGTAACGAAATTAATACTAGTTTAAGTTGAGGGTAGTAACGAAATTAATACTAGTTTGAGTTGAGGTAGTAACGAAATTAATACTAGTTTGAGTTGAGGGTAGTAACGAAATTAATACTAGGTTGAGTTGAGGGTAAAAACGAAATTATTACTAGGTTGAGTTGAGGGTAGTAACGAAATTAATACTAGTTTGAGTTGAGGGTAGTAACGAAATTAATACTAGTTTGAGTTGAGGGTAGTAACGAAATTAATACTAGGTTGAGTTGAGGGTAGTAACGAAATTAATACTAGGTTGAGTTGAGGGTAGTAACGAAATAAATACTAGGTTGAGTTGAGGGTAGTAACGAAATTAATACTAGTTTGAGTTGAGGGTAGTAACGAAATTAATACTAGGTTGAGTTGAGGGTAGTAACGAAATTATTACTAGGTTGAGTTGAGGGTAGTAACGAAATTAATACTAGTTTGAGTTGAGGGTAGTAACGAAATTAATACTAGTTTGAGTTGAGGGTAGTAATGAAATTAATACTAGGTTGAGTTGAGGGTAGTAACGAAATTAATACTAGGTTGAGTTGAGGGTAGTAACGAAATTAATACTAGGTTGAGTTGAGGGTAGTAACGAAATTAATACTAGGTTGAGTTGAGGGTAGTAACTAAATTAATACTAGGTTGAGTTGAGGGTAGTAACGATAGTAGTAAGGAAATGAATACTAGTTGAGGGAAGTTTGAGAAGAGGGCAGTCACGAAATTAATACAGACTGTTTGATCCCAAATTAATAGTTTATATTATCAACATATCATGTGCCATTTGCTAATATATATAGTATAAATACATTTCACTTCATAAAATTGGTTTTTGTTCAATATTTTTTAAATATAATTATGTTATTAATTCTAATCGAATTTCTATTCCAGGAAATTACATTAATATTATTCCCTCTGAATTAATTTAGAAAAACAATTAATACGATGTTTTATTCCAAGGTACTATTAATAACTACAATATATTTCAGAAAAGCGAGGGTTCTACAAATAAAATTTGAAGTTTCTCTTCATCACATACTCGTTGGTGACCAGCCGCTTCAAATATCAAAATACTTTATAGGTGGTTTAACTAATTTTTTTCAATAATTCATGAATTGTAACAACAGCGTGTGAATTCTCATTAAAACTTAATGACAAGATCTCGCTGGAGATTTGAGTTCTGCGAATGAATACAAACCGAGCGTTCGGAAAACCAAAAGTCCCTCCAAATGTCGTCTGCGCGGAATAGTTCTACCGACGCTACATCCTGATTTCAATTTCCTGTTCATTAAATCAACTCGTATTCACATGGGTTTCGAGCACCAGTATTAGGGGTCAAGGGTTCCCTATTTATGTACAAAATATTTAGCAGAACAAACAAGAGCATCCCTTTTATGTAATTCGTAGTTCCGCAATAACCGCCAATTCAATTCAATTCAAGTGAAATTAATTGACGTGCGCAATAATTCAGAGTTGTGTTATTTAACCAAACTAAATTACCCATGATGAAGCCGCTTTTGAACACATTACGAGAATTAGTAAACGGATGTGGCACGGGCAATATTGCCTAACAAAAAAATTATTCCAATAGTACGATATTTGCATTCAATACCAGACGATAGACACTAGGCATGACTCATCAAACACGCCAACACCGAGCGGTAATGAAGAGTTATTAATTGACATAGATAGATACTGATCAAAAGACGAGTGGTCTCGAAAAGAAACAACTCTTTGAAAATGATACTAAAACCGAACGCTATGAACTGGTTCCTGGCGCGGGTAATAGAGTTAAAGAGAGTTTGATATTTCATATGTGTGCGTGATCGTGCGTGTCATCCTTTCATCAAATTGTCAGCTAATAGTAGCCTGGGTGCCAGTCTGTCGATTTTTCACTTTTTAACTTCTGGCAAAATGATATGATCAGAAACTCAATACGGCCCAATTAATAGTATCGGTGTTCAAATATATTTATTTGACTGACCAGGCAACATATATCGACGCCTGTTCCCAGGCTAAGCTGATAGTATCCAATTAAACGGATCAAACAGAACGCAAGTTATGTAGCTTATTTTCATCTATACACATGTACACGATCTGTTAATAAAACCTATATATTGGAATATGGATATGTACATTAGATAGTATGTATGGATGTAGGACATCCCCGACAATCCCAGGGAATAATCCCTCATATAATCACCCGGTACATAATCACCCATGATTTGAAACAGTCGGACATAATCTACCCCATATATAAACCCAGGAATAACATAACCCCCCCCCCATTCAGATTCAAGGTAGGACGGTAACCTTAACCCTAGCTCTAACCAAAACCATAAACCTAGACTGGGGGTATTATATCCTTGTGGATTATGCCCGTACTCCAGTATTAACTTTTCACGACTAAGGATTTCTAAACATGCAAGCCTGTGTGTGTTTTACGTTTATTTATCGTCGCTACCGGTTGCCCATATGAGCGACGCCTCCTGAAGAGAATAGTCATTTTAGATTTTTGGAGGATAGTGCAATGATACAGACAGAGACCCATTCCAGAGTTTCCTCTGGTTCTTTTACATGCACGATGTAAAGCACCGACACGAGACTTCGGTTTAATGCACCATCTAAAAGACTGTTAATTGTATTAGGGTCAGACGGGGGATCGAACCTGCGATCCCTGGATTACCAGTCCAAAGTGTTAACAACTGGACAACAGATCCGTCTGCTACAACAAGCACATCAGATGTAACAGTCTGTATTAAAGCATAAATAACCTGGTTATTATACAACAATATCGACAACATGTTAGGCATGCCCCATTTGTTACGGTCGAACAATAATAATTGGTACTTCTATTGTTACTGGGGCAGGTGTGGATATCACGCAAGCATTATTCGAAAGCTGAACACCGGGATGTTTTCCCGCCACAATATTCAGCCACACGACTGATGCAGCGATACCTTTATCAGACAAAGAGTAGACCTGGGCCGAGATTATAAAACTATTCTCACATCTCAAACTCGAGCTCAACAAATTTGAATGGTTGATTCTGAGATTTACACTCAGCTGAACCAATCGGATGATTGAGACTGAGCTCATGGTTCGGAGAAAGGTTTCATAACCTCGGGACTAGGGACTGTAGAGTATTCACCATATTCAACCAGATACAACAACTCGTCTATATTGTGAACACTTATAAAACCTAAACACGAAAGTCTATTTTAAAGAACTATAATTGGACTTCCGATTTTTTAAAAATGAATTCAAATCGACTTTCGTGTTTAGATATGTCACCATTTTCACAATCACAGCAACAGGTTTTAACAGCAATTTATGCAAAAATCTTATTTATGAACATATTAATTTACATGCAATGGATTAGAATGGAACAAAACGTCTTATATAAGTCTTCACCCCACTGAGGTGAAAGTTGTTGATTGGTAAACGAGGTAGGCTTCTTACCTATAAATACACCAGCTTCTTCAAAATACTGTCTCAGATTTTGCTGGCCGCTGTCCGAGGCTGGAATTCTTTTATATTTTATGCCGTGATTTTCAAAATGGAGAGGTATGTGTGACGTCACATTTAGGACGTAAGTGATCCCGAGGTCGTTTAACCGTTGTATGTTTGCTGCATCCCGTTCGTTTCCTAGCAACGGTAAAAAAACTTATTAGTATACGGGCAAAATGTGCAAATCATGCTTCATTCTGAAATATACATTAATATAGAATCGAACAGTAATATTCAACACGCACGTGCATGTACAGTCTGTATACATGTAGACAATTTCGCAAATGTTACAATTACTCAGTAAATAGAACTCAATATACATGATACATGGACCGGAAATGGAATTGGTTCAGTCAAACTTACCTAAATATAAACAAGGTAATATCTGTGATGCTGTAGCTGTCTCAATAGCGGGTGCAATGATAGGGGTCGTGGGACTGTACAGGGGCTTATGTTCGTGAGCTTTTAGTGAACTGTTGCACAGGTCTTCGTGGTCCGCCTGGAAGTCGTCCAAACCGCCTAGAAATAGAATTAAATCATTGTTATGCATAATGTGTGGTTTACGTTTATTTATCGTCGCTACCGGTTACCCATATGAGCGGCGCCTCCTGAAGAGATTAGTCATATTAGATATGTGTAGGCTAGTGCAATGATACAGATAGAGACACATTCCAGAATATGCTCTGGTTCTTTTACGTGCACGGTGTAAAGCACCGATACGAGACCTCGGTTTAAAAGTCCCATCTGAAAGACTGTTAATTGTATTAGTGTCAGACGGAGGATCGAACCTGCGATCCCTGGATTAAAGTCCCCTCTGAAAGTACCATTGTGTTAACCACTGGACTTCGTATCCGTCTGCTATATTCACATACTGTAGTTTATTTATCATTTATTTATCATTGTTTTGACTTAGTACACGTCACACGTGAATAATTTAACAATACATAGTTCCCACGGCAGTCAAAAACACTGATAAGATCTTATCTTGGCAGCCATTTTGACAGGCAAGTTTTATTAACGGCAATTTCATGATTTTACTAGTAATTCTTTAATTGCAATAACTTTATTAATATTGGTTTCTTAATATAAAATTTGGTATGATTTTAAAGGTATTAAATTGTACTTTTTAAATATTAATTTATTTTTTGACAGTGATGTATGGACTATAAATTATAAGAACTTAACTTGCACCTATTTTTGAAAGTCTATTTTCACAGTTGAAATATTAATATACAGGTAAATTATTATGTATTCGTTATTGATATGAAATTTGTGAAATGATACAAAAAATATGTCCATTGAGAGCTTTCCAACAATGTATGAACCATGGTGATGGGATGAAAAATAAATATTTTATGAAGAAAACAAAATTACGCTACTGTATATTATATATAATATCTGATCAACTTTGCCATTCAAAATGGCAGCCACAGTAGGAATGATGACGTCACACGGGAACTATGTATATCGCAAACGCAAACTGTCAATGCAATTATATTTAAATTTAATCACTTTGTGACTCATTTATTAAGATTATAATTAAAATGGTGATGCGTGCGGGACGTGGAGCTTGGCGTATCGCCACTGTCGGCTGCTTCACGGAGATGGTATCTGCTTCCCACGGAGAGAGCATTTCCATTCATTAAATAGACAGTTACCTGGATTTTGATTCTAACGTATACAAAATACGTCAAGAGTCTGTTTATCTAAGCTACTACATTTTTGCGGCTATACAAGTGTGCTACATCTCCCCAAACAGCTGATCGCTATGATTAATCTATTTTTAGAACGCGCATGCGATGCTATGGCGCAGACGAACTAGCATCTCCCAAACGATCCAGTGACGTCATTACTCTCACGGCCCCCATACAAACAAAGAGGGAGTTTGTATGTGAGTCAGCCTCGGTGTTCTGGTATTAGTCACACGTAAACAAATGGTTATTAACAAATGAGGCAGATTAGAGATCATATTTACAGCACCAGAAAAGAATAGCATACTAAACAAGTACCCGCAAGTAGCAACACCGTATTCATGAATGCAATTAATGTCGAAGAATAGGTAGTTTGTGGCCGTCTGACTAATAAATTTAAAATCTAAAATAACTTCCAATTAATCAAAGTCGTTTTCGCGGGTATTTTATTTCACCATTGCCGAGTTTTAAATCAAAACTCCTCTTCCAGCGAAACAAATCTTGAACTAGCGCTATACATGTTTCTAAAAATACCTGATTCGTCTGGCAAGAGCCAAAAAAATCACTGATATTTCAGCAGCAGATAGATTGGGAACGATGGATGAGATCAAAATGAGTCATTTTGTTTATAAAAATAGTATATCCGACTATATAATGTTCTGTTCATGAAGACGTCGAGTGCTTGCAAGAATTCCCCACGGCAAGTACGCATACATTTAGCAAACGAAAGCGATTTTAATTATTTGCAGATACGTCTTAGAGACAATCTTGTTTGGGGTGTTAGCTAATAAAATATTGTCCATTAATGACTCATCACAAACGGTTCTTGTCTTATGATATAGCGCAGTTGTGATAACGCAGTAGCAAGCGAATGAACATTCCTTGTCGATCTCTCTTCACCATCATTGGAATATCTCCACGTCAATTAGGACCAATTAGCTGCGGATGACCTCATGAGTAAGTTATGTACGCACTCTGGGCTTATCAGATAATCCGCTATGTTGTAGTGCAGAGAAATGTTGCTTGCTTCCTGGCACCATTTCTGGAAATCTCCGAGAGAGGACAGTAGGATGTGCGCAGTGACGGAACAGTTATCGCGCATAATCGCGGTAGAAAATTGAAGACTGATGTATCTCTCGTATTTGACTTGCGCACTGGATGGATGGTTATGGTTGGACGGGTTTAGGTTTGTGTGTGATAAGAATGTAATATTTGACAAGTTAATGATGCCCTATCAGGTGGTGTGTTGTTTGCGGTTTTTGTGGTCTGTGTAGTTTATCGTGTACATGCAATAACTGATTGTGACGTGTACGTTAAGATAATTAAAGACGTCTGTGCCCGATTTTTGTGACCACATCGGCCAATGTACTGTGTATTATTTCAACTAATTATACATACTAGTGATCGCTTGGTTAACTGTGATATATGTAATTATATAATGAATGTATATGTACCTTACCACGGTAATTTATTATGTATAGTTTAAGTATTGCTTTGAAATTATCAAACTTTATTCAACAACTTAGGTACATACACATAATGAACTGCAAAAGCATCATATACTATAGCACATATTACATAATATCAGCATAATATCAATGGCGACTCAGAATATGGTTATAAAATCTCATCATTTCCAGGAAACGACAATACCAGTTTTAAATGATTTTACGTTTCTTGAAAGTATACGTATTGTGTAAGGTACAATGATCATTCATGTATTTATTCGCAGTGTCTACTATGATAAAGATTAAAACTATGTTTGTACATTAAATGTTTAATTGACTTATAACAACTGACATCCAGTATGTGTTAGCTATCACAACAGTGACTAAGTCGTGATAGCTCAGTGGTAGCGCGTTCGCTTCACGTGCGAAAGGCCCGGAGTTCGAGCCGTTACGATTGTGTTCTTAGGAGGCATTTAAATTCCACATGCCTCTTCTCTCTCCCTCGTGGAGATTGGAGTCCATCAGGAATGAGGTCTCGAGAGTGATTAGTATAAGTTATAAGAACGTGTTTCGCAATCGAGCTAAAATAAATTTGTATAAACTAACAGTGACTGTATGTGTTTGCAACATTGTATTATATTTTAGTTTTGTAATTTACTATAAATAGACACCATATGTTGCTTTTGTTTTGGCAATAACCGTGCTATTGTTGTTTTTGTTTATTTATGTTATTTACAATTCAGTGGCAGTAATTGCAAGCTAAAATACAATACAATTCAATAATAAAGAACACTGGCTTTCATTAATATATGTCGATTGCAGGACAACGTGATACATTGAGACATACAGTGTCAAATTGCGTTCAATGGTTGGTCAATCTTGAGAGAAAACAACAAGTACAGGGGGAGGGCCATCTCCGACGAACCAACGGGTCAATGGTCCAGTTGGTAACGCGTTGGATCCTCCGACTGACCATAATACTATTAAAAATGCAATCGTTTGGGACTATAAACCGACGGCTCATGTATCGGTGCTATACACCTAGCATATAAAAGAGCCAGGGAGGCTTCTGGAACGGGAGCGTCTTCTGTATCTCTCAGTCGTGATAGCGCAATCGCTTCGTGTGCGAAAGATCCGAGTTCGAGCCGCGCTGGAGCCGTTACGATTGTACCCTTAGGCAAGGGATTTAAGTTCCACGTTGCCTCTTCTCTCTCCCTCGTGGCGATGGATTTCATCAGGAATGAGGTCTCGAGAGTGATTAATATAAGTTGTAAGAACTTGTTTCGCAATCGAGCTAAAATAAATTTGTATAAACTATCTTTCAGTTTAATTATATTTAATTGTTCAATTAATTTTACATATATAATATATATATATATATATATAATATACAATATATGACAATTTCAAGAAAAGCACAAATTCTAGCAACATTAGTTACGGCCTTTCTTCCCTTCTACACATTATACTATCCTCCAACAAATAAAATATAACTAGTATACACCTGGATGCGTTGCCCCGAGTAACAAGGGGTGACGATAAATAAACGTATACAAATATATTTTTTAAAGGCTTTGGTTATGTGGTGGACGCATCGGACTGCATATCCAGGGGGGGGGGTGACTTCTGTGTCCATGTATAATCATATTAACAGTACATTGTAAACTCGAGGCCCCCTGTACTGGAAAAAGAACCAAGGGGGGGGGGTGCTTCTGGAACTGGCGCATCGTCTGTATCTTGCAAAATCCTCCAATATATAATATCAACATGACTAATACACTTCTAGAGTCGTCGATTCAATGGTTACCAGGGACGACGACAAATCAACCCATAATCATTTATCAAACACCATCTACAGTCGTGTTTCACTGGCGTATTATTGAAAAGGCACTGACGTTGAACTGCACCATGACGTCTAAATTTGTAAAAACCTATCTGATATTCCCATACATTTAATACAAAGCCACGGTGAACGTTTACCCCATTCCAGAGCGCCAATGAACCGTATCGGACAGTTTCTATGATGGGGGAGTTTTGAATGGGCTCTCGTGTGACGTAATGATGATCAAAACCGCAGAGTTGTTCATGCGTATACAACGATACAATAAAACTGTCACGAAAGTAGTTTATATTTTGAAATACGAGTTAGAGATATCAGATAAGTTATGATTACGTACATATATATATGACTACACATAATATTAATATACATGTATAGTCGTATGATGTGACTTTATCAGTCAGTAATTTCACTCCATTTGATTTTAAGGTTATCTATGAATATTTTAATTTTAGACACAGTATACACAATCGCTTCAATCAATAATATACGTCATTTGAACTCTTTATTTTCCATACTATCAGTATCAACGTCAGTCACTTATTAATTAAATTCATGCATATATCTATTAAAATACAGCTCTTTGGAGTTATAATATTTAGCTATTTACATGTATCTATGATCCACTATTGATATTAGATATAACGGCTGTATAAATGACTAGAGCATAAATGTGCACACAGTGTTAACCCTGGGGGCAATCAGTGATGAGTCACCGTGTCAACGAGCTTTAGGATGTGGGATGTGTGAATTTGACAATGGAAGTCAATATGGAGTCATATTTTAATAGTGCAGATATTGTTGCCAAATGGTTCAGTCACAACAACATAATATTATTAATCATGTATATTATATTTTATTCTTTATTTCAGTCTCATCAATGTACAGCATATAACAAACATAGAATATAGTTTACATATTAAAAAGTACATTGCCACTCAATTCAGAGTTACAAGAGACTATGCATATATATACATCATTCATCTATAACATATTGCATGTATGTTGAATTTATGAATACGATATGCTTCTGTAAAAAAAGAGGTATATATATATAAATTCTGTATATTTATATATAATGTATAGATTTCTAAGATAAATTAAATTAGCATGTATTTATGTTATTGCAAATATTACGACAACCATACATAAATAGATAAATGATTATGATAATTACCCTTTAAAATGGAAGCTTGTTTTCCTTCCCGACGGAGAACCGACAGAATGATGTACATTGAACCGTCGGTGGCCATGTCTTTAACGTCCTTGGTCCGATCGTCATATAAGACAACTTCCTTCGTAGATCGTTTCTTATAAAGGTCCTTTCCATCTTTTGAGGTAACTAGATCTCCTAAAGAGCACTTTCCCTGAAGTAGCCGCCGACGATTAAATCGGTCGGAACAATTAATATTCACAGCACCCTGAATATGGTTCGCGTTATACGCAAAGAACGGTCGGCAATCAATTACCAACACCACTTTTGATTTGTTTATCCGACAGGCTAAATCCGACGGTAACATAGTCCTATGAAATACTCCCGACCCCCCGTTGTGGGGGTAGGGTCCATTGCTTATCTGGATATTCATGGATTCTATTTTACACCGTTTGGTAACTAAATCATCCGGTGAAATGTCCGAGAAATCCAAAGATAACCCGACCCTCCGTCTAGCCGGAACTCCTACGACTCGGGAAACGTTTGGGTTTAAGACCTCGACGTCCCCAGATTCAGGCATTTGAAAACCTATCGTGCGACTTGAACTCAAAATAATCCTCAAAACCTCCGTAAAAAATTGTATTATCCTGTGTGCATTTTGTACTATGTTAATTCCACACTGTTCGTTGTACTGATACGCACAGACGGACGAACAGGCACCGCCGTATCCCGTGGGCTCATGAAGAGTACGCTGTTCCACTGGCAGCCGACTAGCAAGATATGAACAAATGTAACTGGTTGCTGACATAAATGTAGACAACTGTTTGAATATCGGTATGTGAAGAAAACTGAACTGGTGCGCACTATCAACAATTCATGTATGAGTCGGCATACATGAATGGTAGTTTAACTCCACTACGTCACATGACCTACTTCGATGAGATCATTTGTAACTAAAAATAGCTGAAATGTTTCTATGTTTACATTTGTAATTACCCATCACGCAAAGCGCGATCCACACTGCGCATGCGTTTCAGATACTGATCAATGGCTGACTTCCTGTATTGAAACAGCAGACGAAATATCACGAAACAGCTATGACAGATTGTGATCAGAAAAAACTATTATTCATTCAATTTATTACACATTATTTGAACATCGAGTTAATCATTGACCATAGGCTATTTGTTACCAGTCAAATGGTAAACATATGTTCATAAAATGATAAGCCATGAGCGTATATTATACATTATATAATAATATACTGATAAACATCGGGATATCATTTGAAGGTCTTATGTACGTACATTCCTGTATTTATAGAGATTTGAATGCCACAACTTTCCCGTCAAGGGTACACACTGAAATCGCAGTTAATTTCGTTGGTGAGAACTGAGAAATGCCAATTTACTTGTATTGTCTGCCCTTTATCATGCTTACCGTATTGATAAAACTGTTAAAAGATAATATACAACTGCAGTACAGTAGGTCACCGATATACATTACTAATATACATTGCGCACCACTCTAAACTTTGGAGGTGTTCCAAATTGGACAGGTCGTAAACAACTATACCTGGTAGCTAATAGCTAACTGGTGACCGTGTAATTAAACAGGTGACGTGAGAATATAATCTGGCGGATGTATATTGAACTATGAATAGACGGGTCAGTGGTCCAGTGGCTATACACGGACTGCGAATCCAGGGATCGCGAGTTCGATCACCCAGACTGACCATAATAATATTAGCAATATTTCAGATGGGACTTGAAACCGAGGTTCGATGTATCAGTGCAATACACTGAGCATGTAAACAAACAAGGGATGCCAGGGGCGTAGCCAGGGGGCAAATTGTGTGCAGGCCCGGGTAAAGAATGTTGAGTGAGCGTAGCGAACGAGGTTGCTAGGGGAGTCCGGGGGCATGCACCCGGAATTGTTTGGTTTTTAGGATGCAATTTCCCGCATTCTACTGCATTTAAAAGACAAATTCGGACATGTTTTTATAACAAATAAACATGATAATACACTGTTCTGATTAGCTATACATGTACATCTAAAGCAATAACAATTCTGCACTCTATAATTATCTGTGATTGTACTCAATTAAAAGCCAAATACACAGGAATATCTAGGTAGCCTAGGTCTATTATAGTAAAATATATATTTGTTGTTGTTGTCAAAATGATGTGCAGGCCCGGGCCTTTTGGCCTAATGGCAGCTACGCGCCTGGATGCTTCTGGAATTGGAGCGTATTACACTATCCTACAACAAAAATGAATTGACGAATGCACTTTTAGAGGCGTCACCCCGATTAACAAGGGGGTCGACGATAAATAAATACGCACGGCTAACAGATGAGCATATTTTATTGGAAAGCAACATTTTCCTGTTTCATATAGCGACCACACAGTGGTCACACCAGTGTGAACGTATACATTCATAAGCCATGTTCGAACCCGAATCTCCAAGCGACGTCGTCTATAAAATAACAAATGTATTACAGCCGTTATTGCCATAATAGTGCATGACACTGATAGGCGTATTATGATAACAACATTGACTATTAGCACGGGGAGACATACACATGTTACAACCCTACAGCGGATATGTACAACCCTAACAAAGGATGCGCAAAGTAACACCGATCACGTGATTATCATTGTATCGCACCGACGTAGGTTTGCAATGACACTGACTGTCCGATTAGCGCAGTGGTTAGCGCACTTGCTTCTCACCAATGCAACCCGTGTTCAATCCTCGGACCGGGAAGTATGCGAGATGGTACGGTGTTCGCCAGATCGGACAGTTCGGTTTTCTCCGGGTACTCCGGTTTCCTACCACACGAATGACCACATTTACACGTTCATCCGCACCAACGAGAGTGATTAATATAAGTTGTTAAAACTTGCTTCGCAATCGTTGTTAAATAAATAAAGTTTAAATTAACACTGACTATTAGCATGGGAATACCCTTTATGGCCGCCTCACCGCGCAGACGAGTTTGACACAATGTATACGCATCATTATAGCTTAATGGTCTAATTTAGATTAATGATATTTTATTGCTTTTTGCAAATATATTTACCATTGCAATACACACATGCTGTTCCACGATGCGAGCAATTGTCTGTAATACAATGTGTGAGAAGTTTATGTAATCGACGATAAGTTGCATGTGTGTTTTACGTTCAGGTCTTCGTGGTCCGCCTGGAAGTCGTCCAACCCGCCTAGAAATAGAATTAAATCATTGTTATATGCATGTGTGTTTTACGTTTATTTATCGTCGCTACCGGTTGCCTATATGAGCGACGCCTCCTGAAGATATTAGTCATTTTAGATTTTTGGAGGATAGTGCAATGATACAGATAGAGACCCATTCCAGAGTCTCCTCTGGTTCTTTTACGTGCATGGTGTAAAGCACCGACACGAGATCTCGATTTACCGTCCCATCTGAATGACTGTTAATTTTATTAGGGTCAGACGGGGGATCGAACCTGCGATCCCTGGATTACTAGTCGAACGTGTTACCACTGGACTACAAATCAGTTGCAGTTGTTTAAGTCGATTTTTGTATTCCTCAATCGTGGCCGAGTGGTTAAGATTAAATGCTTCAAATGTTAGTACAACCGTGTCCGTGGCAGGGTATGTTAGTACAACAGTGTCCGTGGCAGGGTATGTTAGTACAACAGTGTCCGTGGCAGGGTATGTTAGTACATCAGTGTCCGTGGCAGGGTATGTTAGTACAACCGTGTCCGTGGCAGGGTATGTTAGTACAACAGTGTCCGTGGCAGGGTATGTTAGTACAACCGTGTCCGTGGTAGGGTATGTTAGTACAACAGTGTCCGTGGCAGTGTATGTTAGTACAACCGTGTCCGTAACAGGGTATGTTAGTAAACCGTGTCCGTGGTAGGGTATGTTAGTACAACCGTGTCCGTGGCAGGGTATGTTAGTACAACAGTGTCCGTGGCAGTGTATGTTAGTACAACCGTGTCCGTGGTAGGGTATGTTAGTACAACAGTGTCCGTGGCAGTGTATGTTAGTACAACCGTGTCCGTAACAGGGTATGTTAGTACAACCGTGTCCGTGGTAGGGTATGTTAGTACAACCGTGTCCGTGGCAGGGTATGTTAGTACAACAGTGTCCGTGGCAGTGTATGTTAGTACAACCGTGTCCGTAACAGGGTATGTTAGTACAACCGTGTCCGTAACAGGGTATGTTAGTACAACCGTGTCCGTTGCAGGTCATGTTGGTACAACCGTGTCCTTTGCAGGTCATGTTAGTACAACCGTGTCCGTGGCAGGGTATGTTAGTACAACAGTGTCCGTGGCAGTGTATGTTAGTACAACCGTGTCCGTTGCAGGTCATGTTAGTACAACAGTGTCCGTGGCAGGGTATGTTAGTACATCAGTGTCCGTGGTAGGGTATGTTAGTACAACCGTGTCCGTGACAGGGTATATTAGTACAACGTGTCCGTGGCAGGGTATGTTAGTACAACCGTGTCCGTGGTATGGTATGTTAGTACAACCGTGTCCGTAACAGGGTATGTTAGTACAACCGTGTCCGTGGCAGGGTATGTTAGTACAACCGTGTCCGTAACAGGGTATGTTAGTACAACCGTGTCCGTGACAGTGTATGTTAGTACAACCGTGACCGTGACAGTGTATGTTAGTACAACCGTGTCCGTGACAGTGTATGTTAGTACAACCGTGTCCTTTGCAGGTCATGTTGGTACAACCGTGTCCTTTGCAGGTCATGTTAGTACAACATTGTCCGTGGCAGGGTATGTTAGTACAACAGTGTCCGTGGCAGGGTATGTTAGTACAACAGTGTCCGTGGCAGGGTATGTTAGTACAACAGTGTCCGTGGCAGGGTATGTTAGTACAACCGTGTCCGTTGCAGATCATGTTGGTACAACCGTGTCCGTTGCAGGTCATGTTAGTACAACCGTGTCCGTTGCAGGTCAGGTTAGTACAACCGTGTCCGTTGCAGGTCATGTTAGTACAACCGTGTCTGTTGCAGGTCATGTGTTTACTCTTGATTATGCACGTGTCGATACGTCTCGTTAGCGTTAATAAATGTCACGGCACATGACGTCTACCTGTACTTCAATATTTATGACCTATCACCTATTTACATATAGCAACCTCTTTATGCATGTGTCATCTAGAATATTCGGGCCATGTTTGGGCCTAGTTCAGGTACGTGATGCCAACATTATAAGACAGGGCTTGGCTTATTTCAGGCTAATATCTCTACGTGACGCGATACACGGGGTATATTATATGTAATAGAACAGGTACCTGACGCGATACACAGGGTTTATCATATGAAATAGAACAGGTACGTGATGCCAACATTATAAGACAGGGCTTGGCTTATTTCAGGGGAATATATCTACGTGACGCGATACACAGGGTTTATCATATGAAATAGAACAGGTACGTGATGCCAACATTATAAGACAGGGCTTGGCTTATTTCAGGGGAATATATCTACGTGACGCGATACACAGGGTTTATCATATGTAATAGAACATTACTGGACATATCTGTGTCTAGTCCCATATACTAGCCTGGGAACATGCGTTGATATAGTTTGCCTGGCCAGTTATATATTCACTATTGCAATAGACCGTCTGTAATTTAACAGTCTTAGTTCCGATAATAATAATGCCATACATAATTTAAATAAAATTATCCTTAGCTATTAGAAATAATTTTTATTTAACGACGCTACCGGTTTCCCATTTGAGCGATGGGCAGTTTACCTAACAACACCTTTCCTGGGCAGGCTCCAGCGGTTAACCAGTACTTGGTGCACCAACCTCCGTAAGAAACTGCCAACTTTTTCATATAAATGAGACACGGTCTGAGCGGGGCTCGAACTCGTGACCATCAGAGATGATAGGTTACAGTGGTATACAAGTCAGAGACCCTAACCACTCGACCACGAAGGCAGACAAGAAATAATTTAAATGTATCAAAACTTATATATATTACTCTCACTTAAATTTCATTGCCACGTGATCATAAATTGTATCTGTTATTACTAGTTTTGTTAAGAGATTTTTGTTTAATTAGATTTCTTTATTTATAGAGGGTGACCTAATTAGTTCTGAATTAATCTTCCTTTAGGCCCTAAATCTTCCTTAGGACACTAAGACGATGTATAATGTACAAGTTTTTCGAAATAAAATTTCTGTTCTGCTCTGATCATATAAATATAATTTTTAACACCGAGACGATTAATTGGGCCGTATTGAGTTTCTGATTTTGCCAGAAGTAAATTAGTGAAATATTGACAGACTGGAAGCCAGGCTATCTAGTCACGTTACGTGACACGATCTAATGGACCAGGCTATCTAGTCACGTTACGTGACACGATCTAATGGACCAGCTAATTATTCATTCTAACAACACTGATCTTGTTTTCATGTTCGAAAAACCTATATGTACCAAGTACGAGTACATTCGTGCTGAAAACAACCACACAAGATATTCTATCAATCTATGTTATTTACAAGAATTGTGTTATTTGCAAGAATTGTTGTAATAGTACACTCGTTAACCTTGTATTAGATTGTATTGTTTCTCCACAGACGGGGAAACTTTGAAGAGAACACTATACGATTATAAAGACTTGCTATGGCCTATATAAACAATAGTGTCGTTCTTTCCTCAATTGGCTAGAACCACTGACCTTCTGCGGGCCAGCAAGACAGCTTCGCCATATGCAAAAAATGCGATAGTGTGATTCGAACATAAAACGGTAAGTGCAAGTAGGTGGAAGTCAACATCCTTAGCCACTCGGCACAGAGGACCCCAATAGTATTAATATATACGTTGGGTAGGTAGGTTTTCTCTGGGAACTACGGGTTTCTACCACACGAATGTAGGTTTTCTCTGGGAACTACGGGTTTCTACCACACGAATGTAGGTTTTCTCTGGGAACTACGGGTTTCTACCACACGAATGTAGGTTTTCTCTGGGAACTACGGGTTTCTACCACACGAATGTAGGTTTTCTCTGGGAACTACGGGTTTCTACCACACGAATGTAGGTTTTCTCTGGGAACTACGGGTTTCTACCACACGAATGTAGGTTTTCTCTGGGAACTACGGGTTTCTACCACACGAATGTAGGTTTTCTCTGGGAACTACGGGTTTCTACCACACGAATGTAGGTTTTCTCTGGGAACTACGGGTTTCTACCACACGAATGTAGGTTTTCTCTGGGAACTACGGGTTTCTACCACACGAATGTAGGTTTTCTCTGGGAACTACGGGTTTCTACCACACGAATGTAGGTTTTCTCTGGGAACTACGGGTTTCTACCACACGAATGTAGGTTTTCTCTGGGAACTACGGGTTTCTACCACACGAATGTAGGTTTTCTCTGGGAACTACGGGTTTCTACCACACGAATGTAGGTTTTCTCTGGGAATACGGGTTTCCACCACACGAATGTAGGTTTCTCTGGGAACTACGGGTTTCTACCACACGAATGTAGGTTTCTCTGGGAACTACGGGTTTCTACCACACGAATGTAGGTTTTCTCTGGGAACTACGGGTTTCTACCACACGAAAGTAGGTTTTCTCTGGGAACTACGGGTTTCTACCACACGAATGTAGGTTTTCTCTGGGAACTACGGGTTTCTACCACACGAATGACCATTTATGCGCTTTCATCTGTGTCAACGGTTTTATTTCTAATTCGTTTAAGCGATATGTATTTCTTTGAATGTACATAATCTAGTGGTCATATCATGTACAGAATCTAGTATTTATACCATGTACATAATCTAGTGTTCATACATGACAGAATCTAGTGTTCATACCATGTACATAATCTAGTATTTATACCATGTACATAATCTAGTATTTATACCATGTACATAATCTAGTATTTATACCATGTACATAATCTAGTATTTATACCATGTACATAATCTAGTATTTATACCATGTACATAATCTAGTATTTATACCATGTACATAATCTAGTATTTATACCATGTACAGAATCTAGTATTTATACCATGTACATAATCTAGTATTTATACCATGTACATAATCTAGTATTTATACCATGTACATAATCTAGTATTTATACCATGTACATAATCTAGTATTTATACCATGTACATAATCTAGTATTTATACCATGTACATAATCTAGTATTTATACCATGTACAGAATCTAGTATTTATACCATGTACATAATCTAGTATTTATACCATGTACATAATCTAGTATTTATACCATGTACATAATCTAGTATTTATACCATGTACATAATCTATTGTTCATATCATGTACATAATCTAGTATTCATAACATGTACATAAATGCTGGGTTGAGGTCACTCAGTAGCCTGGGAACAGGCGTTGATATATTTTGCCTGGCCTGGTCAGTCATATAAATATATTTTAACACCGAAACCATTAATTTGGCCGTATTGAGTTTCTGATAATGTCATTTTGCCAAAAGTAAATTAGTGAAAAATTGTCAGACCGGAACCCAGATTAATCACTCAGGAGAAAGCAACGTGTTTATATGGTTACCTCTTTCCTATTGTATATCAAACTAACACTGTATATACGAGTTAATATTCAATAATTGCCATACATGTATTTTCCAATTAATATTATTTTACACATAGTCATAATTATATACATATTATACATACTATTTACACACGATGACCCGTCTTTATCAAGGTCATTCTAATATCACGGATGTTTAACGGCGGACTATAAATAATTTATTATCAAAACTACAGATAACAGACGGATCTGTAGTCCAGTGGTAACACGCTGAATTGGTAATCCAGGGATCGCAGGTTCGATCCCCCGTCTGACCCTAATAAAATTAACTGTCTTTCAGATGGGACGTTAAACCAAGGTCTCGTGTCGGTGCTTTACACCGTGCACGTAAAAGAACCAGAGGATATTCTGGAATTGGTCTCTGTCTGTATCATTGCACTATCCTCCAAAATCTAGAATAGCTAATCTCTTCAGGAGGCGTCGCTCATATGGGCAACCGGTAGCGACGATAAATAAACGTAAAACACACACTACAGATAGATAAATAAATACACAATGAGATATCGTCAGCTTATATATTTTTCCCAGAATGTTTACATTATTCATACTTCACTAGTCATCCGATATGACGATTTATAGGCGAGACAATGCACACGTTGGTCATCGTCCGTTTACGACATACCATTCACTCTTTGACATGAGGCATTAAATCAGATTTATTTTAAGCGGAACTTCACGATGCTCATTATCCGTTACTATGGCAACGAATGCATGAGATAATTGCATGATAATAGGGTTAAGCATGTCAGACCGTTTAGCGTTAGTTTGTAGTAAAATTGGTGAAATTGGAGACATAAAAGATCATCATTAGACCGGTATTTGGCATAATGCACGAATAACTTGGCATGTATACTAACTAGGTATTGTTGTCTTGCAGAATGACGAATAGTCATTGGTCTGTTCATAATCATTTACATTGCCAGCCTTATTAAAGATCGCGATAGGAGGAGTGTTCGATCGTAGGTTCGATCCCCCGTCTGACCATAATAAAATTAACAGTCTTTCAGATGAATTGAGGTCTCGTGTCGGTGCTTTACATCGTGCACGTAAAAGAACCAGAGGAGATTCTGGAATGGGTCTCTCTGTATCATTGCACTATCCTCCAAAAATCTAAAATTACTAATCTCTTCAGGAGGTGTCACCGGTAGCGACGATAAATAAACGTAAGACAAAAAGGGGGAACGGGTATGCAATATATTTCACGTGAAAGGTGATGTGGACAAAGTGAGAAAATCATAGCATTTTATTGTCCGTCACGTGAACGAATTCGACAGCCCCATTCGCATTATTCGAACCATGCTACAGCGGTGAAGCGCAAGTTATTTAATGTCAACGATCGTAACTACCCAGCCTCGGTTATATAACGCTCGACCATATGGTTCGCCGGAGGCGAGGGTAAATAAGCTCAATCATCAGCCTCGGTTATTATATCTCTGTAGCCCTTGTGAATACCAGTATTCTCTGTATTAGGTTCCATGCAGTTGTACATTAATGCCTTTATAAAATTAATATATATGCACTCCCCACAAGGTAAGGTTCACCGGCAGCGAGGGTAATTAACCGCAAGTATCATATATATATATTCACTATTTATGACAATAATACATGTTTTGGGTGCAGTACATTGGATGAGCATATGGTTAGAATTCCTTTCTACATGGTAGCAACGTAACACTGATACGCATTTTAAATTATTCATGACTATATATAGTTGAAGACACATACTAAATAGTAGCTTCTGGTCGATCATAATGATAATTTGTATTTATCTGACACACGTGGGTTTTCTCCGGGTACTCAGGTTTCCTCCCACACGAATGACCACATTTACGCTTTCATCCGCACCAACGAGAGTGATTAATATAAGTTGTTAGAACTTGCTTCGCAATCGTTGTAAAATAAATAAATAAAGTTAAACAAGTATTTCTGATAATTATTCAAATTATTCCCAGTTGTCAATTCCCAGCCTTAGGAATGGGGGTTATTGTTGTGTTGGTGTCGTGCGTGCGTGCGTGGTGCGTGCGCGCGAGTGTGTCTGTGTGCGTACATGGTAACTCAGATATTGTGGCTATATATATATTGTAGGTTTAGGAGGAAGGGTTCGATATTGGGAGATATGTGTTACGGCCGGCGGTCCACTCCCATGCACTACATATCTCTATAAGATCAAGCATTTTTGTTTCAAAATGCAGCGTGGCGGTTTAAATATCTCTCATTGATATTCTCTTGTATTTTCTTGGACTTACATCACCGTATAGGAATACGATCGACGTAATGACTATTTTTAATACATTCCACAAATATGAGAGAACTTTTACGTGTTCTTCTGTTTCCAGGAATGAGTCGGATGTCAACAAATATAAACATTACAGATTCATTCTATGAATTACTCTGACGTTCTCCAGCAGTTACTGTCATAGATATGGTAATCGATAATTCCCAGCTGCATGCCAGCATGTCTCCGCCAATCCAGATTCGCTTGATTTTCGTCATCGATTTCTAACCGCACCAATCCTGTGCTCTCAATATGCTCCAATATAGCAATTCCACAGTATCAATAGTATACACTCAACGCAATATGTCGTCAATCTAAATAACGCTGGACATCCAGTGCAATCGTGAATGATGGACATATAATATATATATGACAAATCCACATTAATGCCGTGATGCTGCACTTAAAGGTCCTACGTATTCGACGGAGTGCGTGGCATGACCACGACGTGCACCGTCTTGTGAGTGAGCTAGGGAGCTACACCAGTACCCGAAGCTATAAACATTTTCTCAAATCTCGAACTCAAGAAATTTGATTGGTTGAGACTGCGGTTGAGACTGGGTTTGGTTTAAACATATTTATTACACTATATACATTCACAAAACAATACATGTACACAAAATCAAAGAAGTAAGTATATAGGAAAGGATTAAAACGGAAGCAGAGCTTATATAGTTTCTCTCCTTTGGACTGGGTTTGAGACTGGGTTTGGTTTAAACATATTTTTCCACTATATACATTCACAAAACAATACATGTACACGAACTCAAAGAAGTAAGTATATAGGAAAGGATTAAAACGGAAGCAGAGCTTATATAGTTTCTCTCCTTTGGACTAGGTTTGAGACTGGGTTTGGTTTAAACATATTTTTCCACTATATACATTCACAAAACAATACATGTACACGAACTCAAAGAAGTAAGTATATAGGAAAGGATTAAAACGGAAGCAGAGCTTATATAGTTTCTCTCCTTTGGACTGGGTTTGAGACTGGGTTTGGTTTAAACATATTTTTCCACTATATACATTCACAAAACAATACATGTACACGAATTCAAAGAAGTAAGTATATAGGAAAGGATTAAAACGGAAGCAGAACTTATATAGTTTCTCTCCTTTGGACTGGGTTTGGGACTGGGTTTGGGATTGGAGAACAGTTGTATAACCTCGGCGCCTGGTCTTCATTATTTTTTCGGGGATCTTATTAATTATGTGGTATCAATCTTCCATACGGTCATTGATATATAGACTAAACCGACACATTCTCAATAAAAGGGATACTCGTCTTTGGTTGGTTCATTGTATTTCATATGCCCCATAAGTTTGGCTGATAATAGTAATGGAAGCGAAATATGAAACATATGTTCCACGAATAAGTATTGATAATGTATCAAACTATATAATAACATCAAGTACATGTATCGATAATGTATCAAACTATATAATAACATCAAGTACATGTATCGATAATGTATCAAACTTTATAATAACATCAAGTACATGTATCGATAATGTATCAAACTTTATAATAACATCAAGTACATGTATCGATAATGTATCAAACTTTATAATAACATCAAGTACATGTATCGATAATGTATCAAACTATATAATAACATCAAGTACATGTATCGATAATGTATCAAACTTTATAATAACATCAAGTACATGTATCGATAATGTATCAAACTTTATAATAACATCAAGTACATGTATCGATAATGTATCAAACTATATAATAACATCAAGTACATGTATCGATAATGTATCAAACTTTA
>CM026404.1:52777678-52797678 GCA_014843695.1 Archivesica marissinica | reverse complement strand
CGTTAAACCGAGGTCTCGTGTCTGTGTTGTACACCTTGCACGTAAAAGAACCAGAGGAGACTCTGGAATGTGTCTCTGTCTGTATCATTGCACTATCCTCCAAAAATCTAAAATGACTAATCTCTTCAGGAGACGTCGCTCATATGGGCAACCGGTAGCGACGATAAATAAACGTAAAACACAAACACACATAATAAAGACACCACAAAGAATTGTACACATATAATATATATGTATATATATAATTTCACGTTTCTTCTCTCTCCCTCGTGGCGATGGATTCCATCAGCAGATGAGGTCTTGAGAGTGATTAATATCAGTTGTAAGAACTTGTTTCGCAATCGAACTAAAATAGATTTATATAAACTATGACGTTTTTATTGTTATTATATGAACTGTAACACATTGCATAGTGACATGATACCTGTTAACCTCACATGAGGTATCTAGTTAGTATAATACATGCAAATAACAAATTGCGGACAAACTGGCTTAATTTATTTCCTGCCTGCTCCGCCCCTGTCTCATGAATACCACATGTCCGCTCTGTCGCTAGGTAACCGAAATGATCAAATCAAAGATTTGCCGAAATTGTCCAAATAGGTTTTCATTGCGCGAACAGACGGATATGTAGTCCAGTAGTAACACGCTGGACTGGTAATCTATGGACTTTAAACCGAGGTCTCGTGTCGGTGCTGTACACAGTGCACGTAAACGAACCAGAGGAGGCTCTGGAATTGGTCTATATCTGTATCATTGCACTATCCTCCAAAAATCTAACCTCGTCAGGAGGTGTCGCTCATATGGGCAACCGGTAGCGATGATAAATAAACGTAGGCACACTCATTGCGCGAAGGACACCACTGACGTATTGCAACACAATAGTTTGTACTCTTTGTGCGGATGGAGTTTAAAGTTTAATAAGTGTAGTAAATTACATAGTTTTGAATGTGTGTGCATATTTTAAGCATTCGTATTATATACGATTTGATAGGATTAATATTAATATTGTACAGAATAATAATAACATTTACTGTTCTATTGAAGTGACCAGCCATTGAAATCGTAAATTGACAAATCCTTATTTAACAGTTTAGTTTTAATCTTTATTAAAGTCTCATCTATGTACATACATGTAATGCAAACACAAATGTAAACAATCATATTAAAAGTACATAGCCAGTGTAGGACATAATCCCACAGGACTTATTCCTCCCTAACATTAACCCTACGCCTAGGCCTACCCCAACTCCCTAAAACTAACCCGAATAACCATAACAATATAACTAACCAACCCCTAAACGTAAAACTAACCCTAAAATTAACACAAATAGTAACCAAAGCCCTAAACCTAGATGGAAGGGGGGGGGGCAGGTTGTCCTCATGAAGTGTGTTAAAACATAGATGGATTATGTCCGGCGGTATGTCCGGGGTATGTCCGGGGGTATGTCCGCGGTAGTCCGGGGGTATGTCCGGCGGTATGTCGGGGTATGTCCGGGTATGTCCGCGTATGTCCGGGGGTATGTCCGGGTATGTCCGGGGGTATGTCCGGGGGTATGTCCGGGACGGGGTATGTCCGCGGTATGTCCGGGGGTATGTCCGGGGGTATGTCCGGCGGTATGTCCGGGATATGCCGGGGGTATGTCCGGCGGTATGTCCGGGGGTATGTCCGGGGGTATGTCGGGGTATGTCCGCGGTATGTCCGGGGTATGTCCGGGGGTATGTCCGGCGGTATGTCCGGGGGTATGTCCGGCGGTAGTTCCGGGGATATGTCCGGGGGTATGTCCGGCGGTATGTCCGGGGGTATGTCCGGGGTATGTCCGGCGGTATGTCCGGGGGTATTTCCGGGGGTATTCCGGCGGTATGTCCGGGGGTATGTCCGGGGTATGTCCGGCGGTATGTCCGGGGTATGTCCGGGGGTATGTCCGGGGGTATGTCCGGCGGTATGTCCGGGGGTATGTCCGGCGGTATGCCGGGGGTATGTCCCGGGGTATGTCCGGGGGTATGTCGCGGCGGTATGTCCGGCGGTATGTCCGGCGGTATGTCCGGGGTATGTCGGGGTATGCCGGGGGTATGTCCGGGGGATGTCCGGCGGTATGTCCGGCGGGTATGTCCGGGGGTATGTCCGGGGGTATGTCCGGGGGTATGTCCGGGGGTATGTCCGGTATCCGGGGTATGTCCGGGGGTATGTCCGGCGGTATGTCCGGCGGTATGTCCGGGGGTATGTCCAGCGGTATGTCCGGGGGTATGTCCGTATCCCCTTATTCAGTAAAGGCATTTAAATTCCACGTTGCCTCTTCTCTCTCCCTCGTGGCGATGGATTCCATCAGGAATGAGGTCTCGTGAGTGATTAATATAAGTTGAAAGAACTTGTTTCGCAATGGAGCTAAAATAAATTTGTATAAACTAAACTATTCAGTTATTCCATGGTAACAATGCTTTTAATTCAGTATATCTGGCTGTGAACAAATATTTTAAAAACTAATAAACGTCCACGGGTATTCATAGCGCGTTCGCTTCAGAACAACCTGGGGTTCGAGCCCCGCTGGAGCCGTTACGAGTATGTCCGTAGACAGTGCATTTAAATTCCACATGCCTCTTCTCTCTCCCTGGTGGCGATGGATTCCATCAGGAATGAGCTCTCGTGAGTGATTAATATAAGTTGAAAGAACTTGTTTCGCAATCGAGCTAAAATAAATTTGTATAAACTAAAATTCTTTGCTAAGCTGAACACGAATGAGACACTAGTTATAGATTATAATTTAATCAGGTATACCGCGATAAGGCGGTTGATCAATTGTCTGACAACTAATAAAGAACTTAATGATACACCTACAATAACATTTCTTGGTTTTAATTTTTTTTGATAATGACATTTGCATTTTGATATGTAAATTACATATATAAATGTATGTTTTATAATGTCGTTAAACTTCGTGATGCATGCAATTATTATCCTTGGTATAATACCACATGCCCCCCTACAGTGATTACGAAACCAGACTAAATAACTCGGATCATATCGATCTTCTTTTGATAATAAGCCTGATGAAGAACCGCGGAAACCGCAATCGTTTACACCTTAAATGTCATACCCATGATATGTGAATGAATCCTAAATAAATATATAATTAGTTCCCACACTACTAGTCGTGTGTATAAGCCATCCTACAATGTGGTTAAATGTGACTTCATCAACTATCCACACTGTTTATTGACTAATTAGCCGATTGTTTCGCCACATAAAAGCATGGGCTTATAACGGAAGAGCCTGGTGCCAAAAAAAAGAACTGCGGTGTTATCTGGTGGTATCTTAAGATAAACCTTGAACAATGTCTAGGGTGTGTGTGTGTTTTACGTGTATGTATCGTCGCTACCGGTTGCCCATATGAGCGACGCCTCCTGAAGATATTAGTCATTTTAGATGTTGAAGGATAGTGCAATGATGCAGACAGATACCCATTCCAGAGTATCCTCTGGGTTCTTTTACGTGCACGGTGTAAAGCACCGACACGAGACCTCGGTTTAACGTCCCATCTGAAAGACTGTTAATGTTATTATGGTGAGACGGGGGATCGAACCTGCGATCCCTGTATCACCAGTCCAGCGTGTTACCACTGTACTACAGATCCGTCTGTGTCCAGGGTCGGCTTGACACATCCATTTATATAATACTTGGTTTAATCAAATTAAGATTGAACCTTTTACCTACGACCAAATAACAATTTCTATGCGTATGAATATCCTTGGAACTATTTTCAGACTCCCAAACTATTTAAGCGAAGGCACCATGCTTGTGCAATCTTTTATCGATTCCACATACATTGAATGAGGTAGCCATTTTAATTTTTTTATAAATTTTAATTTAATGCCCTTTATCTACCTTTAAATGCATTCAAAAGCCCTCCCCTCCCACCACAATATAGATACCCCTTGCTGTCGGTGTGTTATATATTTTCAGTTACGAGGACGAAGAAGTAGGTCCGCTGGTCCGCTAGATGTCATGGCTGAGTGATAGTCCATCTGAAAGATGTCATACAGACAATACCGACTCTTATACATATGATATAGTGTTTGTGTATAAACTCGAAGTGGTAAGAAATATTTAGAAGGAACTGGACATATTCAGAAGAGTCAACATATACTAGTGAAAACGAACAGATCGACTAATAATGCGTATTATAGCATAAATATATATATTGCTGCCGGTAACGGAGCAAATGATCACTTATATTATTAATATTCACATTCGTTTAAATGATATAATATTAATATATCACCAGCCATGGCCAATATTTGCCAATACAATAAAACTAAAATAAAATTAATTAAACATTTATATTTGTTGGGTTATTTGTCTCTAGGTAATACACTATTTTACTGTTCAATCAATTGTTCACACTATCAACAGGGGCTTCCGTGGGCAAGTGGATTAAATCGCTGACATCAAATCACTTGCCAATCACAACTGTAGGTTCGAATCACGCTGTGTGTGTCGGAATCTTTCATGCGATGAAGCTATCCAGCTGGCTTGCGGAAGGTCGGTCGTTCTACCCGGGTACTCGTGTCTGTAATACTGCTCGACGGGGCACACGGGGTCTTCCCCCGCCAACGATATCTGGAGATTTCGCCATATGACATAAACTGTCCGGTGCGACATTAAAACTCGAAGCAAACAAACATCAAAATGTCATCCTATCCAATCAGATACAACAAATTGTCTTTACTCTGAGAAGTTGTTACAACGTAACCATGAAACACGAAATACGATTGAAATAGCAGCAACATTACTTGCAGATCGATGTTCATGTATTGTTGACTTCCATACCGGGCTACATATAGAGTGCTTACATCTCTCCACAACCATCCATCATATCAACGTAATGTGACCTATTATCGTGGCTATCTAAAATGACTAATCTCTTCAAGAGGCGTCGCTGATATGTGCAACCAGTAGCGAAGATAAATAATCGTAAAACACACACTTATCTTGCTGCACCGTTTATTTTTACATGTCTGCGTATTTGTACAACACGAGAGGTTATGCATTTACTAAGAATTATGCATTATTATTTAGACTAAACTTGTTATTATATATATGAAATATAATTACGCCAATTCAGTTTAACGTTTTATTTAATTTCACTGGGGAGGGCCAATTACTAATGTTGATAGAACGTGTGGCCCAACCCATTTGCTTTCGTGTGTGTGTGTGTGTGTTTCATCGTTGTATTGTTGTATATGTGTATAATATTATAACGCAATAAAATAGTATTAAACTAAGATAGTTAAATTCAATGCCAATAACTGTACCCTGTTTACAATACATACACAGGGACACACATTCGCATACTATTCTGTGCTACCTTAAAGTCTCTTCATGTATAAAACTATAAATGCATTTTTAGTTTTTCATGATGGCTTATTGCGAATGTATGTATGTATGTATGTACCATTAATGTCAAACCACTTGCGGGGACCTAGCCATGTTTTCCTGGGCATGCTTAGCCGACCATAGCGGTTAACCAGTACTAAGCAATGTGTGTGAGGTGCCTTGCTCAATGACACTACATACGTGGCCTGACTGAGTATCGAACCCGGACCTTACGATTCCAAATCCGACGCTCTACCATTGGACCACGGACGCCACACGCGAATGTGGCTTGAATCAGATTTTCAGGTTCGGAGTTCGAGCCCCGCTGGAGCCGATACGATTGTGCCCTTAGTCAAGGAATTTAAGATCCACGTTGCCTCTTCTCTCTCCCTCGTTGCGATGGGTTCCATCAGGAATGAGGTCTCGAGCGTGATTAATATAAGTTGAAAGAACTTGTTTCGCAATCGAACTAAAATGAAGTGTTATACTTGCATGTAAGTTGAATGTAGCATATTGTATAACGTGTGTATGTCATTGATAGACTGTACATACTAAAGTCACGAATCAAACAGAAATAATACACACCCGGAGTGATGGAGATACCAATTATTTATGGTTTTTAATATCCAATACCCTACATACTATGTAGGGGCCACTGTGACCGTGTGGCTACGGTCGTCTACATCAAATTACTTGCCCCTCACCACTGTAGGTTCAAATCCCACGAATGGGGTTGAATTAATTAAAGTGAGGAATCTATTCAGCTCGTTTGTGGATGGTCGGTGGTTCTATGTGGGTTCATCCGAGGTCTTCCTCCACCACACGTAGCTGCAGACATAAACTATTTGTAAGTACGTCGCTAAATTATAAAGACCTACACATAAACAAACGTGTGCTATGCTGTCAACGTGTGCTGTCGTATGCCACATAGTCTAGTGATTTATATGTATATATATATATATTGGTCCTCTCTATATCCGGATTGGCTTGGAGACAATGCATTAGCTGGATGATTTCTGTTTCCCGTGAAAAAGGCTTTCAAGCCGACAATTCGGATATAGAGAGGACTCTCTCTATATATATATATATATATATATATATATTACTATAGTTCCCTGCTGTGAATAATCGACACATCATTATTTATGTTACAATACTTATAGATAAATATAGACATGTTTCGTTTCTACTTTATATTATTATATATTGCATCTCACAAATAGCCCCGGTACAAGAATACATATTAATAAATAGTAATCAAAATCACATCGCACTTGTCCATTTTGTAATGCTGTTGAGGATGAAATGCATGCCATTATAGATTGTTGTATGTATGAGGATATCAGGGATATATTATTTGTTAAAGCTTCCAGTATCTGTGATCATTTTCTTACATTGTCTAAAACAAATAAATTGATCACGTTATTCACTAATCCGGCATTAATACGTATATGTGCCAAAACCTGCTTTAATATTTTTACAGCATCGTAGTTCTTATCTCTGTAAATAATGTGTACATTATTTAATTTGTGAACTAATTTTATGTGCACTATGTAAAACTGCTAATCCACCCAACCCTGATCTGGTCAGAGGTGGTTCTGATTTCTTAATACACATATTCTAATTTGCGCGTAGTGCTCTTTTTCTCTGTCAGAATCTTAATCAAAAGTTTTTAAATAGTTATTAGTGTTACGATTAGCGACTTTTACATAGTTTTTAGAAAGTAATACACGTTTCACGGATTGTAACATGCTATTCTCTCTTATAATTCTCATTTGTAGAATGGTCCCCAGATTGAACAGGTGGGTTTTCTCCGGGTACTCCGGTTTCCTCCCAGACGAATGACCACATTTACGCTTTCATCTGCGCCAACGCCAAAGTTGTTAAAACTTGCTTCGCAATCGTTGAACAATAAATAAAAAAATAATTTAAAATGGCTATGTGCAATGTATGTGTTATACTATAAGTTGAAATGTATGTACTGTACATAGATGAGACAGAAATAAAGATATAATATATAAGTAATTGGTTTTTAAAACTTATTTGGTTCACTATTATTGCCAACAAGTGGTTTAAAATCATGCGTTATTTGAATGTCTCATGTTGTAATATGCAAACTGAGAAATGAATTAATACAAACTTGGAATGCAATTTAATCTAAAATTGCTATATTTAATTAAGTTTAAACAATAGCGACATGAAGGTAATTATTGTTTACGCATGTACCCGGAATGTGTGTGATATCAGCACAGGACAAACGTCCAAAGAGAATTTGATCGATATAATCTACTAAAGACGCTCGTGTTACGCACAACCGCAAAAACCGCAAAACCACAGAAGTCTCAACACCGTTACCTCATGATGTATACACTGTTGACATGGCTGACTGTATAGGATACAATGTAAACAAACTTGTAAACTCCATGCAATATATGTAAATTGGGCAGGTGGGATTTCGCAATCATTGTAAAATAAATAAATTTAAATGTAAATAAACCAGCTATACGTTTTGTATGCGGACATGTTTTTGTCAATATGTATTCATCGGAGTACGTCACATTATAGAGACTTTATTATGATGTAAAATACATAAATTACATGAATAGTAAGTTGTTTCCGATTCTTGCGGAAGGTCGGTGATTCTACCCGACCGGGCCTTGTGTACTGTTCGGAGGGGCACCTGGTGTCTTCCTACATCCACACTAGCTGGTCAGTCGTTATGTCATCTAAGCTTCAGGTGCGAAAGGTCCGGAGTTCGAGCCACACTGGAGCCGTTACGATTGTGCCCTTAGGCAAGGCATTTAAATTCCACGTTGCCTCTTTCTCTCCCTCGTGGCGATGGATTCCATCAGAAATGAGGTCTCGAGAGTGATTTATATAAGTTGAAATAACTTGTTTCGCAATCGAGCTAAAAGATATTTGTATAAACCTAAGGTCCGGAGTTCGCGCCCAGCTGGAGCCGTTACTATTTTGCCCTTAGGCAAGTCATTTAAATTCACATTGCCTCTTCTCTCTCTCTCTCTCTTCGCTCGCCCACATGGTTGGACGGCGGCGAGGGTAAATAAACTCAATCACCATCATCTCTCTCACTCGTGGCGATGTATTCCATCATGAATGAGGTCTCGATAATGATTAATATAATTATAAGTTGTACGAACTTCGCAATCGAGTGAATTTGTATAAACTAAACTAAGCCTAAGCTGGCGCGACTACAAAGCCCCCAAAACAAACAAAAAAACCTGCCCGACTATCATTTTGTTGCTCAAATTGTTTTTCTTTTCAAATTATATCATCATTAACAGAATAAAAACTGTATGTGGGGGATACTGAGATACTCAGATTTTGAGGCAAATTTTGGAAAATAATTATACCATATAATAGGAAATTACATTCTGTATAAATTTGCGCTTTCACTGATGTAGTGTCGCTTTAAGTGAACTGCAATGTTTTTAAAAGTTTATTTAACGTCGCTACCGGTTTCCCATTTGAGCGACGGGCAGTTTACCTAACAACACCTTTCCTGGGCAGGCTCCAGCGGTTAACCAGTACTTGGGTGCAATAACCTCCGTAAGAAACTGCCAACTTTTTCATATAAATGAGACACGGCGCTCGAACCCGTGATCATCAGAGAAGATAGGTTACAGTGGTATACAATTCAGCGACCTTAACCACTCGACCACGGAGTAACTAAATATATCTTAATATATTACTTTATATTTAGACATTTCACTGACAACTTTTGATCGCGTTTCTTTGAATAGAATTAGCATTTAGATTTATTGCCAGAGTTGGAGCTGCAAATAACGGATATTTATTTGCGTATAGAAAGTAATGCCTTTTGGCAATGTCCAGCGTCATAAATCAAACGGCAACATGGAAGAAGGAAATACAGAGCAGACAACGGGGCATGATATGCTACAACGGGGCAAGGTATGCTACAACGTGGCAGGGTATGCTACAGCGGGGCAGGATATGCTACACCGGGGCAGGATATGCAACAACGGGACAGAATATGCAACAACGGGGCATAATATGCAACAACGGGGCAGAATATGCAACAACGGTGGCAGAATATGCTACAACGGGGCAGGATATGCAACACCGGGGCAGGATATGCAACAACGGGACAGAATATGCAACAACGGGGTAGAATATGCAACAACGGGGCAGAATATGCTACAACGGGGCAGAATATGCTACAACGGGGCAGAACATGCAACAACGGAGCCAGGATATGCAACAACGGGGCAGAATATGCAAGAACGGATATGTTTTCCCATGCTTCACTAGATGTATGTCTTCCTATTTCTTTTGTTTAGTAATGAAAATGCAAACAATGGGCTGATTAATCATTGCCGCGTCAAATTACCCCCCCCCCCCTCGCCGCCCAAATATGTTATAAATGCACATGACAGAAAACGTGAATATATTTGCAATATGAAGATATGTTCAGGGTTTGACAATCCACTATGCTGTATACTACAAACTCAGGACATACATATATATATATAAAGTAAAGTAAAAAAGTAGTGTTTGTTTATTATAGTGTCACCCCTATTTAAAGGGCCAGCCATTTCTGACTTATGAGACTCCTCTTTTTACGAACATCAGTACTTCCCGAATCCTATGCTTGTATGCCAGACGCCAGGCTGGTAGGCAATCGGTAACCATTATTTAACTAGCAGGCGGCTCACCAACCGGCCATATCAGAACGAACCCCTGACGAGATTCGAACCTTCCACATCCTGCTCCGTAGGCGGACGCCTTAACCACTGGGCCACGGTCTATATATATTTCATATAATTATATTATATTGCTGTAAAAAATTATATTAACTTTTACTTTTCAACAAAAATAAAACGTTACGAGGAGAAGAACGTTTAATAAGACATTGACTTAATAATTTTAATTAATTTTAATTCATGTAGATAATATTCTTGCATGTTTTAGTATAACAGTACTGTTTATTTTTCCTAGGTGGCTACTGCTAATCAGTTCACTTCTGATCTGATCAGAGATGCTTTTAAGTTATTTTAAGTCATTTATTAATTGCGCTTTAGTGCTCTTTTTGTTAATTTCAGTTTTTTAAATTCCAAAATACCATTTTAAGCTTCATTTAATATTCGATTAGCAGTGGTTACATTGTTTTAATTTGTATATATTACTGTATGTAATTTATGTGGCTTTATATGAATTGTATAGTCTCATGTAATTCTATTTAGAATGGCTGTGTGCAATTTTAGGGGTAATGCTATTTGTATTATGTATTGTATTGTACATGGATGAGACAGAAATAAAGATAATAATATATGTTTTCCTAAATAAATAAAAAATTGACACTCGTTCATACCCCCCCCCCACACACTTATATAGCTTCTGTATAGTTGATTAATGTAGAATTTATCTAAAATAAAATATGTTTAAACCAAAACGACACAATACGTATAATTGTAATAAATCTTAACTAAATTGGACGATATATCAATATTATAATATATATCATACCTGATTATGTAGGTACAGCATTTCAAGGCTTTAATCTTAAAGCATAATCATCTAGTATTATATTATTGCATAGATAAAGCAAGGTGATCAAAGATTTCCCATGAAGTCATTAAAAACCATTAACGGATCGTTTCACTTTGAAACAATTTTATTTGTTCCAAATTAGTTTTCAATAACAAGAAATGAAATGTCTTAAATATGAGTCAGGGTGTAGATGGGGAGTGATTTCACCGAACATAATGGGAGTTTCTCACGTTCGTTCACATAAACATGGCTACCATCAAAGAGAGGCATGAGTAAGTATCGGGTCTTTAAGATATCGATCAAATATGATAAATATCGATTTAATAAGATGATCATAAAATTGTAATAGAGAAACCTTTCGTTTGCCTTGTTGATATGAAAACTGTAACTGTTATTTCTGACACAGTTATTTCTTAATAGGATTTGAGTACAGTGCAGTTTGTTTATTGAAATGTGTGTGTTTTACGTTTATTTATCGTCGCTACCGGTTGCCCATATGAGTGACGCCTCCTGAAGAGATTAGTCATTTTAGGATTTTTGGAGGATAGTGCAATGATACAGACAGAGACCCATTCCAGAGTCTCCTCTGGTTCTTTTACGTGCAGGGCGTACAGCACCAACACGAGACCTCGGTTTAAAGTCCCACCTGAAAGACTGTTAATTTTATTAGGGTCAGACGGGGGATCGAACCTGCGATCCCTGTATTACCAGTCCAGCGTGTTACCACTGGACTACAGATCCGTCTGTCCGGCCTCGCAGTCGTTGTTATTGAAATACCCGTTGCGTGACATATACACACACATGATTATCTGTGATTACATTAGTCTCTTATCATTCATTTATAATGAATGGTGTTGTACTTTGCCACGATAACTTGTTGTGTATATTTTATGTATTGTACAACGATGAGACTGAAATAAAGAATAAATCTACATAACAGTAACAATGGACGCACTGAGGGTGCTGTGGACGATTGGTTTGTTGTGTAGCGACAGATTAGCATCACATACATGGACAATCTTTTATTCAGACACAAAGTTATACAGTTTATCGTCTACAAACAAATGAATTATTATCATTATTATTATTATACCATTCTTATTGAGCGCCATTATCATATACAAATGACACTTTCAAAAGCGCTTTACATAAACATGCAACATAACACACTTATAACAATAAAAATCAAAATATTACAAAATGTAGAATGCAGGGTTAAAAGTACGAAAAACATTATATAATTTCGATACATGTTTTAAATAGTACACATAAACTGATGAGGAACCTACTTAAAATATGGATTGTACATTAGATACACAAAATAAGAAATTATGAATATAATAATAATAATAATAATAATAATAATAATAATAATAATAATAATAATAATAATAATAATAATAATAATAATAATAACAACAACTAATATATCAATTACAACTACACTTCTCTGACATGCACAACTCCTATACTGTGTTATACCGTGAACGTCTTGATAGCGCAGTGGTAGCGCGTTCGCTTCAGGTGTGAAAGGCCCGGCGTTAGAGCCCAGCTGTTACGATTGTGGCTTTAGGCAAGTCACTTAAATTCCACATTGCCTCTTCTCTCTCCCTCGTGGTGATGGATTCCATCAGTAATGAGGTCTTGAGAGTGATTAATATAAGTTGTAATTCCAGAGTCTCCTCTGGTTCTTTTACGTGCACGGTGTAAAGCACCGACACGAGACATCGGTTTAAAGTCCCATCTGAAAGACTGTTAATTGTATTATGGTCAGACGGGGGATCGAACCTGCTATCCCTGGTTTCCAGTCCAGCGTGTTAACCACTGGACTATACAGATCGTCCGTCGCTCTTCATTGTTTCTCCACTGATTTTAATGCAGACAATGTCAAAAACATCCCGCAATCTGACTTTAGTACATGTAAATCAATGTTATGAGATTGTGTTATAGTTATCCGGATTATGATATATATAATAGCGATCAATTTGGATTTGGAAATTCTATAATTAATGTATAAAATGTAGGGGATTAATTTATACACCAAGCCCGTAGCCAGCTTTTTTATGAGGGTGATCGTTTCGAGGTCCAGAAGGAAGGGACTTCGATGACCCGAAGGGACCGATGCCGCTAGGGGGTCCGGAGGCATGCTCCCCTGACAATTTTGAAATCTAGATGGTATGAAACGCAAATTTCCTGCATTGTACATAGATATATAGCGATAGCATATAGAGACAGTCAGAGAAAGCCTCTTATAAACTATTCCCTATTCTCAGGTGTTGCTTGTGTAAACATTCTGATAGAGTGCATGACAAAGTGGACCTCAGGGAATTATGAGGGGAGGGGGGTCCGATCACTCCGACGCACCATAGCTACGTGCTTGTACACCTTCGTCTATGATGTAGTTTTTCTATTATTTCAGTGTAACAAGACTTAGGGATTAAATTGTTAACTGCAGTCGTACACCGTGAGAACGTTAGAAAGTATCTCTATTTATATGTGCATTACTATACATCACTGAAAATATACGCAATAAACACAATTATATTTATGATGCGGACATAGTAACGGATCTATTCGGTTTTATTTGCCCCGTAGCATTATAACACTTGTAATTGTTACTCAATAACCGAACAGGATGAACATCCGAAATAACCTACACCGTCCGGATTACGACTTCATTTTACTCTTCAATAAGGCAACCGGAAGTGACAGAATTTATTATTTTATGCTGGATCCGCGTTCTAAAGACAGGATGTTTCCGAAAATGTGTACGGTAATTTTTCATAAACTGCGTAATTTGACAGGATACCGACCGGTGGTCCTCAATGGAATGCTGTATATTATTGGCGGGAAAGATTGGCTGACGGGTGAGATGTCCGGAAGCACGTGGCGGTATAACCCGGATACAGGAAAGTGGCATCAATGCGCACGCATGATTGAGTCTCGCAGTCGTTTTACCGCCAATATTTTAGATGAAAAAATATTCGTGACAGGTAAGTTTGTCACCCAAAGCTTATTTATCAATAAAAGGTTAGTTTACCGTGATGCACATAGCCCTCCTCCAACTTCATTTATGAATACGATTATTAATGTTTTGGTAAAAATAACAGCATAGAAATGCGAACACTACATATCAGTTATTCATTGTATATGTGGGTGTGTTATATCTATGCATAGCATGCATTCTGACATAATCATTGTCACGGACAGACTCTGGTGTTTTTGACACATCGGTTCTGGGAAAAGTCTAAACGACACCATATGAATATAGGTGTGTGATTGTAATTTCCTACTTTACAATATCAGGATCTGTTTGATTGACATCTACCTATGTTCCTGACAATGTTCTTAGTTGTATCATGATATGCCACCTTCAGGTCTATACGTGTATCAGATACAGCATGAATGATTACAATAGCCGCGAGCTACTGGCGAAGGAGCGTACAGTTCATCCACACCGCGAGTTACTGGCGAGGGGGCGTACAGATCATCCACACCGCGAGTTACTGGCGAGGCAGCGTACAGTTCATCCATACCGCGAGTTACTGGCGAGGGGGCGTACAGTTCATCCACACCGCGAGTTACTGGCGAGGGAGCGTACAGTTCATCCACACCGCGAGTTACTGGCGAGGGTGCGTACAGGTCATTCACACCGCGAGTTACTGGAGAGGGGCGTACATTTAATTTACACCGCGATTTACTGGCGAGGGAGCGTACAGTTCATCCACACTGCGATATACTGGAGAGGGAGCGTACAGTTCATCCACACCGCGAGTTACTGGCGAGGGGCGTACATTTAATTTACACCGCGAGTTACTGGGAGGGAGCGTACAGTTCATCCACACCGCGAGTTACTGGAGGGAGAGCGTACAGTTCATCCACACCGCGAGTTACTGGCGAGGGTGCGTACAGTTCATCCACACCGCGAGTTACTGGAGAGGGGCGTACATTTATCCCACCGCGAGTTACTGGCGAGGTAGCGTACAGTTCATCCACACCGCGAGTTACTGGCGAGGCAGCGTGCAGTTAATCCACACCGCGAGTTACTGGCGAGGGGGCGTACAGTTAATCCACACCGCGAGTTACTGGCGAGGGGGCGTACAGTTCATCCACACCGCGAGTTACTGGCGAGGGGCGTACAGTTCATCCACACCGCGAGTTACTGACGAGGGGCGTACAGTTCATCCACACCGCGAGTTACTTGCGAGGCAGCGTACAGTTCATCCACACCGCGAGCTACTGGCGAGGGAGCATAGGGTTCATCCACACTGCGAGCTACTGGCGAGGGAGCATAGGGTTCATCCACACTGCGAGCTACTGGCGAGGGAGCATAGGGTTCATCCACTCTGCGATCTACTGGCGAGGGAGCATAGGGTTCATCCACACCGCGAGCTACTGGCGAGGGAGCGTACAGTTCATCCACACCGCGAGCTACTGGCGAGGGAGCATAGGGTTCACCCACACCGCGAGCTACTGGCGAGGGAGCGTACAGTTCATCCACACCGCGAGTTACTGGCGAGGGGGCGCATAGTTCATCCACACCGCGAGCTACTGGCGAGGGAGCGTACAGTTCATCCACACCGCGAGTTACTGGCGAGGTAGCGTACAGTTCATCCACACCGCGAGCTACTGGCGAGGGAGCGTACAGTTCATCCACACAGCGAGTTACTGGCGAGGGGGCGCATAGTTCATCCACACCGTGAGTTACTTGCGAGGGGGCGCATAGTTCATCCACACCGCGAGCTACTGGCGAGGGTGCGTACAGTTCATCCACATCGCGAGTTACTGGCGAGGGAGCGTACAGTTCATTCACACTGTGAGTTACTGGCGAGGGGGCGTACAGTTCATCCACACTGAGTTACTGGCGAGGGGTCGTACAGTTCATCCACACCGCGAGTTACTGGCGAGGGGCGTACAGTTCATCCACACTGAGTTACTGGCAAGGGGCGTACAGTTCATCCACACCGCGAGTTACTGGCGAGGGAGCGTACAGTTCATCCACACCGCGAGTTACTGGCGAGGGAGCGTAAAGTTCATCCACACCGCGAGTTACTGGCGAGGAGCGTACAGTTCATCCACACCGCGAGTTACTGGCGAGGGAGAGCGTACAGTTCATCCACACCGCGAGTTACTGGCGAGGGAGGCATAGGGTTCATCCACACCGCGAGCTTCGACTGGCGAGGAGCGTACAGTTCATCCACACCGCGAGTTACTGGCGAGGGATTGTACAGTTCATCCACTCCACGAGATACTAGCGAGGGGCGTACAGTTCATCCACACCGACGAGTTACTGGCGAGGGGGCGTACAGTTCATCCACACCGCGATTACTGGCGAGACAACACACCACCACCAACACGAGGGGCTTACAGTTCACCACACCGCGAGTTACTGTTGTACAGTTCATCCACTCCGCGAGATACTAGAACGAGGGGCGTACAGTTCATCCACACCACGAGTTACTGGCGAGGGGCACAGCATACAGTTCATCCACACCGCGATTTACTGGCGAGAGCGTACAGTTAATCCACACTGCGAGTTACTGGCGAGGGATTGTACAGTTCATCCACTTCGCGAGTTACTACGCGAGGGACACCACACCGCGATACAACGTTCATCCACTTCGCGAGTTACTGGCGAGGGCATTCATACAGTTCATCCACACCGCGAGTTACTGGCGAGGGATTGTACAGTTCATCCACACCGCGAGTTACTGGCAACAGAGGTACTGTACATTTAATCCACACCGCGAGATACTAGCGAGGGATCGTACAGTTCATCCACACCCAACCACACAAAACCACACCCAACCACACACACCACACCCACACCACACCAAAACACACACACACACCACACACTACGCGAGTTACTGGCGAAGGATTGTACAGTTCATCCACTCCGCGAGTTACTGGCCAGGGGCGTACAGTTCATCCACACCGCGAGTTACTGGCGAGGGATTGTACAGTTCATCCACTTCGCGAGTTACTAGCGAGGGCAAGACGTACAGTTCAACTCCACTTCGTGAGTTACTAGCGAGGGACGTACAGTTCATCCACACCGCGAGTTACTGGCGAGGGATTGTACAGTTCATCCACACCGCGAGTTACTGGCGAGGGGCGTACAGTTCATCCACACCGCGAGTACCAACTACTGGCGAGGGATTGTACAGTTCATCCACTCCGCGAGTTACTGAGACGAGGGAGAGTACAGTTCATCCACTCCGTGAGTTACTAGCGAGGGAGACGTACAGTTCATCCACTCCGCGAGTTACTGGCGAGGGGCGTACAGTTCATCCACACCGCGAGTTACTGGCGAGGGAGCGTACAGTTCATCCACACCGCGAGTTACTGGCGAGGCAGCGTACAGTTCATCCACACCGCGAGTTACTGGCGAGGAGCATAGGTTCATCCACACCGCGAGCTACTGGCGAGGGGGCGTACAGTTCATCCACACCGCGAGTTACTGGCGAGGGGCGCATAGTTCATCCACCCGCGAGTTACTGGAGAGGGGCGCATAGTTCATCCACACCGCGAGCTACTGGCGAGGGTGCCTACAGTTCATCCACACCGCGAGTTACTGGCGAGGGAGCGTACAGGTCATCCACACTGCGAGTTATTGGCGAGGGGGCGTACAGTTCATCCACACCACGAGTTACTGGCGAGGGGCGTACAGTTCATCCACACCGCGAGTTACTGGCGAGGGAGCGTACAGTTCATCCACACCGCGAGTACTGGCAGTGAGGATAGGGTTCATCCACACCGCTAGTTACTGGCGAGGGTGCGTACAGTTCATCCACACCGCGAGTTACTGGAGAGAGCGTACATTTCATCCCACCTGCGAGCTACTGGCGAGGGCGTACATTCATCCACACCGCGAGTTACTGGCGAGGTAGCGTACAGTTCATCCACACCGCGAGTTACTGGCGAGGCAGCGTACAGTTAATCCACACCGCGAGTTACTGGCGAGGGAGCGTACAGCTCATCCACACCGCGAGTACTGGCGAGGGCGTACAGTTCATCCACACCGCGAGTTACTGGCGAGGATTGTACAGTTCATCCACTCCGCGAGTTACTAGCGAGGGGCGTACAGTTCATTCACTCTGCGAGATACTAGCGAGGGCGTACAGTTCATCCACACCACGAGTTACTGGCGAGGGACGTACAGTTCATCCCCACCGCGAGTTACTGGCGAGACAGCGTACAGTTATCCACACTGCGATTTACTGCGAGGGATTGTACAGATCATCCACACCGCGATTTACTGGCGAGACAGCGTACAGTTAATCCACACTGCGAGTTACTGGCGAGGGATTGTACAGTTCATCCACTTCGCGAGTTACTAGCGAGGGGCGTACAGTTCATCCACTTCGCGAGTTACTGGCGAGGGATTATATAGTTCATCCACACCGCGAGTTACTGGCGAGGGATTGTACAGTTCATCCACTTCGCGAGTTACTGGCGAGGTACTGTACAGTTAATCCACACTGCGAGATACTAGCGAGGGATTGTACAGTTCATCCACTTCGCGAGTTACTGGCGAAGGATTGTACAGTTCATCCACTCCGCGAGTTACTGGCCAGGGGCGTACAGTTCATCCACACCGCGAGTTACTGGCGAGGGATTGTACAGTTCATCCACTTCGCGAGTTACTAGCGAGGGGCGTACAGTTCATCCACTTCGTGAGTTACTAGCGAGGGGCGTACAGTTCATCCACACCGCGAGTTACTGGCGAGGGATTGTACAGTTCATCCACACCGCGAGTTACTGGCGAGGGGCGTACAGTTCATCCACACCGCGAGTTACTGGCGAGGGATTGTACAGTTCATCCACTCCGCGAGTTACTGGCGAGGGAGAGTACAGTTCATCCACTCCGTGAGTTACTAGCGAGGGGCGTACAGTTCATCCACTCCGCGAGTTACTGGCGAGGGGCGTACAGTTCATCCACACCGCGAGTTACTGGCGAGGGAGCGTACAGTTCATCCACACCGCGAGTTACTGGCGAGGCAGCGTACAGTTCATCCACACCGCGAGTTACTGGCGAGGGAGCATAGGTTCATCCACACCGCGAGCTACTGGCGAGGGGGCGTACAGTTCATCCACACCGCGAGTTACTGGCGAGGGGCGCATAGTTCATCCACACCGCGAGTTACTGGCGAGGGGCGCATAGTTCATCCACACCGCGAGCTACTGGCGAGGGTGCGTACAGTTCATCCACACCGCGAGTTACTGGCGAGGGAGCGTACAGGTCATCCACACTGCGAGTTATTGGCGAGGGGGCGTACAGTTCATCCACACCACGAGTTACTGGCGAGGGGCGTACAGTTCATCCACACCGCGAGTTACTGGCGAGGGAGCGTACAGTTCATCCACACCGCGAGTTACTGGCAGGGAGGATAGGGTCATCCACACCGCGAGTTACTGGCGAGGGGCGTACAGTTCATCCACACCGCGAGTTACTGGAGAGGGCGTACATTTCATCCACCTGCGAGTTACTGGCGAGGGCGTACATTCATCCACACCGCGAGTTACTGGCGAGGGGGCGTACAGTTCATCCACACCGCGAGTTACTGGCGAGGCAGCGTACAGTTAATCCACACCGCGAGTTACTGGCGAGGGAGCGTACAGCTCATCCACACCGCGAGTTACTGGCGAGGGCGTACAGTTCATCCACACCGCGAGTTACTGGCGAGGGATTGTACAGTTCATCCACTCCGCGAGTTACTAGCGAGGGGCGTACAGTTCATTCACTCTGCGAGATACTAGCGAGGGGCGTACAGTTCATCCACACCACGAGTTACTGGCGAGGGGACGTACAGTTCATCCCCACCGCGAGTTACTGGCGAGACAGCGTACAGTTAATCCACACTGCGATTTACTGGCGAGGGATTGTACAGATCATCCACTTCGCGAGTTACTAGCGAGGGGCGTACAGTTCATCCACTTCGCGAGTTACTGGCGAGGGATTATACAGTTCATCCACACCGCGAGTTACTGGCGAGGGATTGTACAGTTCATCCACACCGCGAGTTACTGGCGAGGGATTGTGCAGTTCATCCACACCGCGAGTTACTGGCGAGGGACTGTACAGTTAATCCAC
>CM026404.1:52707463-52776678 GCA_014843695.1 Archivesica marissinica | reverse complement strand
GATAAATACATGTACACTGTGCTGGGTATCCAAGATAAATACATGTACACTGTGCTGGGTATCCAAGATAAATACATGTACACTGTGCTGGGTATCCAAGATAAATACATGTACACTGTGCTGGGTATCCAAGATAAATACATGTACACTGTCCAGGGTATCCAAGATAAATACATGTACACTGTGCTGGGTATCCAAGATAAATACATGTACACTGTGCTGGGTATCCAAGATAAATACATGTACACTGTGCTGGGTATCCAAGATAAATACATGTACACTGTGCTGGGTATCCAAGATAAATACATGTACACTGTCCGGGGTATCCAAGATAAATACATGTACACTGTCCAGGGTATCCAAGATAAATACATGTACACTGTGCTGGGTATCCAAGATAAATACATGTACACTGTCCAGGGTATCCAAGATAAATACATGTACACTGTCCTGGGTATCCAAGATAAATACATGTACACTGTCCTGGGTATCCAAGATAAATACATGTACACTGTCCGGGGTATCCAAGATAAATACATGTACACTGTCCGGGGTATCCAAGATAAATACATGTACACTGTCCAGGGTATCCAAGATAAATACATGTACACTGTCCAGGGTATCCAAGATAAATACATGTACACTGTCCGGGGTATCCAAGATAAATACATGTACACTGTCCGGGGTATCCAAGATAAATACATGTACACTGTCCGGGGTATCCAAGATAAATACATGTACACTGTCCGGGGTATCCAAGATAAATACATGTACACTGTGCGGGGTATCCAAGATAAATACATGTACACTGTCCGGGGTATCCAAGATAAATACATGTACACTGTGCGGGGTATCCAAGATAAATACATGTACACTGTGCGGGGTATCCAAGATAAATACATGTACACTGTCCGGGGTATCCAAGATAAATACATGTACACTGTCCGGGGTATCCAAGATAAATACATGTACACTGTCCGGGGTATCCAAGATAAATACATGTACACTGTCCGGGGTATCCAAGATAAATACATGTACACTGTCCGGGGTATCCAAGATAAATACATGTACACTGTGCGGGGTATCCAAGATAAATACATGTACACTGTGTGGGGTATCCAAGATAAATACATGTACACTGTGTGGGGTATCCAAGATAAATACATGTACACTGTGTGGGGTATCCAAGATAAATACATGTACACTGTGTGGGTATCCAAGATAAATACATGTACACTGTCCGGGGTATCCAAGATAAATACATGTACACTGTGTGGGGTATCCAAGATAAATACATGTACACTGTGTGGGGTATCCAAGATAAATACATGTACACTGTGTGGGTCCGGGGTATCCAAGATAAATACATGTACACTGTGTGGGGTATCCAAGATAAATACATGTACACTGTGTGGGTCCGGGGTATCCAAGATAAATACATGTACACTGTGTGGGGTATCCAAGATAAATACATGTACACTGTGTGGGTCCGGGGTATCCAAGATAAATACATGTACACTGTGTGGGGTATCCAAGATAAATACATGTACACTGTGTGGGTCCGGGGTATCCAAGATAAATACATGTACACTGTGTGGGGTATCCAAGATAAATACATGTACACTGTGGGTCCGGGGTATACAAGATAAATACATGTACACTGTGTGGGTCCGGGGTATACAAGATAAATACATGTACACTGTGTGGGTCCGGGGTATACAAGATAAATACATGTACACTGTGTGGGTCCGGGGTATCCAAGATAAATACATGTACACTGTGTGGGTCCGGGGTATACAAGATAAATACATGTACACTGTGTGGGTCCGGGGTATACAAGATAAATACATGTACACTGTGTGGGTCCGGGGTATCCATGCTTACATATTATCGGATTAATTTACTGTATATATTATCGGATTGGTTTACTTTATATATTATCGGATTAGTTTACTTACATATTATTGGATTGGTTTACTTACATATTATCGGATTGGTTTACTTTATATATTATCGGATTAGTTTACTTACATATTATCGGATTTGTTTACTTTATATATTATCGGATTAGTTTACTTTACATATTATCGGATTTGTTTACTTTATATATTATCGGATTAGTTTACTTACATATTATTGGATTGGTTTACTTTATATATTATCGGATTAGTTTGCTTACATATTATCGGATTGGTTTACTTTATATATTATCGGATTGGTTTACTTTACATATTATCGGATTAGTCATGAGCGGTGATTTTTTTATTCATTCTGGCATTTAGAAAATCTATTCGGTTACTGTGTGTACTTCTATTTAGTGATAAACCGATTATCGCTACGTCGCCGACAATCGTTCGCCGGCATGGACATCGGCGATAATCGATTGTGAAAATGTGTAATCGATTATAATCGACGAGTCTTTATTTTTGTCTCTTACTTTTATGTTTGTTTATACCTCAAATAAAACCACGATTTACTATTGGCTGTATTTCATTAGCATTGCACGTTTGCAACAACAATTCTAACTGTATCTAGTACTAGACTTTTCACTAGTATGTCATTAAGCGTTCTGTCCTCTATTAACTTAAAAACTAATTTGATATCAGGTGGCAGTCTACTGACTTAAAGTCTAGTACTCAGATGTAACTGAGTAACTAATTTGTCGAAACTAGTAATTTGTAAATAATTTCTTGGTACTAAATAGATTGTTAAACTCACATATTAGATGGAATGATTTTGATTTATAACTATATCAATTGCCCGGTTTACCCGTCCGATTAATCAATTATGGATTTTGAAACCGATGCACACCACTACTTCTATTATCTTATTAGATGTTATAAATATAATCAGCTATTGATTAGCTTTGTTTAATTGATTGTATATGTCTGTTACATTTGAGGTAAATACATTATATTTATCGGTAAGTTTACCATCAGGCAATCTAGTCATCTGATCTCATCTGAGTTGGTGTCAGGTTCTAGTGTATGCATGGAGTTGTGTTTATCATTTAAAAGGAGTGGATGTTTTAGGGATTCAGATTTATTGGAACCCTTTTCTCCATAACAGAAGAGGACAATTAATCATTCCTCTCCATACTTCTGGTAAGCAATAGACTCGCTGTACTACATACTCAATACTCAAATATATGTGGATAGGTAATGGTGTGGAATGCCAGCTATATGTGGATAGGTAATGGTGTGGAATGCCAGCTATATGTGGATAGGTAATGGTGTGGAATGCAATAGACTAACTGTACTACATACTCAATGATCAAATATATGTGGATAGATAATGGTGTGGAATGCCAGCTATATGTGGATAGGTAATGGTGTGGAATGCAATAGACTCACTGTACTACATACTCAATGAACAAATATATGTGGATAGGTAATGGTGCGGTAAACAATAGACCCACTGTACTACATACTCAATACTCAAATATATGTGGATAGGTAATGGTGTGGAATGCCAGCTATAAGTGGATAGGTAATGGTGTGGAATGCCAGCTATATGTGATAAATGTGTTGTATGTCAGCTATATGTGGATAGGTAATGGTGTGGAATGCCAGCTATAAGTGAATAGGTAATGGTGTGGAATGCCAGCTATAAGTGGATTGGTAATGGTGTGGAATGCCAGCTATAAGTGGATAGGTAATGGTGTGGAATGCCAGCTATATGTGATAAATGTGTTGTATGTCAGCTATATGTGGATAGGTAATGGTGTGGAATGCCAGCTATAAGTGGATAGGTAATGGTGTGGAATGCCAGCTATAAGTGGATAGGTAATGGTGTGGAATGCCAGCTATATGTGATAAATGTGTTGTATGGCAGCTATAAGTGGATAGGTAATGGTGTGGAATGCCAGCTATAAGTGGATAGGTAATGGTGTGGAATGCCAGCTATATGTGATATGTAATGGTGTGGAATGCCAGCTATATGTGGGAAGTGATAAATGTGTTGTATGGCAGCTATATATTAGAAGAGATAACGCTGTGTATTGTGGCTATATGTGGGATTGTATGATATTTGTATCGATAAAGGCCCTTTAATATTTGCTGTACTAAACAAAGTTGGAAATACCATGGAAGCAGGGATCATTCTAGAGGGCGATGTGGGCGAAATTGTCGCCCTGCTGACTTCGCTCTCTGGGGGCCCCCCCCCCCAAAAAGAAGATTTGTTGGTGTTTACGATTTTCAAACAAAATTGTGTCTAGTAAGATACACTGGCCCATTATAAAGCACTCCTTCTATTCAAATGTTGTATTTAATGGTTGTACTGTGCATTTTAACCCTATTTTGCAGAACTGTATTAAAGAACACCATTTAAGGAAGCGATCATGCGCTTTCTCACTTCTCCCAAAAATTCTGACCTAGAATGAACCCTGTAGAAGAAAGGAAGTTTTGTTTGTGTCAATGATTGCTACTAGTTGATGTGTACCCGGGTGTTCTACATCTGGACAGGTATTCTATGGGCAAGCTAATACAGGTTCAAATGTAAAATTATTGAAGTGACGGTCAATTAGTTAAATGTTTGTGAGATTATATTAGTAAATTTAAAGTTTATTTTATACCGTCGGTGTTATGGTTGTTTTTCAGTGGGTGATATGTCGGTAGGAAGACAGCAAGCATTTGAACTGTTCAGAAGAGATTACGGTCACAACGAGGCAATAGAGGAAAACAAACAGGAGCTGAAACAAAGATACGCTGAGGCCAAGTCCCTCGGAGAGAAAGTGAACAAGTCTAGACAGAGTATCAGTAAGTATTGTAAAACAAAGATACACAGAGGCCAAGTCCCTCGGAGAGAAAGTGAACAACAGAGTATCAGTAGATATTGTAAAACAAAGATACACGGAGGCCAAGTCCCTCGGAGAGAAAGTGAACAACAGAGTATCAGTAAGTATTGTAAAACAAAGATACACGGAGGCCAAGTCCCTCGGAGAGAAAGTGAACAACAGAGTATCAGTAAGTATTGTAAAACAAAGATAGGCGGAGGCCAAGTCCCTCAGAGAGAAAGTGAACAAATCTAGACAGAGTATCAGTAAGTATTGTAAAACAAAGATACGCGGAGGCCAACTCCACGGAGACCATGTCCCTCGGAGAGAAAATGAACAAGAGAGTATCAGTAAGTATTGTAAAACAGAGATACGCGGAGGCCAACTCAAAAGTGAAAGTACAGACCATTGCATTGTGTAATCTACTAATGTCACAAATCATTTCATGCTGCGATCTACTGATGTCACAAATCATTTCATGCTGCGATCTACTGATGTCACAAACCATTTCATGCTGCGATCTACTGATGTCACAAATCATTTCATGCTGCGATCTACTGATGTGACAAATCATTTCATGCTGCGATCTACTGTTGTGACAAATCATTTCATGCTGCGATCTACTGTTGTGACAAATTATTTCATGCTGCAATCTACTGTTGTGACAAATCATTTCATGCTGCGATCTACTGATGTCACAAATCATTTCATGCTGCGATCTACTGATGTGACAAATCATTTCATGCTGCGATCTACTGTTGTGACAAACCATTTCATGCTGCGATCTACTGTTGTGACAAATCAGTTCATGCTGCGATCTACTGTTGTGACATCATTTCATGCTGCGATCTACTGTTGTGACAAATCATTTCATGCTGCGATCTACTGATGTCACAAATCATTTCATGCTGCGATCTACTGATGTCACAAACCATTTCATGCTGCGATCTACTGATGTCACAAATCATTTCATGCTGCGATCTACTGATGTCACAAATCATTTCATGCTGCGATCTACTGATGTCACAAACCATTTCATGCTGCGATCTACTGATGTCACAAACCATTTCATGCTGCGATCTACTGATGTCACAAATCATTTTATGTTGTGACACTTGCTCACTCAATCAGTAACTAATTTAATTAACAATTTGTTTTCCAGATCAATTAAAGGCACAGATAGAGCATTACAGAATGAGCATGGCAATGCAAGGTATGCAAGTAAAACCCTGTTTATAGGAATACCGTCTCTGTGGCCTAGTGGTTAAAGCATCCGCCTACAGAGCTGGAGGTCGAAGGTTCAAACCTTGTCAGGGGTTCGTTCTAATATGGCTGGTTGGTGAGCCGCCAGCTAGTTAAATAATGGTTACCGATTGCCTACCAGTCTGGCGCCTGGCATACAAGCATAATATTCGGGAAGTACTGATGTTCATAAAAAGAGGTGTCTCATAAGTCAGAAATGACTGGCCCTTTAAATAGGGGTGGACACTATAATAAACAAACACTTTACAGACTGATGTTAGAAATGCTGGATTTAAGAAACTGAACATTCAATACTCAAGTTGGTGGGGAAATGGTTGGGATGGGGAGGCATTTCTGCATTATAATGGAATTTGCTAATATCCAACCACAATGCAATCATGAACGTACCTAAATTGTCCTTATCCACACAAAATATTTTCATACTTTCATGCCAAGTGTATATGCCTCAAGTTGCACAAAATCACTTCCTTGAAACAAATGCAGGAATAATGTTTCCGAATTTCTTAGAAATGACACACGCCTAATCAACCATTTGAACGACAATCAAACATTCGAATAAACCATATGCAACCCTGAATGATTTTGGAGAAATAATTTCAGCAGGTTTCTTTTGTTGACATTCTCCAGTCTATGTCATTTTGTAGGTTTAGCCAACCCTGAGAATCCAGAACCAGATGAACAAGAGATGGAAATGAGAGGCTCCATGGAAGCAGCTAAGATGCAGTAAGTATTTACAGCTTCAAACCAAGCTCACTGTAAACCCCAAGCATGATATAAATCTTGGTAGATATACTGACCAGGTGGTGGACAAGTTGTTTATATCTCAGACTTGGTAGATATACTGACCAGGTGGTGGACAAGTTGTTTATATCTCAGACTTGGTAGATATACTGACCAGGTGGTGGACAAGTTGTTTATATCTCAGACTTGGCAGATATACTGATCAGGTGGACAAGTTGTTTATATCTCAGACTTGGTAGATATACTGACCAGGTGGTGGACAAGTTGTTTATATCTCAGACTTGGCAGATATACTGATCAGGTGGACAAGTTGTTTATATCTCAGACTTGGTAGATATACTGATCAGGTGGTGGACAAGTTGTTTATATCTCAGACTTGGCAGATATACTGATCAGGTGGTGGACAAGTTGTTTATATCTCAGACTTGGCAGATATACTGATCAGGTGGACAAGTTGTTTATATCTCAGACTTGGTAGATATACTGACCAGGTGGACAAGTTGTTTATATCTCAGACTTGGTAGATATACTGACCAGGTGGTGGACAAGTTGTTTATATCTCAGACTTGGTAGATATACTGACCAGGTGGTGGACAAGTTGTTTATATCTCAGACTTGGCAGATATACTGACCAGGTGGACAAGTTGTTTATATCTCAGACTTGGTAGATATACTGACCAGGTGGTGGACAAGTTGTTTATATCTCAGACTTGGCAGATATACTGACCAGGTGGACAAGTTGTTTATATCTCAGACTTGGTAGATATACTGACCAGGTGGTGGACAAGTTGTTTATATCTCAGACTTGGTAGATATACTGACCAGGTGGTGGACAAGTTGTTTATATCTCAGACTTGGCAGATATACTGACCAGGTGGACAAGTTGTTTATATCTCAGACTTGGTAGATATACTGACCAGGTGGACAAGTTGTTTATATCTCAGACTTGGTAGATATACTGACCAGGTGGTGGACAAGTTGTTTATATCTCAGACTTGGTAGATATACTGACCAGGTGGACAAGTTGTTTATATCTCAGACTTGGTAGATATACTGACCAGGTGGTGGACAAGTTGTTTATATCTCAGACTTGGTAGATATACTGACCAGGTGGACAAGTTGTTTATATCTCAGACTTGGTAGATATACTGACCAGGTGGTGGACAAGTTGTTTATATCTCAGACTTGGTAGATATACTGACCAGGTGGACAAGTTGTTTATATCTCAGACTTGGTAGATATACTGACCAGGTGGACAAGTTGTTTATATCTCAGACTTGGTAGATATACTGACCAGGTGGACAAGTTGTTTATATCTCAGACTTGGTAGATATACTGACCAGGTGGACAAGTTGTTTATATCTCAGACTTGGTAGATATACTGACCAGGTGGGACAAGTTGTTTATATCTCAGACTTGGTAGATATACTGACCAGGTGGACAAGTTGTTTATATCTCAGACTTGGTAGATATACTGACCAGGTGGACAAGTTGTTTATATCTCAGACTTGGTAGATATACTGACCAGGTGGACAAGTTGTTTATATCTCAGACTTGGTAGATATACTGACCAGGTGGACAAGTTGTTTATATCTCAGACTTGGTAGATATACTGACCAGGTGGACAAGTTGTTTATATCTCAGACTTGGTAGATATACTGACCAGGTGGTGGACAAGTTGTTTATATCTCAGACTTGGTAGATATACTGACCAGGTGGTGGACAAGTTGTTTATATCTCAGACTTGGTAGATATACTGACCAGGTGGACAAGTTGTTTATATCTCAGACTTGGTAGATATACTGACCAGGTGGTGGACAAGTTGTTTATATCTCAGACTTGGTAGATATACTGACCAGGTGGACAAGTTGTTTATATCTCAGACTTGGTAGATATACTGACCAGGTGGACAAGTTGTTTATATCTCAGACTTGGCAGATATACTGACCAGGTGGACAAGTTGTTTATATCTCAGACTTGGTAGATATACTGACCAGGTGGTGGACAAGTTGTTTATATCTCAGACTTGGTAGATATACTGACCAGGTGGTGGACAAGTTGTTTATATCTCAGACTTGGCAGATATACTGACCAGGTGGTGGACAAGTTGTTTATATCTCAGACTTGGTAGATATACTGACCAGGTGGACAAGTTGTTTATATCTCAGACTTGGTAGATATACTGACCAGGTGGACAAGTTGTTTATATCTCAGACTTGGTAGATATACTGACCAGGTGGACAAGTTGTTTATATCTCAGACTTGGCAGATATACTGACCAGGTGGACAAGTTGTTTATATCTCAGACTTGGTAGATATACTGACCAGGTGGACAAGTTGTTTATATCTCAGACTTGGTAGATATACTGACCAGGTGGACAAGTTGTTTATATCTCAGACTTGGCAGATATACTGACCAGGTGGACAAGTTGTTTATATCTCAGACTTGGTAGATATACTGACCAGGTGGACAAGTTGTTTATATCTCAGACTTGGTAGATATACTGACCAGGTGGACAAGTTGTTTATATCTCAGACTTGGTAGATATACTGACCAGGTGGACAAGTTGTTTATATCTCAGACTTGGCAGATATACTGACCAGGTGGACAAGTTGTTTATATCTCAGACTTGGTAGATATACTGACCAGGTGGACAAGTTGTTTATATCTCAGACTTGGTAGATATACTGACCAGGTGGACAAGTTGTTTATATCTCAGACTTGGTAGATATACTGACCAGGTGGACAAGTTGTTTATATCTCAGACTTGGTAGATATACTGACCAGGTGGACAAGTTGTTTATATCTCAGACTTGGTAGATATACTGACCAGGTGGACAAGTTGTTTATATCTCAGACTTGGCAGATATACTGACCAGGTGGACAAGTTGTTTATATCTCAGACTTGGCAGATATACTGACCAGGTGGACAAGTTGTTTATATCTCAGACTTGGCAGATATACTGACCAGGTGGACAAGTTGTTTATATCTCAGACTTGGCAGATATACTGACCAGGTGGACAAGTTGTTTATATCTCAGACTTGGCAGATATACTGACCAGGTGGACAAGTTGTTTATATCTCAGACTTGGCAGATATACTGACCAGGTGGACAAGTTGTTTATATCTCAGACTTGGCAGATATACTGACCAGGTGGACAAGTTGTTTATATCTCAGACTTGGCAGATATACTGACCAGGTGGACAAGTTGTTTATATCTCAGACTTGGCAGATATACTGACCAGGTGGACAAGTTGTTTATGCCTCAGACTTGGCAGATATACTGACCAGGTGGACAAGTTGTTTATATCTCAGACTTGGCAGATATACTGACCAGGTGGACAAGTTGTTTATATCTCAGACTTGGCATATATACTGACCAGGTGGACAAGTTGTTTATGCCTCAGACTTGGCAGATATACTGACCAGGTGGACAAGTTGTTTATATCTCATACGTGGCAGATATACTGACCAGGTGGACAAGTTGTTTATATCTCAGACTTGGCATATATACTGACCAGGTGGACAAGTTGTTTATATCTCAGACTTGGCAGATATACTGACCAGGTGGACAAGTTGTTTATATCTCAGACTTGGCAGATATACTGACCAGGTGGACAAGTTGTTTATATCTCAGACTTGGCAGATATACTGACCAGGTGGACAAGTTGTTTATGCCTCAGACTTGGCAGATATACTGACCAGGTGGACAAGTTGTTTATATCTCAGACTTGGCATATATACTGACCAGGTGGACAAGTTGTTTATATCTCAGACTTGGCAGATATACTGACCAGGTGGACAAGTTGTTTATGCCTCAGACTTGGCAGATATACTGACCAGGTGGACAAGTTGTTTATGCCTCAGACTTGGCAGATATACTGACCAGATGGACAAGTTGTTTATATCTCAGACTTGGCATATATACTGACCAGGTGGACAAGTTGTTTATGCCTCAGACTTGGCAGATATACTGACCAGGTGGACAAGTTGTTTATATCTCATACGTGGCAGATATACTGACCAGGTGGACAAGTTGTTTATATCTCAGACTTGGCATATATACTGACCAGGTGGACAAGTTGTTTATATCTCAGACTTGGCAGATATACTGACCAGGTGGACAAGTTGTTTATGCCTCAGACTTGGCAGATATACTGACCAGGTGGACAAGTTGTTTATATCTCATACTTGGCAGATATACTGACCAGGTGGACAAGTTGTTTATGCCTCAGACTTGGCAGATATACTGACCAGGTGGACAAGTTGTTTATATCTCAGACTTGGCAGATATACTGACCAGGTGGACAAGTTGTTTATGCCTCAGACTTGGCAGATATACTGACCAGGTGGACAAGTTGTTTATGCCTCAGACTTGGCAGATATACTGACCAGGTGGACAAGTTGTTTATATCTCAGACTTGGCAGATATACTGACCAGGTGGACAAGTTGTTTATATCTCAGACTTGGTAGATATACTGACCAGGTGGACAAGTTGTTTATATCTCAGACTTGGCAGATATACTGACCAGGTGGACAAGTTGTTTATGTCTCAGACTTGGCAGATATACTGACCAGGTGGACAAGTTGTTTATATCTCAGACTTGGTAGATATACTGACCAGGTGGACACGTTGTTTATATCTCAGACTTGGCAGATATACTGACCAGGTGGACAAGTTGTTTATGTCTCAGACTTGGCAGATATACTGACCAGGTGGACAAGTTGTTTATGCATGGAGTGATGTCCCCTTAATGTTTGGCACCCTTCAGGTCAATTATTTATATATTTAACACATTCTGATGACCTAAACAGTGATTCATTCATGAAACTGGGTCATCAGACGATATAAAAACATTGGAATTGTTTGATTAATGCAAGATCACTGTCTATGAATAGACATATATATGAAGGGTGTAAGTGAGGCTAGTTCAGTAACTTACACCTTTCAGTATCGGCAACTTACCAACATTTTTAAAATTTTCACTGCATTTTATGATACCATTTACAGTAAGCATTTGATGACGTACCGACATTTGTATGGTTTACATGAACAAAGCGTTGTCCAAATAACATGTTACCTCGAGAATTTGGGCCATCAAGAACACGAGAAGCCACTATACCGTTACATCTCACCCTTTCAATCGCCACAGAATTATTTTCGGATTAATCTCAATTACACTACCTCTAAATGGCAGTATAGCGTGATTACCTCCCCTGTATGGTAGAACTGAATAATAAACAAGTTTAACTTCTGGTGGAGTACTTCTGGTATAGCTAAATGGTTTTAGAAATTCTTACTTTCACTTTTGAGTTTGTTGAACGTGTAAAGCAGTTTTTTAATAATGAAAATTGTTCACATTTTATTGGAAGGATGTGTAGTAACACTATTTATATGTGAAAACATGATTGACTAGCAGGTTATGGACAGATGGAGTACGTTATATCAGGGAATTGTGTGACTAGCAGGTTATGGACAGATGGAGTACGTTATATCAGGGAATTGTGTGACTAGCAGGTTATGGACAGATGGAGTACGTTATATCAGGGAATTGTGTGACTAGCAGGTTATGGACAGATGGAGTACGTTATATCAGGGAATTGTGTGACTAGCAGGTTATGGACAGATGGAGTACGTTATATCAGGGAATTGTGTGACTAGCAGGTTATGGACAGATGGAGTACGTTATATCAGGGAATTGTGTGACTAGCAGGTTATGGACAGATGGAGTACGTTATATCAGGGAATGGTGTGACTAGCAGGTTATGGACAGATGGAGTACGTTATATCAGGGAATTGTGTGACTAGCAGGTTATGGACAGATGGAGTACGTTATATCAGGGAATTGTGTGACTAGCAGGTTATATCAGGGAATTGTGTGACTAGCAGGTTATGGACAGATGGAGTACGTTATATCAGGGAATTGTGTGACTAGCAGGTTATGGACAGATGGAGTACGTTATATCAGGGAATTGTGTGACTAGCAGGTTATGGACAGATGGAGTACGTTATATCAGGGAATCGTGTGACTAGCAGGTTATGGACAGATGGAGTACGTTATATCAGGGAATTGTGTGACTAGCAGGTTATGGACAGATGGAGTACGTTATATCAGGGAATTGTGTGACTAGCAGGTTATGGACAGATGGAGTACGTTATATCAGGGAATTGTGTGACTAGCAGGTTATGGACAGATGGAGTACGTTATATCAGGGAATTGTGTGACTAGCAGGTTATATCAGGGAATTGTGTGACTAGCAGGTTATGGACAGATGGAGTACGTTATATCAGGGAATTGTGTGACTAGCAGGTTATATCAGGGAATGGTGTGACTAGGACAGATGGAGTATGTTATATCAGGGAATTGTGTGACTAGCAGGTTATATCAGGGAATGGTGTGACTAGCAGGTTATGGACAGATGGAGTACGTTATATCAGGGAATTGTGTGACTAGCAAGTTATGGACAGATGGAGTACGTTATATCAGGGAATTGTGTGACTAGCAGGTTATGGACAGATGGAGTACGTTATATCAGGGAATTGTGTGACTAGCAGGTTATGGACAGATGGAGTACGTTATATCAGGGAATGGTGTGACTAGCAGGTTATGGACAGATGGAGTATGTTATATCAGGGAATTGTGTGACTAGCAGGTTATGGACAGATGGAGTACGTTATATCAGGGAATTGTGTGACTAGCAGGTTATATCAGGGAATTGTGTGACTAGTAGGTTATGGACAGATGGAGTACGTTATATCAGGGAATTGTGTGACTAGCAGGTTATATCAGGGAATGGTGTGACTAGGACAGATGGAGTACGTTATATCAGGGAATTGTGTGACTAGCAGGTTATATCAGGGAATGGTGTGACTAGCAGGTTATGGACAGATGGAGTACGTTATATCAGGGAATTGTGTGACTAGCAGGTTATGACAGATGGAGTACGTTATATCAGGGAATTGTGTGACTAGCAGGTTATGGACAGATGGAGTACGTTATATCAGGGAATTGTGTGACTAGCAGGTTATGGACAGATGGAGTACGTTATATCAGGGAATGGTGTGACTAGCAGGTTATGGACAGATGGAGTACGTTATATCAGGGAATTGTGTGACTAGCAGGTTATGGACAGATGGAGTACGTTATATCAGGGAATTGTGTGACTAGCAGGTTATATCAGGGAATGGTGTGACTAGGACAGATGGAGTACGTTATATCAGGGAATCGTGTGACTAGGACAGATGGAGTACATTATATCAGGGAATCGTGTGACTAGGACAGGTGTGACTAGGACAGATGGAGTACATTATATCAGGGAATCTTGTGACTAGGACAGATGGAGTACGTTATATCAGGGAATTGTGTGACTAGGACAGATGGAGTACGTTATATCAGGTAATCGTGTGACTAGGACAGATGGAGTACGTTATATCAGGGAATCATGTGACTAGGACAGATGGAGTATGTTATATCAGGGAATCGTGTGACTAGGACAGATGGAGTACGTTATATCAGGGAATCATGTGACTAGGACAGATGGAGTATGTTATATCAGGGAATCATGTGACTAGGACAGATGGAGTATGTTATATCAGGGAATCATGTGTCGAGGACAGATGGAGTACGTTATATCAGGGAATCGTGTGACTAGGACAGATGGAGTACGTTATATCAGGGAATGGTGTGACTAGGACAGATGGAGTATGTTATATCAGGGAATCGTGTGGCTAGGACAGATGGAGTACATTATATCAGGGAATCGTGTGACTAGGACAGATGGAGGGAATCATGTGACTAGGACAGATGTAGTACATTATATCGGGGAACCGTGTGACTAGGACAGATGGAGTACATTATATCAGGGAATCGTGTGACTAGGACAGATGGAGTATGTTATATCAGGGAATCATGTGACTAGGACAGATGGAGTACATTATATCAGGGAATCGTGTGACTAGGACAGATGGAGTACATTATATCAGGGAATCGTGTGACTAGGACAGGTGTGACTAGGACAGATGGAGTACATTATATCAGGGAATCTTGTGACTAGGACAGATGGAGTACATTATATCAGGGAATCATGTGACTAGGACAGATGGAGTACATTATATCAGGGAATCATGTGACTAGGACAGATGGAGTACGTTATATCAGGGAATCGTGTGACTAGGACAGATGGAGTACATTATATCAGGGAATCATGTGACTAGGACAGATGGAGTACATTATATCAGGGAATCGTGTGACTAGGACAGATGGAGTATGTTATATCAGGGAATCATGTGACTAGGACAGATGGAGTACGTTATATCAGGGAATCATGTGACTAGGACAGATGGAGTATGTTATATCAGGGAATCGTGTGACTAGGACAGATGGAGTACGTTATATCAGGGAATCGTGTGACTAGGACAGATGGAGTATGTTATATCAGGGAATCATGTGACTAGGACAGATGGAGTATGTTATATCAGGGAATCATGTGTCGAGGACAGATGGAGTACATTATATCAGGGAATGGTGTGACTAGGACAGATGGAGTACGTTATATCAGGGAATGGTGTGACTAGGACAGATGGAGTATGTTATATCAGGGAATCGTGTGGCTAGGACAGATGGAGTACATTATATCAGGGAATCGTGTGACTAGGACAGATGGAGGGAATCATGTGACTAGGACAGATGTAGTACATTATATCGGGGAATCGTGTGACTAGGACAGATGGAGGGAATCATGTGACTAGGACAGATGGAGGGAATCGTGTGACTAGGACAGATGGAGGGAATCATGTGACTAGGACAGATGGAGGGAATCGTGTGACTAGGACAGATGGAGGGAATCATGTGACTAGGACAGATGGAGTACGTTATATCAGGGAATCGTGTGACTAGGACAGATGGAGTATGTTATATCAGTTAATCGTGTGACTAGGACAGATGGAGTATGTTATATCAGGGAATCATGTGACTAGGACAGATGGAGTATGTTATATCAGGGAATCATGTGACTAGGACAGATGGAGTATGTTATATCAGGGAATCATGTGTCGAGGACAGATGGAGTACGTTATATCAGGGAATCATGTGACTAGGACAGATGGAGTACATTATATCAGGGAATCATGTGACTAGGACAGATGGAGTACATTATATCAGGGAATCGTGTGACTAGGACAGATGGAGTACATTATATCAGGGAATCGTGTGACTAGGACAGATGGAGGGAATCATGTGACTAGGACAGATGTAGTACATTATATCGGGGAACCGTGTGACTAGGACAGATGGAGTACATTATATCAGGGAATCGTGTGACTAGGACAGATGGAGTATGTTATATCAGGGAATCATGTGACTAGGACAGATGGAGTACATTATATCAGGGAATCGTGTGACTAGGACAGATGGAGTACATTATATCAGGGAATCGTGTGACTAGGACAGGTGTGACTAGGACAGATGGAGTACATTATATCAGGGAATCTTGTGACTAGGACAGATGGAGTACATTATATCAGGGAATCATGTGACTAGGACAGATGGAGTACATTATATCAGGGAATCATGTGACTAGGACAGATGGAGTACGTTATATCAGGGAATCGTGTGACTAGGACAGATGGAGTACATTATATCAGGGAATCATGTGACTAGGACAGATGGAGTACATTATATCAGGGAATCGTGTGACTAGGACAGATGGAGTATGTTATATCAGGGAATCATGTGACTAGGACAGATGGAGTACGTTATATCAGGGAATCATGTGACTAGGACAGATGGAGTATGTTATATCAGGGAATCGTGTGACTAGGACAGATGGAGTACGTTATATCAGGGAATCGTGTGACTAGGACAGATGGAGTATGTTATATCAGGGAATCATGTGACTAGGACAGATGGAGTATGTTATATCAGGGAATCATGTGTCGAGGACAGATGGAGTACATTATATCAGGGAATGGTGTGACTAGGACAGATGGAGTACGTTATATCAGGGAATGGTGTGACTAGGACAGATGGAGTACATTATATCAGGGAATCGTGTGACTAGGACAGATGGAGGGAATCATGTGACTAGGACAGATGTAGTACATTATATCGGGGAATCGTGTGACTAGGACAGATGGAGGGAATCATGTGACTAGGACAGATGGAGGGAATCGTGTGACTAGGACAGATGGAGGGAATCATGTGACTAGGACAGATGGAGGGAATCGTGTGACTAGGACAGATGGAGGGAATCATGTGACTAGGACAGATGGAGTACGTTATATCAGGGAATCGTGTGACTAGGACAGATGGAGTATGTTATATCAGTTAATCGTGTGACTAGGACAGATGGAGTATGTTATATCAGTTAATCGTGTGACTAGGACAGATGGAGTATGTTATATCAGGGAATCATGTGACTAGGACAGATGGAGTATGTTATATCAGGGAATCATGTGACTAGGACAGATGGAGTATGTTATATCAGGGAATCATGTGTCGAGGACAGATGGAGTACGTTATATCAGGGAATCATGTGACTAGGACAGATGGAGTACATTATATCAGGGAATCATGTGACTAGGACAGATGGAGTACATTATATCAGGGAATCGTGTGACTAGGACAGATGGAGTACGTTATATCAGGGAATCATGTGACTAAGCCATGTGATGTATTGTTTCAGGTACAAAGAGACATTTACTAGGTTACGGACACTGAAGACAGAGATAGAACATTTACAACATCTCCTAGAGAAGGCTAAGGTGAAACTGATGAAGGATTTTGAACTGTGGTGGGCAGAACAAATGACAATCTCTCAGGTACTGCATAGCCCAAATCTTCTCACTTTATTATTCCATGGGTAAGTAAAGAAGTAAGAATTTGCAGTGTTTAGTTTATACAAATTTATTTTAGCTCGGCGAAACAAGTTCTTTCAACTTATATTAATCACTCTCGAGACCTCATTCCTGATGGAATCCATCGCCATGAAGGCGAGAGAAGAGGCAATGTGGAATTTAAATGCCTTGACTAAGGGCACAATTATAATGACTCCAGCGGGGCTCGAACTCCGGACCTTTTCGCACCTGAAGCGAACGCGCATCCACTGCGCTATCACGACTTCCACTTCCATGTGCAGTGATGATACCTATGAAACAACTCGGCTGTCATCATTATTTCTTCCATACTTCCATGCTATCCACATTGGGGGAAACATTATTTCTTCCATGCTATCCACATTGGGGGGAGACATCATTATTTCTTCCATGCTATCCACATTGGGGGGAGACATCATTATTTCTTCCATGCTATCCACATTGGGGGAAACATCATTATTTCTTCCATGCTATCCACATTGGGGGGAGACATCATTATTTCTTCCATGCTATCCACATTGGGGGAACATCATTATTTCTTCCATGCTATCCACATTGGGGGAGACATCATTATTGTTTATGCCTGGGTTTTCTTACAGCCCGTCTGTCATTCTGTCTGTCCCACTATTCTCTGTTCAGATAACTCTTACAGTTTTAGTCGCATTTCATTCAAACTTGTTAATAACATTTTATTTTAGTTAAATCATATTGTATCGCTTTCATTCTATATATACAATGTACAGAACAAAACAAATGAACACACGCATATAATTATGCATAGTATATAAGTTTAATCATATTTATCGCATTCATTCTATATCAATGTACAGAACAGAACAAATGAACACACTTGTATAATTATGCATAGTATATAAGTTTAATCATATGTTATTGCATTCATTCTATATATACAATGTACAGAACAGTTTAATCATATTTATTGCATTCATTTTATATATACAATGTACAGAACAGAACAAATGAACACACTTGTATAATTATGCATAGTATATAAGTTTAATCATATGTTATTGCATTCATTCTATATATACAATGTACAGAACAGTTTAATCATATTTATTGCATTCATTTTATATATACAATGTACAGAACAGAACAAATGAACACACTTGTATAATTATGCATAGTATATACGATTTATGTCATTGTTGTACACACGAATTGTCAATAAATGTTGAAACAAATGGGTTGGGCCACAAGTTTTAACAACATTTGTTACGGCCCTCCCCAAAATACTAGATTGTAACAAACAAAGTGACTGAATATATGAGTTGTGCAAATACTAAAATTGATGATTACTAATATAAAAAGAAAATAAAGAAGAAAATTAGCAAAATATAGATAACAAGAATTTAGAACAAACAAAAACTAACAATACCAACAAAAAAAGGATTCTGAAATGCAATTGATTATAGCTACTCCAATCATATAATAACATTAACTGTCCGGATTCCAACCTACAGTGGTGAGGTGCAAGTGGACACATCCCTCATTACCCTCATCTTGTAAACAACTCATTAAGATTACATTACAGTTTATGTGTCATGCTTGAGGATGACATTGATGTGTTATCCCCCCCTAATTTTAAGCAATAATAAACAGATTGCATTAATCAAATTGCAGGTTATATAAATATTTCTCAGTCTCAAGCCTTCTGATTGGTTGAATCTCAGAATCAACGAATCATAAATTCTCAGAATCAACGAATCATAAATTCTCAGAATCACCGAATCATAAAGTCTTAGAATGAACAAATCATATCGCCTGTGCCCGAGGTTATAACACGTTTCTCAGAATGAACAAATCATATCGCCTACAGTGCCCGAGGTTATAACACGTTTCTCAGATCTCAAACTCAAGCTCAAATGATTTGATTGGTTAATTCTGAGTTTTACTGCCAACTGAACCAATCAGAAGTTTGAGACTGAGTTTGAGATAAGGAGAAAAGTTTTATAACCTAGAGGCCAGAGCTGGATTTTGATGTCAAACAGAATGTTATTACCATCAAACCTAGATCAATTTCTTGAGACTTAACAAAAGAATTCTCTTGTTGCATTACCGGTATTTATGCTGACAGATACGGGATTCTACATGTATAATAGCATGTGTGTTGGAAGATAGACGCTATACTCAGCAAAAATATAAACTAAAATGTTGCTTGAATCTTACCCCACCCACCTACAATGTCACACAGATTTTTGGATCTTCTCAAATGATCTACTCATTATTATTTTTCTTCTCAAAATATATGCTAGATTGAGATTGTTTTGGGATTGTTTTATAAACTTGATGAAACTCCATACCCCTGTGGTTTAACTATGTCTGCTAGATCCAGATTGTTTTGGAAATGTTTTATAAACTTGATGAAACTCCATACCCCTGTGGTTTAACTATGTCTACTAGATCCAGATTGTTTTGGAAATGTTTTATAAACTTGATGAAACTCCATACCCCTGTGGTTTAACTATGTCTGCTAGATCCAGATTGTTTTGGAAATGTTTTATAAACTTGATGAAACTCCATACCCCTGTGGTTTAACTATGATCATATTGCACACTGACAATTCTTCATTCGGCAGGAGCAGCAAGGAGGAGGAGGTAATGGGCAGGTAATGAATGCTTGGCAAACTCCTCCGAGTACGCAGTCCCGGGGCAGATCCATCTCACCTGCCTCCTCCGATACCTCAAGTCACAGTCACAAACTCGGCAAGCTGAGGGGAAGTGTGGCAGGTAATATTGCTGACCAGTTTAGAGCTTCAAACAATGCAGATGGTAGAATACATGATCCACACGTGGATGCGAGCAGAAGTCTTACAAAAGCTAGGTAAGTGAGTGCTGTGATGGACTGTTTGTCCAGACCATGACTCAGTCGTTGTGAAGTGATCTCAAGGGAGAATACTCTCCCTCAACTCTCCCTCAGCTGCCTCACTTCTCACTGTTTTGAGGTCAGGGAGGAGAAAATATTCGGACATTAAAAGTAATTTAGTGTCATTTCTTGATATACCTGAAATTTTGACATTTGTTCAAATTTGCATCCACATTTATTTAAGCATATTTTATTGCAAATCAATAGTACATATGTCATACACACAAAGATATGGTAATCCAGGGGTCGCAGGTTTGATCCCCCGTCTGACCCTAATAAAATTAACAGTCTTTCAGATGGGACGTTAAACCGAGGTCTTGTGTCGGTGCTTTACACTGTGCATGTAAAAGAACAGGAGTAGACTCTGGAATGGGTCTCTGTCTGTATCATGCACTATCCTCCAAAATCTAAAATGACTAATCTCTTCAGGAGGCGTTGCTCATATGGGCAACCGGTAGCGATGATAAATAAACGTAAAAAAAACAAACTAACAATACATAGCATGAAAATACAAATGGTTTGGGCCACAAGTTTTAACAACATTAGACAACGGCCCGTACCAGAAATCCACATCTTCCCCACCCCCTCCACCGGAAACTCTACACCATCCAAACCGAACTTCTCAGCTAGTCCAGAGGCCATTTGGTTTAGAGGGGTTTCAATGTACTATATTTGCAATTATGTTTTGAGAAATGAACAAGTAAAAGTTTCATGATTTTGTACAATATTGAGGTAGGAGGTTGAAAGATAGGGAGAGACAGCAAGAGGTATTAACCCTTTCAATACTACAGGCCTCTAAATAGACTGACAAAAAGTGTAGATCCAGATGAGCCAGCTCATGACGAGCTGTCTCATCAGGATCTGCACTTTTTGCCAGTAATAATTATTACTATTTTTAGATAAAATTACCCATTTTGATAAATGAACTGGTCCAATGATAATTTTCTTATTAATTTATTGGTCTAAAAATATCATGCACCAGTCCATGTCAGTTACTTTGTGTTAAATGAGTTAAAAAAAGTAAAATATGTTTATTTTATAGTGAACATAATATCACAATCTTTGTATTTTAAGATTGTTTATGTCGAATGTTTATTATGAAAATAAAAAGCAAATAAATGAAACAATGTCACATATGGTGAGAAAAATGTGTAGCCAACTCCATGTCCTTGTAGCCAACTCCGTGTCCTTGTAGCCAACCCGTGTCCTTGTAGCCAACCCGTGTCCTTGTAGCCAACCCGTGTCCTGTTGAACACAGGCCTTTTGCTTACAGGGCAAACACTCTACCGACTGAGCTAGCTGGGCCACTTACACATAATCTCCCCATTGAAGTTTAATGAAAGTAACTATATTATAGGTACGTGGATATATTGTACAAGTATTTGAATAGTAATAATTAAACAGAAATACACGTATTTTAAAACTAATAATTAAACAGAAACACAAGTATTTTAAAAGTGAAAATAAGAATATATCAACAAACATGCACACAATATTAGCCGTATGTAGGAAAACATAATTTAATTGCCGCTTCTTAAATTTCTGATCCATTTATTACTTTCTGTGTTTAATGCCTCCAAGGATCAGCTATTATTACATATGCATAATTTAACATTTGAGCTTTTTTTCCACATACATGTACATTTTTGTTCTAAAGCAGCCAATGACATCATTGGCTTTAAAAGTATTAGTTCTTTACAATTGTTTTTGACATTTGTCAATTTTAATACCATATGACATTTTGTACAGCATATCAAATATAAGTCGCCGGCAGGCAGCGACTAATAAATTTTTATATTTTTTTTAATTTTTCAGATCTAATCAAAGTCCATCTGGAATGCGACTGACAGGAGACCCCCAGGCTGATGCCGACATCATGGCCTTCGTAAAGGCAAGACAAAATATATTGCAACAGAGTACGTAGACTTGAGTTGTTTTAATATTTATACAGTGTTCCATGATAGACAATTTGAATAGTTACACCATATGAACTACTTCATTCATGTATAAACATTCAACAATTATTTACTTTCTTTAGTTAAGGGAAATTGTCCGATCATTAGTGAAGAGTAGCATGTACATGAGGGATGTATACTGTGAGTGCTAAATCTCTAACATGAGGGATGTATACTGTGAGTGCTAAATCTCTAACATGAGGGATGTATACTGTGAGTGCTAAATCTCTAACATGAGGGATATATACTGTGAGTGCTAAATCTCTAACATGAGGGATGTATACTGTGAGTGCTAAATCTCTAACATGAGGGATATATACTGTGAGTGCTAAATCTCTAACATGAGGGATATATACTGTGAGTGCTAAATCTCTAACATGAGGGATGTATACTGTGAGTGCTAAATCTCTAACATGAGGGATATATACTGTGAGTGCTAAATCTCTAACATGAGGGATATATACTGTGAGTGCTAAATCTCTAACATGAGGGATATATACTGTGAGTGCTAAATCTCTAACATGAGGGATGTATACTGTGAGTGCTAAATCTCTAACATGAGGGATATATACTGTGAGGACTAACTCTCTAACATGAGGGATGTATACTGTGAGTGCTAAATCTCTAACATGAGGGATATATACTGTGAGTGCTAAATCTCTAACATGAGGGATGTATACTGTGAGTGCTAAATCTCTAACATGAGGGATATATACTGTGAGTGCTAAATCTCTAACATGAGGGATGTATACTGTGAGTGCTAAATCTCTAACATGAGGGATATATACTGTGAGGACTAACTCTCTAACATGAGGGATGTATACTGTGAGTGCTAAATCTCTAACATGAGGGATATATACTGTGAGTGCTAAATCTCTAACATGAGGGATGTATACTGTGAGTGCTAAATCTCTAACATGAGGGATATATACTGTGAGTGCTAAATCTCTAACATGAGGGATATATACTGTGAGTGCTAAATCTCTAACATGAGGGATGTATACTGTGAGTGCTAAATCTCTAACATGAGGGATATATACTGTGAGTGCTAAATCTCTAACATGAGGGATATATACTGTGAGGACTAACTCTCTAACATGAGGGATGTATACTGTGAGTGCTAAATCTCTAACATGAGGGATATATACTGTGAGTGCTAAATCTCTAACATGAGGGATATATACTGTGAGTGCTAAATCTCTAACATGAGGGATATATACTGTGAGTGCTAAATCTCTAACATGAGGGATGTATACTGTGAGTGCTAAATCTCTAACATGAGGGATATATACTGTGAGGACTAACTCTCTAACATGAGGGATGTATACTGTGAGTGCTAAATCTCTAACATGAGGGATATATACTGTGAGTGCTAAATCTCTAACATGAGGGATGTATACTGTGAGTGCTAAATCTCTAACATGAGGGATATATACTGTGAGTGCTAAATCTCTAACATGAGGGATATATACTGTGAGGACTAACTCTCTAACATGAGGGATGTATACTGTGAGTGCTAAATCTCTAACATGAGGGATATATACTGTGAGTGCTAAATCTCTAACATGAGGGATATATACTGTGAGTGCTAAATCTCTAACATGAGGGATATATACTGTGAGTGCTAAATCTCTAACATGAGGGATATATACTGTGAGTGCTAAATCTCTAACATGAGGGATATATACTGTGAGGACTAACTCTCTAACATGAGGGATATATACTGTGAGGTCTATCTAACAGTTATTACTGTATTTTTCAGCGCAAAAGAGGTGAGGAATACTGGTCAGCATGAGGGATATTGACTGGTTATAGAGTCCGGTGTTTGATTGGAGCTACAGTAGCATTTCAGTCGAGATGCCAGATGAACAGATGGACTGGTGAACAGATGAACAGATGGACTGATGAACAGAATGGCTGGTGTACTGGCTATTATATTGACTGGCCGGTGAAATGTTAGGTTACTGGAAAACATTGCCTGGGTCTGTTGATTTTTCACTTTTTTGCTTCTTGCAAAACAAGAGCCTGGGGTAACCTGATTTCTGAGCGTAGCGCCACCTACATACAACCCTAACAACTCTTCTTTGCAAGATAAGATCGCCAAAAAATAGAAACAGAATTCTTTCGGAAATCACCGAACAAGCACGGTTATGCATGACTATTCAAGAAAATACGCGAATGCTCCCATAGCCTCATTTACATTGTTAAAATATGTCAACATATTATTTCACGTTTCTGCGGTATATCGTTGAGATGACGTATTTTAATTATTACGTATCTGTGGTAAAGGATCAATTCTTTTTAAGTGAAGTAAGGATGATGAATAGTACAAACATCAATTCAGGCGCATGCTGTACTTTTTAAAGCAATTTACCATTCTGATGATACATAAAAATGGAGGTCAATTGTACAGTTCATCAACATATGCAGTGCCTCAATTTCCATTCAAGTCACGTCATTAATTAAGTTGCGTGCTAATAGGCCAATTAATAGGATTAATGATAATCTATAATTACACTGAAAACCCATCGAGTTTCCCCAGGCGTTGATATCATCAGAACCTCTATACGGCTCAATTAACGGTTTGGGTGTTAAACAAATATATTTATCCTACCTTCATGTGTAATAATTGTAAAAAATGGCCTGCCTAATAAACTTTGCTTTATTAGTCAGTGCCTATAAATTTTGCTTTATTAGTCAGTGCCTATAAATTTTGCTTTATTAGTCAGTGTCTAATAAACTTTGCTTTATTAGTCAGTGCCTAATAAACTTTGCTTTATTAGTCAGTGCCTAATAAACTTTGCTTTATTAGTCAGTGCCTAATAAACTTTGCTTTATTAGCCAGTGCCTATAAACTTTGCTAGGCTATGGGAAACAGACAGAATGGTGATTGCAATATATGAACGCCGTTGCTAGGCTATGGGAAACAGACAGAATGGTGAATGCATAATGAAGAACATTAACTAATTGCCACGTGTCTTTAACGATACACGACTGTGATAATGCTTTTTTGCATACCATATTCATTGTATGCTGTGTATCATTGTATACTTATTGTATACTGTGTATCATTGTATACTGTGTATTCATTGTATACTTATTGTATACTTGTATCATTGTATACTTATTGTATACTGTGTATCATTGTATACTTATTGTATATTTGTATCATTGTATACTTATTGTATACTGTGTATCATTGTATACTTATTGTATACTTGTATACTTATTGTATACTGTGTATCATTGTATACTTATTGTATACTGTGTATCATTGTATACTTATTGTATACTGTGTATCATTGTATACTTATTGTATACTGTGTATCATTGTATACTTATTGTATACTGTGTATCATTGTATACTGTGTATTCATTGTATACTGTGTATCATTGTATACTGTGTATCATTGTATACTTATTGTATACTGTGTATCATTGTATACTGTGTATCATTGTATACTTATTGTATACTGTGTATCATTGTATACTTATTGTATACTGTGTATCATTGTATACTTATTGTATACTGTGTATCATTGTATACTGTGTATCATTGTATACTGTGTATCATTGTATACTGTGTATTCATTGTATACTTATTGTATACTTGTATCATTGTATACTTATTGTATACTGTGTATCATTGTATACTTATTGTATATTTGTATCATTGTATACTTATTGTATACTGTGTATCATTGTATACTTATTGTATACTTGTATCATTGTATACTTATTGTATACTGTGTATCATTGTATACTTATTGTATACTGTGTATCATTGTATACTTATTGTATACTGTGTATCATTGTATACTTATTGTATACTGTGTATCATTGTATACTTATTGTATACTGTGTATCATTGTATACTGTGTATTCATTGTATACTGTGTATCATTGTATACTGTGTATCATTGTATACTTATTGTATACTGTGTATCATTGTATACTGTGTATCATTGTATACTTATTGTATACTGTGTATCATTGTATACTTATTGTATACTGTGTATCATTGTATACTTATTGTATACTGTGTATCATTGTATACTTATTGTATACTGTGTATCATTGTATACTGTGTATCATTGTATACTGTGTATCATTGTATACTTATTGTATACTGTGTATCATTGTATACTTATTGTATACTGTGTATCATTGTATACTTATTGTATACTATAATTATATTTATTGTATACTGTGTATCATTGTATACTTATTGTATACTGTGTATCATTGTATGCTTATTGTATACTATAATTATATTTATTGTATACTGTGTATCATTGTATACTTATTGTATACTTTAATTATATTTATTGTATACTGTGTATCATTGTATACTTATTGTATACTATAATTATATTTATTGTATACTGTGTATTCATTGTATACTTATTGTATTTTATGGGGTTTGGGATGCCTTAAATGAAATTTGATGACATCGTGTATGGCACAAATCATAGCATCACATCATAGCATCAAATCATAGCATCAAGTCATAGCATCAAATCATAGCATCAATGCATAGCATCAAGTCATAGCATCAAATCATAGCATCAAATCATAGCATCAAGTCATAGCATCAAGTCATAGCATCAAGTCATAGCATCAAATCATATGATGAAATGCACTCAGGTTGTGGTGAAATAGCAGCATCCATATTTTTAGGTTTGTGTTTGTAGGACTATGGTGTTATAGTCTAGAATTATATTTTCAAGTTTTTGTGTTTGGGGCATTATGTAATAACTGTATTATCATGTTGCTTACCTTCCATTTAAACGATACTGTCCCTTGGCAGGGATATATTCCTTCCATTTAAACGATACTGTCCCTTGGCAGGGATATATTCCTTCCATTTAAACGATACTGTCCATTGGCTGGGATATGTTCCGTCCATTTAAACGATACTGTCCCTTGGCAGGGATATGTTCCGTCCATTTAAGCGATACTGTCCCTTGGCAGGGATATGTTCCGTCCATTTAAGCGATAATGTCCCTTGGCAGGGATATGTTCCGTCCATTTAAGCGATACTGTCCCTTGGCTAGGATATGTTCCGTCCATTTAAGCGATACTGTCCCTTGGCTGAGATATGTTCCGTCCATTTAAGCGATACTGTCCCTTGGCAGGGATATGTACCTTCCATTTAAGTGATACTGTCCCTTGGCGGGGATATGTTCCGTCCATTTAAGCGATACTGTCCCTTGGAAGGGATATGTTCCATCCATTTAAGTGATACTGTCCCTTGGCAGGGATATGTTCCGTCCATTTAAGCGATACTGTCCCTTGGAAGGGATATGTTCCATCCATTTAAGTGATACTGTCCATTGGCAGGGATATGTTCCGTCCATTTAAGCGATACTGTTCCTTGGCAGGGATATGTTCCGTCCATTTAAGCGATACTGTCCCTTGGCAGGGATATGTTCCGTCCATTTAAGCGATACTGTCCATTGGCAGGGATATGTTCCGTCCATTTAAGCGATACTGTTCCTTGGCAGGGATATGTTCCGTCCATTTAAGTGATACTGTCCCTTGGCAGGGATATGTTCCGTCCATTTAAGCGATACTGTCCCTTGGCAGGGATATGTTCCGTCCATTTAAGCGATACTGTCCATTGGCAGGGATATGTTCCGTCCATTTAAGCGATACTGTTCCTTGGCAGGGATATGTTCCGTCCATTTAAGTGATACTGTCCCTTGCCAGGGATATGTTCCGTCCATTTAAGCGATACTGTCCCTTGGCTGAGATAAGTTCCATCCATTTGAGCGATACTGTCCCTTGGCCGGGATATGTTCCGTCCATTTAAGCGATACTGTCCCTTGGCAGGGATATGTTCCGTCCATTTAAGCGATACTGTCCCTTGGCAGGGATATGTTCCGTCCATTTAAGCGATACTGTCCCTTGTCTGGGATATGTTCCATCCATTTAAGCGATAATGTTCCTTGGCTGGGATATATTCCGTCCATTTAAGCGATACTGTCCCTTGACTGAGATATGTTCCGTCCATTTAAGTGATACTGTCCCTTGGCAGGGATATGTTCCGTCCATTTAAGTGATACTGTCCCTTGGCTGGGATATGTTCCGTCCATTTAAGTGATACTGTACAAAGATGCATTAATGTACTGCTAGAATTCCAAACATGCGTTAATCTACCACTTTAATTCCAAACATGCCTTAATCTACTGCTTGAATTCCAAACATGCCTTAATCTACTGCTTGAATTCCAAACATGCGTTAATCTACCACTTGAATTCCAAACATGCGTTAATCTACCACTTTAATTCCAAACATGCCTTAATCTACTGCTTGAATTCCATAAATATGATTTTTATACTGAACATTTTGGTTTCACATCATATGTTAAATTAAAAATAATGAAACCTGAAGCCAGAACTTTCACACCTTCTGGAATCACAGAATGGCAGCACAATTCCTTTATTGTTCACACCAAATGCTCACACTCCAACAGTGGCCTCCATTTATCATCACACTTCTCATGCAAGGATAAATGCTGTGGTCCAAATTCTAAATTAACTGCATGCTATGGAACAAGATTATACAAATAATATTTTAGTAGTAAAGATACAAACTATTTTAATAGCGTAATAGATATTTACATTCCTTATTAGATGTTTGTGATAAGTTGTTGATAATATACAGTGATATATACATGTAATGTTAGTCAGATACGTTATGCCTTGTGTCAGTATTTAATATATCCTGTATAGCATATTAAAATATATGATGAAATTTGTTTACGTATTTCTTCCTGAGTGCCCGTCCGTGCCTAAGATTCTGCTCTGATGGGCACTCGGGTCTTCCTCCACCAATGTCGGCTGTCCGATTAGCGCAGTGGTTAGCGCGCTCGCTTCTCACCAATGCAATCCGGGTTCAATCCTCGGACCGGGAAGTATGTGAGATAGTACTGTGGTCGCCGATCTGGACAGGTGGGTTTTCTCCGGGTACTCCAGTTTCCTCCCACATGAATGACCACATATACGCTTTCATCCGAGCCTACGATAGTGATTAATATAAGTTGTTTGAACTTGCTTCGCAAACCCCAAGACAAACTACATGCATGTATATTTTTGTTCTGTTGAGCAATTTTCTGTTTTCCCTAAATAATTGTCACAATAGTTTAGGTATTATTTATATCTCCTTCCCTTTGAAGGAGGCATAGTGATTGTGCCATGTCCGTCCAGCCGTCCATTGCACTTTATTTCTCTTAATTACATGTGACCCTGTATCACCCACTGTTCAAACTTCAAAAACACATTTTGTTCGATAGTTTATTAGCGGTTGAAGGTCAGTCCATGGTCAATAGATGACTCATATTGAAGTTGTCACAAGAGATTGCATTGAATACCGCTTCCGATAAATATCTTGTGTAGCAAATCGTTGAAGTTAGTGGGTACATTGGACTTGGTGCTTGTAGATTAACCTTGATGACTCTAGTAACTTTCCCCCAATCCTAACTAATGTACCGAAGTTATGTCATACTATTAAATTTTGTTTGTACTAACCCCATTCATTATTATGTCAGTAAGGCAAAAGTCGCACAAATTGAACAACCTGTTCTGCTAAATGGTTTGTAAAGTCTTCAAGGCCGATAGATTACTCCTAGTGAACAACCTGTTCTGCTAAATGGTTTGTAAAGTCTTCAAGGCCGATAGATTACTCCTGGTGAACAACCTGTTCTGCTAAATGGTTTGTAAAGTCTTCAAGGGCGATAGATTACTCCTAGTGAACAACCTGTTCTGCTAAATGGTTTGTAAAGTCTTCATGGCTGATAGATTACTCCTAGTGAACAACCTGTTCTGCTAAATGGTTTGTAAAGTCTTCGAGGCCGATAGATTACTCCTAGTGAACAACCTGTTCTGCTAAATGGTTTGTAAAGTCTTCAAGGCTGATAGATTACTCCTAGTGAACAACCTGTTCTGCTAAATGGTTTGTAAAGTCTTCAAGGCTGATATATTACTCCTAGTGAACAACCTGTTCTGCTAAATGGTTTGTAAAGTCTTCAAGGCCGATAGATTACTCCTAGTGAACAACCTGTTCTGCTAAATGGTTTGTAAAGTCTTCAAGGCCGATAGATTACTCCTAGTGAACAACCTGTTCTGCTAAATGGTTTGTAAAGTCTTCAAGGCCGATAGATTACTCCTAGTGAACAACCTGTTCTGCTAAATGGTTTGTAAAGTCTTCAAGGCCGATAGATTACTCCTAGTGAACAACCTGTTCTGCTAAATGGTTTGTAAAGTCTTCAAGGCCGATAGATTACTCCTAGTGAACAACCTGTTCTGCTAAATGGTTTGTAAAGTCTTCAAGGCCGATAGATTACTCCTAGTGAACAACCTGTTCTGCTAAATGGTTTGTAAAGTCTTCAAGGCCGATAGATTACTCCTAGTGAACAACCTGTTCTGCTAAATGGTTTGTAAAGTCTTCAAGGCCGATAGATTACTCCTAGTGAACAACCTGTTCTGCTAAATGTTCATGTAGTTAAATGTATCTTTCAATACTCGGCTATCTTGGTTAGAACATAGTTACATGTATCTTTCAATATCTATCTTGGTTAGAACATGGCCTGAAGTAACAATTTGAAGGAAACTTGACCAGCAAAACTAAGCCTCAATCAAACAAAGGAAAAACCTGTAATTATTAAAGTCTGACCTACTTACCCATTTTTATTATATTTTTTTTTATCTCATATTTTTCGAAAGTCAAAAATCACACTCATGTTTCCATAGGCTTTAATACAAAATGAATTGACACTATGCATTGAAAAAAACAAAAAACAAAGGTCATCGTTGGACTGCCCAGTGATGTCATGTTTTCATGAACATTGGGATACAGCCGGTTTGCCTCGCCGTCATATCCTGTTTTCATGAACCAGAATAAACATTGGGATACAGCCGGTTTTGTCTCGCTGTCATGTCCTGTTTTCATGAACCAGAATAAACATTGGGATACAGCCATTTTGCCTCGCTGTCATGTCCTGTTTTCATGAACCAGAATAAACATTGGGATACAGCCGGTTTTGCTTCACTGTCATGTCCTGTTTTCATGAACCAGAATAAACATTGGGATACAGCCATTTTGCCTCGCTGTCATGTCCTGTTTTCATGAACCAGAATAAACATTGGGATACAGCCAGTTTTGCTTCACTGTCATGTCCTGTTTTCATGAACCAGAATAAACATTGGGATACGGCCGGTTTTGCCTTGCCGTCATATCCTGTTTTCATGAATCAGAATAAACATTGGGATACAGTCGGTTTTGCCTCGCTGTCATGTCCTGTTTTCATGAACCAGAATAAACATTGGGATACAGCCATTTTGCCTCGCTGTCATGTCCTGTTTTCATGAACCAGAATAATCATTGGGATACAGCCATTTTGCCTCGCTGTCATGTCCTGTTTTCATGAACCAGAATAAACATTGGGATACAGCCGGTTTTGCTTCACTGTCATGTCCTGTTTTCATGAACCAGAATAAACATTGGGATACAGCCGGTTTTGCTTCACTGTCATGTCCTGTTTTCATGAACCAGAATAAACATTGGGATACAGCCGTTTTGCCTCGCTGTCATGTCCTGTTTTCATGAACCAGAATAAACATTGGGATACAGCCATTTTGCCTCACTGTCATGTCCTGTTTTCATGAACCAGAATAAACATTGGGATACAGCTGGTTTTGCCTCGCTGTCATGTCCTGTTTTCATGAACCAGAATAAACATTGGGATACAGCCGGTTTTGCTTCACTGTCATGTCCTGTTTTCATGAACCAGAATAAACATTGGGATACAGCCGGTTTTGCCTCGCTGTCATGTCCTGTTTTCATGAACCAGAATAAACATTGGGATACAGTCGGTTTTGCCTCGCTGTCATGTCCTGTTTTCATGAACCAGAATAAACATTGGGATACAGCCGGTTTTGCCTCGCCGTCATATCCTGTTTTCATGAACCAGAATGAACATTGGGATACAGCCGGTTTTGCCTCGCTGTCATGTCCTGTTTTCATGAACCAGAATAAACATTGGGATACAGCCATTTTGCCTCACTGTCTTGTCCTGTTTTCATGAACCAGAATAAACATTGGGATACAGCCATTTTTCCTCGCTGTCATGTCCTGTTTTCATGAACCAGAATAAACATTGGGATACAGCCGGTTTTGCTTCACTGTCATGTCCTGTTTTCATGAACCAGAATAAACATTGGGATACAGCCATTTTTCCTCGCTGTCATGTCCTGTTTTCATGAACCAGAATAAACATTGGGATACAGCCGGTTTTGCCTCGCTGTCATGTCCTGTTTTCATGAACCGGAATAAACATTGGGATACAGCCGGTTTTGCTTCACTGTCATGTCCTGTTTTCATGAACCAGAATAAACATTGGGATACAGCCGGTTTTGCTTCACTGTCATGTCCTGTTTTCATGAACCAGAATAAACATTGGGATACAGCCATTTTGCCTCGCTGTCATGTCCTGTTTTCATGAACCAGAATAAACATTGGGATACAGCCGGTTTTGCCTCACTGTCATGTCCTGTTTTCATGAACCAGAATAAACATTGGGATACAGCCGGTTTTGCTTCACTGTCATGTCCTGTTTTTATGAACCAGAATAAACATTGGGATACAGCCGGTTTTGCTTCACTGTCATGTCCTGTTTTTATGAACATTGGGATACAGCCGGTTTTAGTTTGCTTCATCTGCAAAACTTCATAATACTGCATATGACTTTTTATTGCAACGACTTCATATATTTAACGTCCATGCTTTTATTACTCCACTGAAGCAACAGTTCAGGAAGGGTCGTAACTAATGTTGCTAGAACTTGTGGCCCGACCCGTTTGCCTTTATTTAATTTGTCATGTTTTGTATTCACATGTATATGTAAACGAATCCAGCAATAAAATATGATTAAACTAAACTGAAGCAACAGTGAGTGTGGAGATATAACAATTTCTAGTTTTCATTAGATTGTATTCCAACTTGGCTGCAAGTTATAATTTGATGTAACGGTAAGGTGGATAATTGGCAATTTCTGTCTTAAAATTAAGTCTACAGTTCAACTTCGAATACACAACATTTTATACTATATTCTTATATTCAAAGGTAGTGTAAACCTCTTCCATTGTCCCAATCTAGTGAAGTGAACATTGAGATACCTGAATATGGTTTCATCCAAGCTATAGATGTGCAGTATTATATTATACATAGTAATAGTCCATATCATCACATTCATATCTGATGTAGTGCTGGAGCGTCAGGGGAGGTAACTATAGCCACAAACTGAGGCTAGCATAGTAATAGTTATTCTAAAGCACGTTACAGTGTATTTACACTTATGACTAAACTACAGTCGAACTTCGTTGCCTCGAACTCGACGGGTCCGTGAGTAATGGTTCGAGTCATGGTAGGTTCGCGTCAAGGGTAGCAAGTTGTGTGGGTTGACCCACAATATTGATAAATTAAATTGTGTTTTGGTAGCTTACTGTTATATACTGGTTTATGCAATACATCCAATATGTCCTCTCGTGGTTTGCTCGGCGCTAAGAACAGTAGATTTTGGTTTTGACATGATTATTAATGAATTTGATGAAGAGACGACAAAATCAGTTGTTTATATTGAAATGTCGTAGCTTAGCATCTTTAACTCAATAAGTGTGTAATATGTTTGTTCTATACATCATTACGTTTAATACCAATTTAAACTATGAAACCCGGTCACAATAGAATAGTAATTGCCAATCTCACGACGTGTAAATTACGCGAGTGTACCGCAGACTTGGACACTCGGCCAATTGTGTTCAACCCAAAGGTGTTAATTTAAGTGCTAATTGATTTCATGGGACCAGTGATCTGGTTCGAGAGGTCCAGTCATCCGTGTGTGAGTCATCGAAGGTAGAACAATATGCATTATATAGAGATTATCGCCGGGACCAGACGACATGTTCGAGCCAACGGTGGTGTTCGAGCCAACCAAGTTTGAGGCAACGAAGTTCGACTATATATCTCTTCAATAACTAAGCTGTACACTGATACAGATTTTGATGAATGAAATGTCAGTATAGATAGCCCAACCAGTCACATAGAATGACAACTGTAACCCATGTGCCCTCCCAGATAGCCCAAACAGTCACATAGAATGACAACTGTAACCCATGTGCCCTCCCTCCCAGATAGCTCAAACAGTCACATAGAATGACAACTGTAACCCACGTGCCCTCCCAGATAGCTCAAACAGTCACATAGAATGACAACTGTAACCCACGTGCCCTCCCAGATCTTCTCTTCCCAGAGGTTATTTATAGTTTACACTTCCTTATGAACTGTGTGTTGAACCATATTGAGCTAAGATTATTTCTAATGTAGGCCTATTAGTAAACATAACAAAGAGCAAAGAATGAAAATAATTGCTAATGCTGTAAAATACTTTGTAAAGTTTAGTATGCTCATGAAATATTAAGGCACCATAAGTGAGGTCTTTGAAGTTAGTATAAGTGAGATCCTTGAAGTTAGCATTAGTGAGGTACTTGAAGTAAGCATAAGTGAGGTAATTGAAGTTAGCATTAGTGAGGTACTTGAAGTTAGCATTAGTGAGGTACTTGAAGTTATCATAAGTGAGGTCCTTGAAGTTAGCCTAAGTGAGGTACTTGAAGTTAGCATAAGTGAGGTACTTGAAGTTAGCATAAGTGAGGTCCTTGAAGTTAGCATAAGTGAAGTACTTGAAGTTAGCATAAGTTTGAAGTTAGCATAAGCGAGGTTGTTGAAGTTAGCATAAGTGAGGTACTTGAAGTTAGCATAAGTGAAGTACTTGAAGTTAGCATAAGTGAGGTACTTGAAGTTAGCATATGTGAGGTACTTGAAGTTAGCATAAGTGAGGTCCTTGAAGTTAGCATAAGTGAGGTACTTGAAGTAAGCATAAGTGAGGTACTTGAAGTTAGCATAAGTGAAGTACTTGAAGTTAGTATAAGTGAGGTACTTGAAGTTGGCATATGTGAGGTACTTGAAGTTAGCATAAGTGAGGTACTTGAAGTAAGCAGAAGTGATGTCCTTGAAGTTAGCATAAGTGAGGTACTTGAAGTTAGCATAAGTGAAGTACTTGAAGTTAGCATAAGTGATGTCCTTGAAGTTAGCATATGTTAGGTACTTGAAGTTAGCATAAGTGAAGTACTTGAAGTTAGCATAAGTGAGGTACGTGAAGTTAGCATAAGTGAGGTCCTTGAAGTTAGCATAAGTGAGGTACTTGAAGTTAGCATAAGTGAGGTACTTGAAGTAAGCATAAGTGAGGTAATTGAAGTTAGCATAAGTGAAGTACTTGAAGTTAGCATAAGTTTGAAGTTAGCATAAGCGAGGTTGTTGAAGTTAGCATAAGTGAGGTACTTGAAGTTAGCATATGTTAGGTACTTGAAGTTAGCATAAGTGAGGTACTTGAAGTTAGCATAAGTGAAGTACTTGAAGCTAGCATAAGTGAGGTACTTGAAGTTAGCATAAGTGAGGTACTTGAAGTTAGCATAAGTGAAGTACTTGAAGGTAGCATAAGTGAGGTACTTGAAGTTAGCATAAGTGAAGTACTTGAAGCTAGCATAAGTGAGGTACTTGAAGTTAGCATAAGTGAGGTACTTGAAGTTAGCATATGTTAGGTACTTGAAGTTAGCATAAGTGAGGTACTTGAAGTTAGCATAAGTGAAGTACTTGAAGTTAGCATAAGTTTGAAGTTAGCATAAGCGAGGTTGTTGAAGTTAGCATAAGTGAGGTACTTGAAGTTAGCATATGTTAGGTACTTGAAATTAGCATAAGTGAGGTACTTGAAGCTAGCATAAGTGAGGTACTTGAAGTTAGCATAAGTGAGGTACTTGAAGTTAGCATAAGTGAAGTACTTGAAGGTAGCATAAGTGAGGTACTTGAAGTTAGCATAAGTGAAGTACTTGAAGTTAGTATAAGTGAGGTACGTGAAGTTAGCATAAGTGAGGTCCTTGAAGTTAGCATAAGTGAGGTACTTGAAGTTAGCATAAGTGAGGTACTTGAAGTAAGCAGAAGTGATGTCCTTGAAGTTAGCATAAGTGAGGTACTTGAAGTTAGCATAAGTGAAGTACTTGAAGTTAGCATAAGTGATGTCCTTGAAGTTAGCATATGTTAGGTACTTGAAGTTAGCATAAGTGAAGTATTTGAAGTTAGCATAAGTGAGGTACGTGAAGTTAGCATAAGTGAGGTCCTTGAAGTTAGCATAAGTGAGGTACTTGAAGTTAGCATAAGTGAGGTACTTGAAGTAAGCATAAGTGAGGTAATTGAAGTTAGCATAAGTGAAGTACTTGAAGTTAGCATAAGTTTGAAGTTAGCATAAGCGAGGTTGTTGAAGTTAGCATAAGTGAGGTACTTGAAGTTAGCATATGTTAGGTACTTGAAGTTAGCATAAGTGAGGTACTTGAAGTTAGCATAAGTGAAGTACTTGAAGCTAGCATAAGTGAGGTACTTGAAGTTAGCATAAGTGAGGTACTTGAAGTTAGCATAAGTGAGGTACTTGACGTTAGCATATGTTAGGTACTTGAAGTTAGCATAAGTGAGGTACTTGAAGTTAGCATAAGTGAAGTACTTGAAGTTAGCATAAGTTTGAAGTTAGCATAAGCGAGGTTGTTGAAGTTAGCATAAGTGAGGTACTTGAAGTTAGCATATGTTAGGTACTTGAAATTAGCATAAGTGAGGTACTTGAAGCTAGCATAAGTGAGGTACTTGAAGTTAGCATAAGTGAGGTACTTGAAGTTAGCATAAGTGAAGTACTTGAAGGTAGCATAAGTGAGGTACTTGAAGTTAGCATAAGTGAAGTACTTGAAGTTAGTATAAGTGAGGTACGTGAAGTTAGCATAAGTGAGGTACTTGAAGTAAGCAGAAGTGATGTCCTTGAAGTTAGCATAAGTGAGGTACTTGAAGTTAGCATAAGTGAAGTACTTGAAGTTAGCATAAGTGATGTCCTTGAAGTTAGCATATGTTAGGTACTTGAAGTTAGCATAAGTGAAGTATTTGAAGTTAGCATAAGTGAGGTACGTGAAGTTAGCATAAGTGAGGTCCTTGAAGTTAGCATAAGTGAGGTACTTGAAGTTAGCATAAGTGAGGTACTTGAAGTAAGCATAAGTGAGGTAATTGAAGTTAGCATAAGTGAAGTACTTGAAGTTAGCATAAGTTTGAAGTTAGCATAAGCGAGGTTGTTGAAGTTAGCATAAGTGAGGTACTTGAAGTTAGCATATGTTAGGTACTTGAAGTTAGCATAAGTGAGGTACTTGAAGTTAGCATAAGTGAAGTACTTGAAGCTAGCATAAGTGAGGTACTTGAAGTTAGCATAAGTGAGGTACTTGAAGTTAGCATAAGTGAAGTACTTGAAGGTAGCATAAGTGAGGTACTTGAAATTAGCATAAGTGAAGTACTTGAAGCTAGCATAAGTGAGGTACTTGAAGTTAGCATAAGTGAGGTACTTGAAGTTAGCATATGTTAGGTACTTGAAGTTAGCATAAGTGAGGTACTTGAAGTTAGCATAAGTGAAGTACTTGAAGTTAGCATAAGTTTGAAGTTAGCATAAGCGAGGTTGTTGAAGTTAGCATAAGTGAGGTACTTGAAGTTAGCATATGTTAGGTACTTGAAATTAGCATAAGTGAGGTACTTGAAGTTAGCATACGTGAAGTACTTGAAGCTAGCATAAGTGAGGTACTTGAAGTTAGCATAAGTGAGGTACTTGAAGTTAGCATAAGTGAAGTACTTGAAGGTAGCATAAGTGAGGTACTTGAAGTTAGCATAAGTGAGGTCCTTGAAGTTAGCATAAGTGAGGTACTTGAAGTTAGCATATGTTAGGTACTTGAAGTTAGCATAAGTGAGGTACTTGAAGTTAGCATAAGTGAAGTACTTGAAGCTAGCATAAGTGAGGTACTTGAAGTTAGCATAAGTGAGGTACTTGAAGTTAGCATAAGTGAAGTACTTGAAGGTAGCATAAGTGAGGTACTTGAAATTAGCATAAGTGAGGTCCTTGAAGTTAGCATACGTTTGAAGTTAGCATAAGTGAGGTACTTGAAATTAGCATATGTTAGGTACTTGAAGTTAGCATAAGTGAGGTACTTGAAGTTAGCATAAGTGAGGTCGTTGAAGTTAGCATAAGTGAGGTACTTGAAGTTAACATATGTTAGGTACTTGAAGTTAGCATAAGTGAGGTACTTGAAGTTAGCATAAGTGAAGTACTTGAAGTTAGCATAAGTGAAGTACTTGAAGTTAGCATAAGTGAGGTACTTGAAGTTAGCATTAGTGAGGTACTTGAAGTTAGCATAAGTGAGGTACTTGAAGTTAGCATAAGTGAGGTCCTTGAAGTTAGCATTAGTGAGGTACTTGAAGTTAGCATAAGTGAGGTACTTGAAGTTAGCATTAGTGAGGTACTTGAAGTTAGCATAAGTGAGGTCCTTGAAGTTAGCATAAGTGAGGTCCTTGAAGTTGGCTGTGGAAATAAATGGAAACTACGGGACTTGTCCGTGATATTTATTTAGCATAAAGTTGTCTACCCAGTTAGACAGATTTATCTCACTCCCCCAAAATGGCATGAGAAGCTGGTGAGAAAATCTAATCTCTATTAAGCAGCCAGTCAATGTTACTACAGAAAGTGATTGCTTAGCACAAGTAGCATATTCAAAGAGGAAATATGTAATAAAAATGTCAGTATGGAAATCTGGAAACTGGCTGCTTTAATTATACAGTTGACTTATCACTATCGGTGACCGTTAACACATGTTCATCTGTAATAGTACATGCAACATACAATAATGATAAGCAATGAAGCTAACTGTACGGCCATTAGAGGGTGACAGCTGTGTGCGACATATAGCCAGATGCAGTTACCCGGTATATACATTGTCTAACTGACAGCAGTAACGTTGTACAGCGGCAGTTATGTGCTCATAGTGATCTTGTGGCAGTGACTTGGTACTTACACTATACATATATATGTATATAGATATGGTAGAAGTAAATTACACGCAGTTCAATTAATATGCTTTTTAAAAACATTTCTCGGTATTAAATCTGAACAGTGTGGTATGCGTTGGAAAATCGGACATTAAGCACAACACAAGTTAATTTTGGTATGTAAATTGTGATTACGGGTATAATTAAGAATGACACACTATGCATGTATTCTGAGTATAGGATCATGGTAGCATACAGCCCAAGTTTACTACCAGTAGCTGCAGTAAGAATGACACACTATGTATGTATTCTGAGTATAGGATCATGGTGGCATACTGCCCAAGTTTACTACCAGTAACTGCAGTAAGAATGACACACTATGTATGTATTCTGAGTATAGGATCATGGTGGCATACTGCCCAAGTTTACTACCAGTAGCTGCAGTAAGAATGACACACTATGTATGTATTCTGAGTATAGGATCATGGTGGCATACTGCCCAAGTTTACTACCAGTAACTGCAGTAAGAATGACACACTATGTATGTATTCTGAGTATAGGATCATGGTGGCATACTGCCCAAGTTTACTACCAGTAACTGCAGTAAGAATGACACACTATGTATGTATTCTGAGTATAGGATCATGGTGGCATACTGCCCAAGTTTACTACCAGTAACTGCAGTAAGAATGACACACTATGTATGTATTCTGAGTATAGGATCATGGTGGCATACTGCCCAAGTTTACTACCAGTAACTGCAGTAAGAATGACACACTATGTATGTATTCTGAGTATAGGATCATGGTGGCATACTGCCCAAGTTTACTACCAGTAACTGCAGTAAGAATGACACACTATGTATGTATTCTGAGTATAGGATCATGGTAGCATACTGCCCAAGTTTACTACCAGTAGCTGCAGTAAGAATCGAAAAAAATAAAATGGAAGTTGTGATGGTGCAGTGGTAGTGCATTCGCATCAGGTGCGAAATGGGCAAAAGGACCCCGAGTTTGCGCCCAGCTGTAGCCGTTACAATTGTGCCCTTAGGCATTTAAATTCCACATTGCCTCTTCTTCCTTGTGCCAATGGATTCCATCAGAAATGAGGTCTCGAGAGTGATTAATATAAGTTGTACACACTTGTTTCGCAATCGAGCTAAAATAAATTTGTATAAAATATAATTTATATAGTATTTATTTTGTAAACATTTGTATATTGTTTCAATGTTTTTACAGTGGTCAGTTTTTCAGTTAGTGAATTGTGACTATAATTAGAGGTTTTGACAATAATAAATATCAGAACGGTTAAATGGAATTAATTAGGTTAAAAGTACTGGCAATCTCCCATCGTCTGACGTGCATCTGTAAGTAACATACGTCAACTATTTATTCAAATCACTTCTGTGAAACTCTATCTATCTTCCGAAATCTAAAATGACTAATCTCTTCAGGAGGCGTCGCTCATATGGGCAACCGGTAGCGACGATAAATAAACACAGTAAAACACACAATATACATTCAACTATCTCTTCATTTATGTATTTGTTTTACTATGGTGGCCATCTTGGACGCCATCTTGGATTCTGAGAGTTGCCCAAGGATGACAGAGTACCATTATACCTATCATTATATGCAAAAACATTTTCTATATAGATTATTGCACGGTGAATATCTTGCTATGGGCATAGTAATGTAGTTATACCTACCATCATACTTATTTCCCAACCATAAATCTTGTATGTATCATCCCAAAGTATCATTGCTGGTGTATGCGACTGTCATGTTATCATGCCAGCAATGATAATAATACATTGGCCCTTGGGGACAATAAATTAATTGTTAATGTCACAGTAACCATTTGGGAGATTTGGAAACATTTCCTGTGTAGAATTAGATCAGTCTATTCAAAAACTAATGTTAAAATGCAAAGTTGAAGTGTTTTGTTTTTTTACGTTTATTTATCGTCGCTACCGGTTGCCCATATGAGCGTCGCCTCCTTAAGAGATTAGTTATTTTAGATTTTGGAGGATAGTGCATGCATGATACAGACAGAGCCCCATTCCAGAATCTCCTCTGGTTCTTTTACGTGCACGGTGTAAAGCACCGACACGAGACCTCGGTTTAACGTCCCATCTGAAAGACTGTTAATTTTATTAGGGTCAGACGGGGGATCGAACCTGCGATCCCTGGATTACCAGTCCAGCGTGTTACCACTGGACTACATATCCGTCTGTAAAAGTTGAAGAAAAATTGTTTCACCCTTTAAATGGACCCATATCACTTTAAATTAGGCCAGTTGATATAACTGGTGATGACAGTTTAAGTAAAGCTTGGAATATGAAACGACCCAGGTAAGCGATCCAGGGCACAGAACCTCTTGTTTTGAACATTCAACTTCACAGACAGAAAATAATACTGATTTATACACAGTTCTTCTGACAGCTACATGTATAAAACAATTTCTTATAGCAAATCCTTTCACTGAACTATCATATTACTACTAATGTGAAGTTTCATATATAAATGAGTAATTTAGGTACACCCTGTACAAGATATGATTTAATTACATAATGATTACAGATATCAAAGCCAGATAAACATGCTAAATTAACCAATCTACATCCAAGAAATCCTTGGAATATGTTTAATAATTATGAGGAGAGGGGGGGTACACTACCTACCAAAACTACGTATATAACCAGGCAGGAGCTTGATAGTTTATCCATCGATCCCCCCGTCTGACCCTAATAAAATTAACAGTCTTTTAGATGGGATGTTAAACCGAGGTCTCGTGTCGGTGCTGGGTTGATTGTAGCCAATGTTTGGTATCTGGGTTGATTGTAGCCAATGTTTGGTATCTGGGTTCATTGTAGCCAATGTATATATAATGCAATAGCCTAACATTTACATATATATAATGGAATAGCCTAACATTTACATATATATAATGGAATAGCCTAACATTTACATATATCTAATGGAATAGCCTAACATTTACATATATCTAATGGAATAGCCTAACATTTACATATATCTAATGGAATAGCCTAACATTTACATATATCTAATGGAATAGCCTAACATTTACATATATCTAATGGAATAGCCTAACATTTACATATATCTAATGGAATAGCCTAACATTTACAGATATATAATGGAATAGCCTAACATTTACATATATCTAATGGAATAGCCTAACATTTACATATATCTAATGGAATAGCCTAACATTTACATATATCTAATGGAATAGCCTAACATTTACATATATCTAATGGAATAGCCTAACATTTACATATATATAATGGAATAGCCTAACATTTACATATATATAATGGAATAGCCTAACATTTACATATATCTAATGGAATAGCCTAACATTTACATATATATAATGGAATAGCCTAACATTTACATATATCTAATGGAATAGCCTAACATTTACATATATATAATGGAATAGCCTAACATTTACATATATCTAATGGAATAGCCTAACATTTACATATATCTAATGGAATAGCCTAACATTTACATATATCTAATGGAATAGCCTAACATTTACATATCTAATGGAATAGCCTAACATTTACATATATCTAATGGAATAGCCTAACATTTACATATATATAATGGAATAGCCTAACATTTACATATATATAATGGAATAGCCTAACATTTACATATATATAATGGAATAGCCTAACATTTACATATATATAATGGAATAGCCTAACATTTACATATATCTAATGGAATAGCCTAACATTTACATATATCTAATGGAATAGCCTAACATTTACATATATCTAATGGAATAGCCTAACATTTACATATATCTAATGGAATAGCCTAACATTTACATATATCTAATGGAATAGCCTAACATTTACATATATCTAATGGAATAGCCTAACATTTACATATATCTAATGGAATAGCCTAACATTTACATATATATAATGGAATAGCCTAACATTTACATATATCTAATGGAATAGCCTAACATTTACATATATATAATGGAATAGCCTAACATTTACATATATATAATGGAATAGCCTAACATTTACATATATCTAATGGAATAGCCTAACATTTACATATATATAATGGAATAGCCTAACATTTACATATATATAATGGAATAGCCTAACATTTACATATATCTAATGGAATAGCCTAACATTTACATATATATAATGGAATAGCCTAACATTTACATATATATAATGGAATAGCCTAACATTTACATATATATAATGGAATAGCCTAACATTTACATATATATAATGGAATAGCCTAACATTTACATATATATAATGGAATAGCCTAACATTTACATATATCTAATGGAATAGCCTAACATTTACATATATATAATGGAATAGCCTAACATTTACATATATATAATGGAATAGCCTAACATTTACATATATCTAATGGAATAGCCTAACATTACATATATATAATGGAATAGCCTAACATTTACATATATATAATGGAATACCTAACATTTACATATATATAATGGAATAGCCTAACATTTACATATATATAATGGAATAACCTAACATTTACATATATATAATGGAATACCTAACATTTACATATATTAATGCAATAGCCTAATATAATGGAATAGCCTAACATTTACATATATCTAATGCAATATCCCAATGTTTACATATATATAATGGAATAGCCTAACATTTACATATATATAATGGAATAGCCTAACATTTACATATATCTAATGGAATAGCCTAACATTTACATATATCTAATGGAATAGCCTAACATTTACATATATAATGGAATAGCCTAACATTTACATATATCTAATGGAATAGCCTAACATTTACATATATCTAATGGAATAGCCTAACATTTACATATATCTAATGGAATAGCCTAACATTTACATATATCTAATGCAATAGCCTAACATGTACAGATATATAATGGAATAACCTAACATTTACATATATATAATGGAATAGCCTAACATTTACATATATCTAATGGAATAGCCTAACATTTACATATATATAATGGAATAGCCTAACATTTACATATATCTAATGGAATAGCCTAACATTTACATATATATAATGGAATAGCCTAACATTTACATATATCTAATGGAATAGCCTAACATTTACATATATCTAATGGAATAGCCTAACATTTACATATATCTAATGGAATAGCCTAACATTTACATATATATAATGGAATATCCTAATGTTTACATATATATAATGGAATAGCCTAACATTTACATATATATAATGGAATAGCCTAACATTTACATATATCTAATGGAATAGCCTAACATTTACATATATATAATGGAATAACCTAACATTTACATATAATAATGGAATAGCCTAACATTTACATATATATAATGGAATAGCCTAACATTTACATATATCTAATTGAATAGCCTAACATTTACATATATCTAATGGAATAGCCTAACATTTACATATATCTAATGGAATAGCCTAACATTTACATATATCTAATGGAATAGCCTAACATTTACATATATCTAATGGAATAGCCTAACATTTACATATATCTAATGGAATAGTCTAACATTTACATATATCTAATGGAATAGCCTAACATTTACATATATCTAATGGAATAGCCTAACATTTACATATATCTAATGGAATAGCCTAACATTTACAGATATATAATGGAATAGCCTAACATTTACAGATATATAATGGAATAGCCTAACATTTACATATATCTAATGGAATAGCCTAACATTTACATATATATAATGGAATAGCCTAACATTTACAGATATATAATGGAATAGCCTAACATTTACATATATCTAATGGAATAGCCTAACATTTACATATATATAATGGAATAGCCTAACATTTACATATATATAATGGAATAGCCTAACATTTACATATATATAATGGAATAGCCTAACATTTACATATATCTAATGGAATAGCCTAACATTTACATATATCTAATGGAATAGCCTAACATTTACATATATCTAATGGAATAGCCTAACATTTACATATATATAATGGAATAGCCTAACATTTACATATATATAATGGAATAGCCTAACATTTACATATATCTAATGGAATAGCCTAACATTTACATATATATAATGGAATAGCCTAACATTTACATATATATAATGGAATAACCTAACATTTACATATATATAATGGAATAGCCTAACATTTACATATATATAATGGAATAACCTAACATTTACATATATATAATGGAATAACCTAACATTTACATATATATAATGCAATAGCCTAATATAATGGAATAGCCTAACATTTACATATATCTAATGCAATATCCCAATGTTTACATATATATAATGGAATAGCCTAACATTTACATATATATAATGGAATAGCCTAACATTTACATATATATAATGGAATAGCCTAACATTTACATATATATAATGGAATAGCCTAACATTTACATATATATAATGGAATAGCCTAACATTTACATATATATAATGGAATAGCCTAACATTTACATATATCTAATGGAATAGCCTAACATTTACATATATCTAATGGAATAGCCTAACATTTACATATATATAATGGAATAGCCTAACATTTACATATATCTAATGGAATAGCCTAACATTTACATATATCTAATGGAATAGCCTAACATTTACATATATCTAATGGAATAGCCTAACATTTACATATATCTAATGGAATAGCCTAACATTTACATATATCTAATGGAATAGCCTAACATTTACATATATCTAATGGAATAGCCTAACATTTACATATATCTAATGGAATAGCCTAACATTTACATATATATAATGGAATAGCCTAACATTTACATATATCTAATGGAATAGCCTAACATTTACATATATATAATGGAATAGCCTAACATTTACATATATCTAATGCAATAGCCTAACATTTACATATATATAATGGAATAGCCTAACATTTACATATATATAATGAATAGCCTAACATTTACATATATATAATGGAATAGCCTAACATTTACATATATCTAATGGAATAGCCTAACATTTACATATATCTAATGGAATAGCCTAACATTTACATATATCTAATGGAATAGCCTAACATTTACATATATCTAATGGAATAGCCTAACATTTACATATATCTAATGGAATAGCCTAACATTTACATATATATAATGGAATAGCCTAACATTTACATATATCTAATGCAATAGCCTAACATTTACATATATATAATGGAATAGCCTAACATTTACATATATCTAATGGAATAGCCTAACATTTACATATATCTAATGGAATAGCCTAACATTTACAGATATATAATGGAATAGCCTAACATTTACATATATCTAATGGAATAGCCTAACATTTACATATATCTAATGGAATAGCCTAACATTTACATATATCTAATGGAATAGCCTAACATTTACATATATCTAATGCAATAGCCTAACATGTACAGATATATAATGGAATAACCTAACATTTACATATATATAATGGAATAACCTAACATTTACATATATCTAATGGAATAGCCTAACATTTACATATATATAATGGAATAGCCTAACATTTACATATATCTAATGGAATAGCCTAACATTTACATATATATAATGGAATAGCCTAACATTTACATATATCTAATGCAATAGCCTAACATTTACAGATATATAATGGAATAGCCTAACATTTACATATATATAATGGAATAGCCTAACATTTACAATATATAATGGAATAGCCTAACATTTACATATATCTAATGGAATAGCCTAACATTTACATATATCTAATGGAATAGCCTAACATTTACATATATCTAATGGAATAGCCTAACATTTACATATATCTAATGGAATAGCCTAACATTTACATATATCTAATGGAATAGCCTAACATTTACATATATCTAATGGAATAGCCTAACATTTAATATATATGGATAGCCTAACATTTACATATATCTAATGGAATAGTCTAACATTTACATATATATAATGGAATAGCCTAACATTTACATATATCTAATGCAATAGCCTAACATTTACATATATATAATGGAATAGCCTAACATTTACATATATATAATGGAATAGCCTAACATTTACATATATATAATGGAATAGTCTAACATTTACATATATCTAATGGAATAGTCTAACATTTACATATATATAATTGAATAGCCTAACATTTACATATATATAATGGAATAGTCTAACATTTACATATATATAATGGAATAGCCTAACATTTACATATATCTAATGGAATAGTCTAACATTTACATATATATAATGGAATAGCCTAACATTTACATATATCTAATGCAATAGCCTAACATTTACATATATATAATGGAATAGCCTAACATTTACATATATCTAATGGAATAGCCTAACATTTACATATATCTAATGGAATAGCATAACATTTACATATATCTAATGGAATAGCCTAACATTTACATGTATCTAACTAACAAGCTGAATAAACACCTTATAGAATATCCTGTAACTTCTTGTAAAGCAGGCCAATTAGTTTATTACTACACAGGCACATAAATCAGTGTATTAGGGTTATTACTACACAGGAACATAAATCAGTGCATTAAGGTTATTACTACACAGGCACATAAATCAGTGCATTAAGGTTATTACTACACAGGCATATAAATCAGTGCATTAATGTTATTACTACACTGGCACATAAATCAGTGCATTAAGGTTATTACTACACAGGCACATACATCAGTGCATTAAGGTTATTACTACACAGGCACATAAATCAGTGCATTAAGGTTATTACTACACAGGCACATAAATCAGTGCATTAAGGTTATTACTACACAGGCACATAAATCAGTGCATTAAGGTTATTACTACACAGGCACATAAATCAGTGCATTAAGGTTATTACTACACAGGCACATAAATCATGCATTAAGTATTACTACACAGGCTTGTGTTGGTTTTACTACACAGGCACATAAATCAGTGCATTAAGGTTATTACTACACAGGCACAGTGCATTAAGGTTATTACTACACAGGCACACACATCAGTGCATTAAGTGTATTACTACACAGGCACATAAATCAGTGCATTAAGGTTATTACTACACAGGCACATAAATCAGTGCATTAATGCATGTTGGACAACCTGTGTCACATTCATTGTCAGACTTGAATGGTGACCTTCAATCTGCTTTCCAAGATGAAATTGTTGATTTATGATAGCACATTGCAATAGATATAACAGACTGTCACCAGGACAATTATTTACCAGTTGAGACTTGGACATACCCGGTTCACACACTCATTTTTATTGAAAAGAGAGGATCCACCATGGTGTATACCATGCCATCCCTCTATAAATGTTGAACACATCTTAATTCACTGTGTAGATTTAGCACTTGTTTGTCAAAAATATTATACAGTTGTGACAATGAAGGGGCTTTTCGACACTGTTGATTTTAAATCATTTTTACAGCTTGATAAATTTTACAATTGACCTTGTACAATTGTCATTACAATTTTAATACATACAGTATGTTATCTACATAATATTTTTAATTGTAGATATCTTGTATACAATATACTTAACACAGCGCGATGGAGCCTGAACTGTGCTGATGCATCGTTAAACCAAATACTCACTCACTACTCACTTACAATGTATATTTACTGGTCACTGACAATGTGCTACATGTATATTTACCGGTTACTGACAATGTGCTACATGTATATTTACCGGTTACTGACAATGTGCTACATGTATATTTACCGGTTACTGACAATGTGCTACATGTATATTTACCGGTTACTGACAATGTGCTACATGTATAGTTACCAGTTACTGACAATGTGCTACATGTATATTTACCGGTTACTGACAACATGCTACATGTATATTTACCGGTTACTGACAACATGCTACATGTATATTTACCGGTTACTGACAATGTGCTACATGTATATTTACCGGTTACTGACAACGTGCTACATGTATATTTACCGGTTACTGACAATGTGCTACATGTATATTTACCGGTTACTGACAATGTGCTACATGTATATTTACCGGTTACTGACAATGTGCTACATGTATATTTACCGGTTACTGACAATGTGCTACATGTATATTTACCGGTTACTGACAATGTGCTAGATGTATATTTACCGGTTACTGACAACATGATACATGTATATTTACCGGTTACTGACAACATGCTACATGTATATTTACCGGTTACTGACAATGTGCTAGATGTATAGAAGCACATAAATAAGATAAGAAATTCCTATTGTTCGCATCATCATTCACATTAATTTTATAGTCCACAACATGATTTGACCAAATATCATTGTTCCTATGGGCAACAGTTTTCAAATATTTACACTATTTGATACAGAAATGTAAACAGCATAGCTTTAACTAATAAGCTTTTAAAAGTATCAAATATGTAAAGAGATGGGGAAAATGTGGAATTTTAGTCTAATTTAAACATTTTCTGAAAAATGTCCTGGTGTCCATTTTCGTATGGCTCCGGCCATATGAAACATTTGGCTTATAAGTTACTGAGTTACCAGTTGAATACTCCCTATACTCTTAATACAGTCATGTTTAATATAGTCTAAAATCCATCATGACATTGTCATTATTTTTCCATGTATGTCCATAATCATTACATCATTTGTCCATCCTCATCATGATTGCATATATCATAATATTGTACTATATATATTGTAAACATGTTTAAATGTTACAGACGAGAAACTGTAAAGTTTAAGTCTTAATAAAGCATTCTTCTTCTTCTTATAAAGTTGTCAATATTTGTCCTGTTTTCCCCCTACAAATGTAGTTGTAATTTAATTAATTATATTAAAAGTGTGTGTAATTGTAATTTAATAGAACAATTTGCAAAGTAATCATAATTTAATTAATTACATTTGAAAGTAATTGACTCAGGAGGTGGGTCCCTGTATGACCCTAATAATATTAACAGTGTTTGAAATGGGACAATCTGTCTCGTATATCGGTGTTCCCACTATAGATTGCTATTCGCAAGGGGGGTCATTTTTCCGCAAGGGGGGTCAATATTCTATGGCCAAATAATTCATTATTTTGAGGGGGGTCAATATTCTATATCACTATCCTCCATATAATAAAATGACTAATATACGTCTGGAGGCGCCGCCCCTATTACCCAGGGGGTGTCGATAAATAAACGTATCCCAAACAAAATCTAGAGCTCAGGTGGAACACTCCTCATGACAGAGGGGGGGGGGGGACTTTTATAATATTTATATACTAGTAGAACAAGGAAGGCAATATCACAGCTGTCAAGGGGTAAAGTGTGCATTTTGGTGGAACATATAGCACATTTTAATGACATTTGTATCCTTTCAAAGTGGACATTCTCCACTGAAGGGGAATGCTTCATGCATAGGTCGGCTGAGACTATGACGAAATGTGTTTATATGTAAAGAGATGTATTGAATAGTTTGTTTATGGAAAGATAAAGATTGTGCTGAGATCAATAACTGTTAGATTTGTCTACAATTATAAAATATCTTGCTGTGAATTTATGAGCAGAAGTTTTCAACCTTTTTTTTAAAATGGAACACATATTTTGACATAATATTATATATTAAGCTGTGGACTTATCGTTTTGAAAGAGGGAAAGTGTAACAGGATTTAGACTTACGTTTTGCTGAAAGTTGAATTTCTAATGTAAGTATTTCTTCAAGTTTTAATATTTGGATAAATACCAAAAGTATTATTATGTGGAAGTTAAAGCACTTATGATTATGAACTATTTTAATTATTAGTTATATGTATTACGTGATCTATATATAGAGAATATTAGGTTACTGAGTTATAAATTTTAAGTTAGTTTATACAAATTTATTTTAGCTCGATTGCGAAAAAAGTTCTTACAACTTATATTAATCACTCTCGAGACCTCATTCCTGATGGAATCCATTGCCACGAGGGAGAGAGAAGAGGCAACTTGGAATTTAAATGCCTTGCCTAAGGGCACAATCGTAACGGCTTTAGCGGGGCTCAAACTCCGGACCTTTAGCACCTGAAGCGAACGCGCATCCACTGTGAACACGTGACCTCATACACGCAGCGTTATGATGTCATGTAATGTTTATTAGGCACTGAGTAATAAAGCGGAAGTCGTGATAGCGTAGTGGAAGTCGTGATAGTGCAGTGGTAGTGCGTTCGCACCTGGTGCGAAAGATTCGGAGTTGATTAAGCAATTTTTGATCATTAGTGTGCATAGGTGTAGGATAAATCATTTTATTGTGGATACATGTACTGGTAGTTGTATTGTGGATACATGTACTGGTAGTTGTATTGTGGATACATGTACTGGTAGTTGTATTGTGGATACATGTACTGGTAGTTGTATTGTGGATACATGTACTGGTAGTTGTATTGTGGATACATGTACTGGTAGTTGTATTGTGGATACATGTACTGGTAGTTGTATTGTGGATACATGTACTGGTAGTTGTATTGTGGATACATTACTGGTAGTTGTATTGTGGATACATGTACTGGTAGTTGTATTGTGGATACATGTACTGGTAGTTGTATTGTGGATACATGTACTGGTAGTTGTATTGTGGATACATGTACTGGTAGTTGTATTGTGGATACATGTACTGGTAGTTGTATTGTGGATACATGTACTGGTAGTTGTATTGTGGATACATGTACTGGTAGTTGTATTGTGGATACATGGATTGTGGATACATGTACCAGTAGTTTTATTGTGGATACATGTACTGGTAGTTGTATTGTGGATACATGTACTGGTAGTTGTATTGTGGATACATGGATTGTGGATACATGTACGGGTAGTTGTATTGTGGATACATGTACTGGTAGTTGTATTGTGGATACATGTACTGGTAGTTGTATTGTGGATACATGTACTGGTAGTTGTATTGTGGATACATGTATTAGTAGTTGTATTGTGGATACATGTACTGGTAGTTGTATTGTGGATACATGTACTGGTAGTTTTATTGTGGATACATGTACTGGTAGTTGTATTGTGGATACATGTACTGGTAGTTGTATTGTGGATACATGGATTGTGGATACATGTACCACTAGATTCATTGTGGATACATGTACTGGTAGTTGTATTGTGGATACATGTACTAGTAGTTGTATTGTGGATACATGTACTGGTAGTTGTATTGTGGATACCTGTACTGGTAGTTGTATTGTGGATACATGTACTGGTAGTTGTATTGTGGATACATGTACTGGTAGTTGTATTGTGGATACATGTACCAGTAGTTGTATTGTAGATACATGTACCATAAGTTGTATTGTGGATACATGTACTAGTAGTTGTATTGTGGATACATATACTGGTAGTTTTGTTGTGGATACATATACTGGTAGTTTTGTTGTGGATACATATACTGGTAGTTGTATTGTGGATACATGTACTGGTAGTTGTATTGTGGATACATATACTGGTAGTTTTGTTGTGGATACATATACTGGTAGTTGTATTGTGGATACATGGATTGTGGATACATGTACTGGTAGTTGAATTGTGGATACATGTACCAGTAGTTGTATTGTGGATACATGTACCAGTAGTTGTATTGTGGATACATATACTGGTAGTTGTATTGTGGATACATGTACTTGTAGTTGTATTGTGGATACATATACTGGTAGTTGTATTGTGGAAACATGTACCAGTAGTTGTATTGTGGATACATATACTGGTAGTTGTATTGTGGAAACATGTACCAGTAGTTGTATTGTGGATACATGTACTGGTAGTTGTATTGTGGATACATGTACTGGTAGTTGTATTGTGGATACATGTACTGGTAGTTGTATTGTGGATACATATACTGGTAGTTGTATTGTGGATACATGTACTGGTAGTTGTATTGTGGATACATGTACTAGTAGTTGTATTGTGGATACATGTACTGGTAGTTGTATTGTGGATACATGGATTGTGGATACTGGTAGTTGTATTGTGGATACATGGATTGTGGATACATGTACTGGTAGTTGTATTGTGGATACATATACTGGTAGTTGTATTGTGGATACATGGATTGTGGATACATGTACTTGTAGTTGTATTGTGGATACATGTACTGGTAGTTGTATTGTGGATACATGTACTGGTAGTTGTATTGTGGATACATGTACTGGTAGTTGTATTGTGGATACATGTACTGGTAGTTGTATTGTGGATACATGTACTGGTAGTTGTATTGTGGATACATGTACTGGTAGTTGTATTGTGGATACATGTACTGGTAGTTTTGTGGTTTGTGTTGTATTGTGGATACATGTATGTGTTGTATTGTGGATACATGTACTGGTAGTTGTATTGTGGATACATGTACTGGTAGTTGTATTGTGGATACATGTACTGGTAGTTGTATTGTGGATACATATACTGGTAGTTGTATTGTGGATACATGTACTGGTAATTGTATTGTGGATACATGTACTGGTAGTTGTATTGTGGATACATGGATTGTGGATACATGTACTGGTAGTTGTATTGTGGATACATGTACTGGTAGTTGTATTGTGGATACATGTAACAGTAGTTGTATTGTGGATACATGGATTGTGGATACATGTACTGGTAGTTGTATTGTGGATACATGTACCAGTAGTTTTATTGTGGATACATGTACTAGTAGTTGTATTGTAGATACATGTACTGGTAGTTGTATTGTGGATACATGTACTAGTAGTTGTATTGTGATACATGTACTGGTAGTTGTATTGTGGATACATGTACCGGTAGTTGTATTGTGGATACATGTACCAGTATTTGTATTGTGGATACATGTACCAGTAGTTGTATTGTGGATACATGTACTGGTAGTTGTATTGTGGATACATGTACTGGTAGTTGTATTGTGGATACATGGATTGTGGATACATGTACTGGTAGTTGTATTGTGGATACATGTACTGGTAGTTGTATTGTGGATACATGTACCAGTAGTTGTATTGTGGATACATGTACTGGTAGTTGTATTGTGGATACATGTACTGGTAGTTGTATTGTGGATACATGTACTGGTAGTTGTATTGTGGATACATGTACTGGTAGTTGTATTGTGGATACATGTAACAGTAGTTGTATTGTGGATACATGGATTGTGGATACATGTACCAGTAGTTTTATTGTGGATACATGTACGGGTAGTTGTATTGTGGATACATGTACTGGTAGTTGTATTGTGGATACATGTACTGGTAGTTGTATTGTGGATACATGTATTGGTAGTTGTATTGTGGATACATGTACTGGTAGTTGTATTGTGGATACATGTACTGGTAGTTTTATTGTGGATACATGTACTGGTAGTTATATTGTGGATACATGTACTGGTAGTTGTATTGTGGATATATATACCAGTAGTTGTATTGTGGATACATGGATTGTGGATACATGTACTGGTAGTTATATTGTGGATACATGTACTGGTAGTTGTATTGTGGATAATATGTATGATTGTGGATACATGGTATTGTGGATACATGTACTGGTAGTTGTATTGTGGATACATGTACTGGTAGTTGTATTGTGGATACATGTACTGGTAGTTGTATTGTGGATACATGTACTGGTAGTTGTATTGTGGATACATGTACTGGTAGTTGTATTGTGGATACATGTACTGGTAGTTGTATTGTGGATACATGTACCAGTATTTGTATTGTGGATACATGTACCAGTAGTTTTATTGTGGATACATGTACTGGTAGTTGTATTGTGGATACATGTACTGGTAGTTGTATTGTGGATACATGTACTGGTAGTTTTATTGTGGATACATGTACTGGTAGTTGTATTGTGGATACATGTACCAGTAGTTGTATTGTAGATACATGTACCATAAGATGTATTGTGGATACATGTACTAGTAGTTGTATTGTGGATACATATACTGGTAGTTTTGTTGTGGATACATATACTGGTAGTTTTGTTGTGGATACATATACTGGTAGTTGTGTTGTGGATACATGTACTGGTAGTTGTATTGTGGATACATATACTGGTAGTTTTGTTGTGGATACATATACTGGTAGTTGTATTGTGGATACATGGATTGTGGATACATGTACTGGTAGTTGTATTGTGGATACATGTACCGGTAGTTGTATTGTGGATACATGTACCAGTAGTTGTATTGTGGATACATGTACCAGTAGTTGTATTGTGGATACATGTACTGGTAGTTGTATTGTGGATACATATACTGGTAGTTGTATTGTGGAAACATGTACCAGTAGTTGTATTGTGTATACATGTACTGGTAGTTGTATTGTGGAAACATGTACCAGTAGTTGTATTGTGGATACATATACTGGTAGTTGTATTGTGGAAACATGTACCAGTAGTTGTATTGTGGATACATGTACTGGTAGTTGTATTGTGGATACATGTACTGGTAGTTGTATTGTGGATACATGTACTGGTAGTTGTATTGTGGATACATGGATTGTGGATACATATACTGGTAGTTGTATTGTGGATACATGTACTGGTAGTTGTATTGTGGATACATGTACTGGTAGTTTTATTGTGGATACATGTACTGGTAGTTGTATTGTGGATACATGTACTGGTAGTTGTATTGTGGATACATGTACTGGTAGTTGTATTGTGGATACATGTACTGGTAGTTGTATTGTGGATACATGGATTGTGGATACATGTACCAGTAGTTTTATTGTGGATACATGTACTGGTAGTTGTATTGTGGATACATGTACTGGTAGTTGTATTGTGGAAATGTACTGGTAGTTGTATTGTGGATACATGTACTAGTAGTTGTATTGTGGATACATGTACTGGTAGTTGTATTGTGGATACATGGATTGTGGATACTGGTAGTTGTATTGTGGATACATGGATTGTGGATACATGTACTGGTAGTTGTATTGTGGATACATGTACTGGTAGTTGTATTGTGGATACATGGATTGTGGATACATGTACTGGTAGTTGTATTGTGGATACATGTACTAGTAGTTGTATTGTGGATACATGTACTGGTAGTTGTATTGTGGATACATGTACTGGTAGTTGTATTGTGGATACATGTACTGGTAGTTGTATTGTGGATACATGTACTGGTAGTTGTATTGTGGATACATGGATTGTGGATACATATACTGGTAGTTGTATTGTGGATACATGGATTGTGGATACATGTACTGGTAGTTGTATTGTGGATACATGGATTGTGGATACATGTACTGGTAGTTGTATTGTGGATACATGTACTGGTAGTTGTATTGTGGATACATGGATTGTGGATACATGTACTGGTAGTTGTATTGTGGATACATGGATTGTGGATACATGTACTGGTAGTTGTATTGTGGATACATGTACTGGTAGTTGTATTGTGGATACATGTACTGGTAGTTGTATTGTGGATACATGTAACAGTAGTTGTATTGTGGATACATGGATTGTGGATACATGTACTGGTAGTTGTATTGTGGATACATGTACCAGTAGTTTTATTGTGGATACATGTACTAGTAGTTGTATTGTAGATACATGTACTGGTAGTTGTATTGTGGATACATGTACTAGTAGTTGTATTGTGGATACATGTACTAGTAGTTGTATTGTGGATACATGTACCGGTAGTTGTATTGTGGATACATGTACCAGTAGTTGTATTGTAGATACATGTACCATAAGTTGTATTGTGGATACATGTACTAGTAGTTGTATTGTGGATACATATACTGGTAGTTTTGTTGTGGATACATATACTGGTAGTTGTATTGTGGATACATGTACTGGTAGTTGTATTGTGGATACATATACTGGTAGTTTTGTTGTGGATACATATACTGGTAATTGTATTGTGGATACATGGATTGTGGATACATGTACTGGTAGTTGTATTGTGGATACATGTACCGGTAGTTGTATTGTGGATACATGTACCGGTAGTTGTATTGTGGATACATGTACTGGTAGTTGTATTGTGGATACATGTACCAGTATTTGTATTGTGGATACATGTACCAGTAGTTGTATTGTGGATACATGTACTGGTAGTTGTATTGTGGATACATGTACTGGTAGTTGTATTGTGGATACATATACTGGTAGTTGTATTGTGGAAACATGTACCAGTAGTTGTATTGTGGATACATATACTGGTAGTTGTATTGTGGAAACATGTACCAGTAGTTGTATTGTGGATACATATACTGGTAGTTGTATTGTGGAAGCATGTACCAGTAGTTGTATTGTGGATACATGTACTGGTAGTTGTATTGTGGATACATGTACTGGTAGTTGTATTGTGGATACATGTACTGGTAGTTGTATTGTGGATACATGGATTGTGGATACATATACTGGTAGTTGTATTGTGGATACATGTACTGGTAGTTGTATTGTGGATACATGTACTAGTAGTTTTATTGTGGATACATGTACTGGTAGTTGTATTGTGGATACATGTACTGGTAGTTGTATTGTGGATACATGTACTGGTAGTTGTATTGTGGATACATGTACTGGTAGTTGTATTGTGGATACATGGATTGTGGATACATGTACTGGTAGTTGTATTGTGGATACATGTACTGGTAGTTGTATTGTGGATACATGTACTGGTAGTTGTATTGTGGATACATGTACTGGTAGTTGTATTGTGGATACATGTACTGGTAGTTGTATTGTGGATACATGTACTGGTAGTTGTATTGTGGATACATGTACTGGTAGTTGTATTGTGGATACATGTACTGGTAGTTGTATTGTGGATACATGTACTGGTAGTTGTATTGTGGATACATGGATTGTGGATACATGTACTGGTAGTTGTATTGTGGATACATGTACTGGTAGTTGTATTGTGGATACATGTACTGGTAGTTGTATTGTGGATACATGTACTGGTAGTTGTATTGTGGATACATATACTGGTAGTTGTATTGTGGATACATGTACTGGTAGTTGTATTGTGGATACATGTACTGGTAGTTGTATTGTGGATACATGTACTGGTAGTTGTATTGTGGATACATGTACTGGTAGTTGTATTGTGGATACATGTACTGGTAGTTGTATTGTGGATACATGTACTGGTAGTTGTATTGTGGATACATGTACTGGTAGTTGTATTGTGGATACATGTACTGGTAGTTGTATTGTGGATACATGGATTGTGTATACATGTACTGGTAGTTGTATTGTGGATACATGTACTGGTAGTTGTATTGTGGATACATGTACTGGTAGTTGTATTGTGGATACATGTACTGGTAGTTGTATTGTGGATACATGTACCGGTAGTTGTATTGTGGATACATGTACTGGTAGTTGTATTGTGGATACATGTACTGGTAGTTGTATTGTGGATACATGTACTGGTAGTTGTATTGTGGATACATGTACTGGTAGTTGTATTGTGGATACATGTACTGGTAGTTGTATTGTGGATACATGTACTTGTAGTTGTATTGTGGATACATGTACTGGTAGTTGTATTGTGGATACATGTACTGGTAGTTGTATTGTGTATACATGTACTGGTAGTTGTATTGTGGATACATGTACTGGTAGTTGTATTGTGGATACATGTACCAGTAGTTGTATTGTGGATACATGTACTGGTAGTTGTATTGTGGATACATGTACTGGCAGTTGTATTGTGGATACATGTACTGGTAGTTGTATTGTGGATACATGTACTGGTAGTTGTATTGTGGAAACCTGTACTGGTAGTTGTATTGTGGATACATGTACTGGTAGTTGTATTGTGGATACATGTACTGGTAGTTGTATTGTGGATACCTGTACTGGTAGTTGTATTGTGGATACATGTACTGGTAGTTGTATTGTGGATACATGGATTGTGGATTCATGTACTGGTAGTTGTATTGTGGATACATGTACTGGTAGTTGTATTGTGGATACATGTACTGGTAGTTGTATTGTGGATACCTGTACTGGTAGTTGTATTGTGGATTCATGTACTGGTAGTTGTATTGTGGATACATGTACTGGTAGTTGTATTGTGGATACATGTACTGGTAGTTGTATTGTGGATACATGTACTGGTAGTTGTATTGTGGATACATGTACTGGTAGTTGTATTGTGGATACATGTACTGGTAGTTGTATTGTGGATACATGTACCAGTAGTTTTATTGTGGATACATGTACTGGTAGTTGTATTGTGGATACATGTACTGGTGGTTGTATTGTGGATACATGTACTGGTAGTTGTATTGTGGATACATATACTGGTAGTTTATTGTGGATACATGTACTGGTAGTTGTATTGTGGATACATGTACTGGTGGTTGTATTGTGGATACCTGTACTGGTAGTTGTATTGTGGATACATGTACTGGTAGTTGTATTGTGGATACATGTACCAGTAGTTGTATTGTGGATACATGTACTGGTAGTTGTATTGTGGATACATGTACCAGTAGTTGTATTGTGGATACATGTACTGGTAGTTGTATTGTGGATACATATACTGGTAGTTGTATTGTAGATACATGGATTGTGGATACATGTACTGGTAGTTGTATTGTGGATACATATAATGGTAGTTGTATTGTGGATACATGGATTGTGGATACATGTACTGGTAGTTGTATTGTGGATACATATACTGGTAGTTGTATTGTGGATACATATACTGGTAGTTGTATTGTGGATACATATACTGGTAGTTTTATTGTGGATACATATACTGGTAGTTGTATTGTGGATACATGGATTGTGGATACATGTACTGGTAGTTGTATTGTGGATACATGTACTGGTAGTTGTATTGTGGATACATGTACCGGTAGTTGTATTGTGGATACATGTACTGGTAGTTGTATTGTGGATACATGGATTGTGGATACATGTACTGGTAGTTGTATTGTGGATACATGTACTGGTAGTTGTATTGTGGATACATGTACTGGTAGTTGTATTGTGTATACATGTACTGGTAGTTGTATTGTGGATACATGTACTGGTAGTTGTATTGTGTATACATGTACCAGTAGTTGTATTGTGGATACATGTACCAGTAGTTGTATTGTGGATACATATACTGGTAGTTGTATTGTGGATACATGTACTGGTAGTTGTATTGTGGATACATGTACTGGTAGTTGTATTGTGTATACATGTACCAGTAGTTGTATTGTGGATACATGTACCAGTAGTTGTATTGTGGATACATATACTGGTAGTTGTATTGTGGATACATGTACTGGTAGTTGTATTGTGGATACATATACTGGTAGTTATATTGTGGATACATGTACCGGTAGTTGTATTGTGGATACATGTACTGGTAATTGTATTGTGGATACATGTACTGGTAGTTGTATTGTGGATACATGTACCAGTAGTTGTATTGTGGATACATGTACTGGTAGTTGTATTGTGGATACATATACTGGTAGTTGTATTGTGGATACATGTACTGGTAGTTGTATTGTGGATACATGTACTGGTAGTTGTATTGTGATACATGTATGGTAGTTGTATTGTGGATATATATACCAGTAGTTGTATTGTGGATACATGTACCAGTAGTTTTATTGTGGATACATGTACTGGTAGTTGTATTGTGGATACATGTACTGGTAGTTGTATTGTGGGATACATGTACTGGTAGTTGTATTGTGGATACATGTACAGTATGTATTGTGGATACATGTACTGGTAGTTGTATTGTGGATACATGTACTGGTAGTTGTATTGTGGATACATGTACTGGTAGTTGTATTGTGGATACATGTACTGGTAGTTGTATTGTGGATACATGTACTGGTAGTTGTATTGTGGATACATGTACCAGTTGTATTGTGGATACATGTACTGGTAGTTGTATTGTGGATAAATGTACTGGTAGTTGTATTGTGGATACATGTACTGGTAGTTGTATTGTGGATACATGGATTGTGGATACATGTACCAGTATTTGTATTGTGGATACATGTACTGGTAGTTGTATTGTGGATACATGTACTGGTAGTTTTATTGTGGATACATGTACCGGTAGTTGTATTGTGGATACATGGATTGTGGATACATGTACTGGTAGTTGTATTGTGGATGCATGGATTGTCGATACATATACTGGTAGTTGTATTGTGGATACATGTACTGGTAGTTGTATTGTGGATACATATACTGGTAGTTGTATTGTGGATACATGTACTGGTAGTTGTATTGTGGATACATGTACTGGTAGTTGTATTGTGGATACATATACTGGTAGTTGTATTGTGTATACATGTACTGGTAGTTGTATTGTGGATACATGTACTGGTAGTTTTATTGTGGATACATGTACTGGTAGTTGTATTGTGGATACATGGATTGTGGATACATGTACTGGTAGTTGTATTGTGGATACATGTACTGGTAGTTGTATTGTGGATACATGGATTGTGGATACATGTACTGGTAGTTGTATTGTGGATACATGGATTGTGGATACATGTACTGGTAGTTGTATTGTGGATACATGTACTGGTAGTTGTATTGTGGATACATGTACTGGTAGTTGTATTGTGGATACATGTACTGGTAGTTGTATTGTGGATACATGTACCAGTAGTTGTATTGTGGATACATGTACTGGTAGTTGTATTGTGGATACATGTACCAGTAGTTGTATTGTGGATACATGTACGAGTAGTTTTATTGTGGATACATGTACTGTTAGTTGTATTATGGATACATGTATTGTGGATACATGTACTGGTAGTTGTATTGTTGATACATGTACTGGTAGTTGTATTGTGGATACATGTACTGGTAGTTGTATTGTGGATACATGTACTGGTAGTTGTATTGTGGATACATGGATTGTGGATACATGTACTGGTAGTTGTATTGTGGATACATGGATTGTGGATACATGTACTGGTAGTTTTATTGTGGATACATGTACTGTAGTTGTATTGTGGATACATGTATTGTGGATACATGTACTGGTAGTTGTATTGTGGATACATGTACTGGTAGTTGTATTGTGGATACATGTACTGGTAGTTGTATTGTGGATACATGGATTGTGGATACATGTACTGGTAGTTGTATTGTGGATACATGGATTGTGGATACATGTACTGGTAGTTGTATTGTGGATACATGGATTGTGGATACATGTACTGGTAGTTGTATTTTGGATACATGTACTGGTAGTTGTATTGTGGATACATGTACTGGTAGTTGTATTGTGGATATATGTACTGGTAGTTGTATTGTGGATACATGTACTGGTAGTTGTATTGTGGATACATGTACTAGTAGTTGTATTGTGGATACATGTACTGGTAGTTGTATTGTGGATACATGTACTGGTAGTTGTATGGTGGATACATATACTGGTAGTTTATTGTGGATACATGTACTGGTAGCTGTATTGTGGATACATGTACTGGTAGTTGTATAGTGGATACATGTACTGGTAGTTGTATTGTGGATACATGTACTGGTAGTTGTATTGTGGATACATGTACTGGTAGTTGTATTGTGGATACATGTACTGGAGGTTGTATTTTGGATACATGTACTGGAGGTTGTATTGTGGATACATGTACTGGTAGTTTATTGTGGATACATGTACTGGTAGGTTATTGTGGATACATGTACTGGTAGTTGTATTGTGGATACATGGATTGTGGATACATGTACCGGTAGTTGTATTGTGGATACATGGATTGTGGATACATATACTGGTAGTTGTATTGTGGATACATGTACTGGTAGTTGTATTGTGGATACATGTACTGGTAGTTGTATTGTGGATACATATACTGGTAGTTGTATTGTGGATACATGTACTGGTAGTTGTATTGTGGATACATGTACTGGTAGTTGTATTGTGGATACATATACTGGTAGTTGTATTGTGGATACATGTACTGGTAGTTGTATTGTGGATACATGTACTGGTAGTTGTATTGTGGATACATGTACTGGTAGTTGTATTGTGGATACATGGATTGTGGATACATGTACTGGTAGTTGTATTGTGGATACATGTACTGGTAGTTGTATTGTGGATACATGGATTGTGGATACATGTACTGGTAGTTGTATTGTGGATACATGGATTGTGGATACATGTACTGGTAGTTGTATTGTGGATACATGTACTGGTAGTTGTATTGTGGATACATGTACTGGTAGTTGTATTGTGGATACATATACTGGTAGTTGTATTGTGGATACATGTACTGGTAGTTGTATTGTGGATACATGTACTGGTAGTTGTATTGTGGATACATATACTGGTAGTTGTATTGTGTATACATGTACTGGTAGTTGTATTGTGGATACATGTACTGGTAGTTTTATTGTGGATACATGTACTGGTAGTTGTATTATGGATACATGGATTGTGGATACATGTACTGGTAGTTGTATTGTGGATACATGTACTGGTAGTTGTATTGTGGATACATGGATTGTGGATACATGTACTGGTAGTTGTATTGTGGATACATGGATTGTGGATACATGTACTGGTAGTTGTATTGTGGATACATGTACTGGTAGTTGTATTGTGGATACATGTACTGGTAGTTGTATTGTGGATACATGTACTGGTAGTTGTATTGTGGATACATGTACCAGTAGTTGTATTGTGGATACATGTACTGGTAGTTGTATTGTGGATACATGTACCAGTAGTTGTATTGTGGATACATGTACTGGTAGTTTTATTGTGGATACATGTACTGTTAGTTGTATTGTGGATACATGTATTGTGGATACATGTACTGGTAGTTGTATTGTTGATACATGTACTGGTAGTTGTATTGTGGATACATGTACTGGTAGTTGTATTGTGGATATATGTACTGGTAGTTGTATTGTGGATACATGGATTGTGGATACATGTACTGGTAGTTGTATTGTGGATACATGGATTGTGGATACATGTACTGGTAGTTTTATTGTGGATACATGTACTGTAGTTGTATTGTGGATACATGTATTGTGGATACATGTACTGGTAGTTGTATTGTGGATACATGTACCGGTAGTTGTATTGTGGATACATGTACTGGTAGTTGTATTGTGGATACATGGATTGTGGATACATGTACTGGTAGTTGTATTGTGGATACATGGATTGTGGATACATGTACTGGTAGTTGTATTGTGGATACATGGATTGTGGATACATGTACTGGTAGTTGTATTTTGGATACATGTACTGGTAGTTGTATTGTGGATACATGTACTGGTAGTTGTATTGTGGATATGTACTGGTAGTTGTATTGTGGATACATGTACTGGTAGTTGTATTGTGGATACATGTACTAGTAGTTGTATTGTGGATACATGTACTGGTAGTTGTATTGTGGATACATGTACTGGTAGTTGTATGGTGGATACATATACTGGTAGTTTATTGTGGATACATGTACTGGTAGTTGTATTGTGGATACATGTACTGGTAGTTGTATTGTGGATACATGTACTGGTAGTTGTATTGTGGATACATGTACTGGTAGTTGTATTGTGGATACATGTACTGGTAGTTGTATTGTGGATACATGTACTGGTGGTTGTATTTTGGATACATTACTGGTGGTTGTATTGTGGATACATGTACTGGTAGTTGTATTGTGGATACATGTACTGGTAGTTGTATTGTGGATACATGTACTGGTAGTTGTATTGTGGATACATGTACTGGTAGTTGTATTGTGGATACATATACTGGTAGTTGTATTGTGGATACATATACTGGTAGTTGTATTGTGGATACATGTACTGGTAGTTGTATTGTGGATACATGTACTGGTAGTTGTATTGTGGATACATATACTGGTAGTTGTATTGTGGATACATGTACCGGTAGTTGTATTTTGGATACATGTACTGGTAGTTGTATTGTGGATACATGGATTGTGGATACATGTACTGGTAGTTGTATGGTGGATACATGTACTGGTAGTTGTATTGTGGATACCTGTACTGGTAGTTGTATTGTGGATACATGTACTGGTAGTTGTATTGTGGATACATGTACTGGTAGTTGTATTGTGGATACATGTACTGGTAGTTGTATTGTGGATACATGGATTGTGGATACATGTACTGGTAGTTGTATGGTGGATACATGTACTGGTAGTTGTATTGTGGATACCTGTACTGGTAGTTGTATTGTGGATACATGTACTGGTAGTTGTATTGTGGATACATGTACCAGTAGTTGTATTGTGGATACATGTACTGGTAGTTGTATTGTGGATACATGGATTGTGGATACATGTACTGGTAGTTGTATGGTGGATACATGTACTGGTAGTTGTATTGTGGATACCTGTACTGGTAGTTGTATTGTGGATACATGTACTGGTAGTTGTATTGTGGATACATGTACTGGTAGTTGTATTGTGGATACATGTACCGGTAGTTGTATTGTGGATACATGTACCAGTAGTTGTATGGTGGATACATGTACCAGTAGTTTTATTGTGGATACATGGATTGTGGATACATGTACTGGTAGTTGTATTGTGGATACATGTACTGGTAGTTGTATGGTGGATACATGTACTGGTAGTTGTATGGTGGATACATGGATTGTGGATACATGTACTGGTAGTTGTATTGTGGATACATGTACCGGTAGTTGTATGGTGGATACATGTACCAGTAGTTTTATTGTGGATACATGGATTGTGGATACATGTACTGGTAGTTGTATTGTGGATACATGTACTGGTAGTTGTATGGTGGATACATGTACTGGTAGTTGTATTGTGGATACGTGGATACATGTACTGGTAGTTGTATTGTGGATACATGTACCAGTAGTTTTATTGTGGATACATGTACTGGTAGTTGTATTGTGGATACATGTACTGGTAGTTGTATTGTGGATACGTGGATACATGTACTGGTAGTTGTATGGTGGATACATGTACCAGTAGTTTTATTGTGGATACATGTACTGGTAGTTGTATTGTGGATACATGTACTGGTAGTTGTATTGTGGATACATGGATTGTGGATACATGTACTGGTAGTTGTATTGTGGATACATGTACTGGTAGTTTTATTGTGGATACATGGATTGTGGATACATGTACTGGTAGTTGTATTGTGGATACATGTACTGGCAGTTGTATTGTGGATCATGTACTGGTAGTTGTATTGTGGATACATGTGCTGGTATTTTTATTGTGGATACATATACTGGTAGTTGTATTGTGGATACATGTACTGGTAGTTTTAGTGTGCATACATGGATTGTGGATACATGTACTGGTAGTTGTATTGTGGATACATGGATTGTGGATACATGTACTGGTAGTTGTATTGTGGATACATGGATTGTGGATACATGTACTGGTAGTTGTATTGTGGATACATGTACCAGTAGTTTTATTGTGGATACATGGATTATGGATACATGTACTGGTTTTGTATTGTGATACAGGTACTGGTAGTTGTATTGTGGATACATGTGCTGGTAGTTGTATTGTGGATACATGTACTGTAGTTGTATTGTGGATACAGGTACTGGTAGTTGTATTGTGGATACATGTGCTGGTAGTTGTATTGTGGATACATGTACTGGTAGTTGTATTGTGGATACATGTTGTGGATACATGTACTGGTAGTTGTATTGTGGATACATGTACTGGTAGTTGTATTGTGGATACATGTACTGGTAGTTGTATTGTGGATACATGTACTGGTAGTTGTATTGTGGATACATGTACTGGTAGTTGTATTGTGGATACATGTACCGGTAGTTGTATTGTGGATACATGTACTGGTAGTTGTATTGTGGATACATGTACCGGTAGATGTATTGTGGATACATGTACTGGTAGTTGTATTGTGGATACATGTACTGGTAGTTGTATTGTGGATACATGGATTGTGGATACATGTACTGGTAGTTGTATTGTGGATACATGTACTGGTAGTTGTATTGTGGATGCATGGATTGTCGATACATGTACCGGTAGTTGTATTGTGGATACATGTACTGGTAGTTGTATTGTGGATACATGTACTGGTAGTTGTATTGTGGATACATGTACTGGTAGTTGTATTGTGGATACATGTACTGGTAGTTGTATTGTGGATACATGTACTGGTTGTTGTATTGTGGATACATGTACCAGTAGTTGTATTGTGGATACATGGATTGTGGATACATGTACCAGTAGTTTTTTTGTGGATACATGTACTGGTAGTTGTATTGTGGATACATGTACTGTTAGTTGTGTTGTGGATACATGTACTGGTAGTTGTATTGTGGATACATGTACTGGTAGTTGTATTGTGGATACATGTACTGGTAGTTGAATTGTGGATACATGTACTGGTAGTTGTATTGTGGATACATGTACTGGTAGTTGTATTGTGGATACATGTACTGGTAGTTGTATTGTGGATACATGGATTGTGGATACATGTACTGGTAGTTGTATTGTGGATACATGGATTGTTGATACATGTACTGGTAGTTTTATTGTGGATACATGTACTGGTGGTTGTATTGTGGATACATGTTCTAGTAGTTGTATTGTGGATACATGTACCAGTAGTTGTATTGTGGATACATGTACTGGTGGTTGTATTGTGGATAAATATACTGGTAGTTTATTGTGGATACATGTACTGGTAGTTGTATGGTGGATACATATACTGGTAGTTTATTGTGGATACATAGTCTGGTAGTTTTATTGTGGATACATATACTGGTAGTTGTATGGTGGATACATGTACTGGTAGTTGTATGGTGGATACATGTACTGGTAGTTGTATTGTGGATACATGTACTGGTAGTTGTATGGTGGATACATGTACTGGTAGTTGTATGGTGGATACATGTACTGGTAGTTGTATGGTGGATACATATACTGGTAGTTTATTGTGGATACATATTCTGGTAGTTTTATTGTGGATACATATACTGGTAGTTGTATGGTGGATACATGTACTGGTAGTTGTATGGTGGATACATGTACTGGTAGTTGTATTGTCGATACATGTACTGGTAGTTGTATTGTGGATACATGTACTAGTAGTTGTATTGTGGATACATGTACTGGTAGTTGTATTGTGGATACATGTACTGGTAGTTGGATTTGTGGATACCTGTACTGGTAGTTGTATTGTGGATACATGGATTGTGGATACATGTACTGGTAGTTGTATTGTGGATACATGTACTGGTGGTTGTATTGTGGATACATGTACTGGTAGTTGTATTGTGGATACATGTACTGGTAGTTGTATTGTGGATACATGTACTGGTAGTTGTATTGTGGATACATGTACTGGTAGTTGTATGGTGGATACATGTACTGGTGGTTGTTTTGTGGATACATGTACTGGTAGTTGTATTGTGGATACATGTACTGGTGGTTGTATTGTGGATACATGTACTGGTAGTTGTATTGTGGATACATGTACCAGTAGTTTATTGTGGATACGTGGATACATGTACTGGTAGTTGTATTGTGGATACATGTACCAGTGGTTGTATTGTGGATACATGTACTGGTGGTTGTATTGTGGATACATGTTCTAGTAGTTGTATTGTGGATACATGTACCAGTAGTTTATTGTGGATACGTGGATACATGTACTGGTAGTTGTATTGTGGATACATGTACC
>CM026404.1:52658003-52706463 GCA_014843695.1 Archivesica marissinica | reverse complement strand
GTGCCTGCACTAGTCCTGTGTTACCAGAGAATGCAGGCAATATAACTCATCTATTGTATGTATACATGTAGTCCATATATCTGTCTGTGTCTGCACTAGTCCTGTGTTACCAGAGAATGCAGCCAATATAACTCATCTATTGTATGTATACATGTAGTCCATATATCTGTCTGTGCCTGCACTAGTCCTGTGTTACCAGAGAATGCAGGCAATATAACTCATCTATTGTATGTATACATGTAGACCATATATCTGTCTGTGCCTGCACTAGTCCTGTGTTACCAGAGAATGCAGGCAATATAACTCATCTATTGTATGTATACATGTAGTCCATATATCTGTCTGTGCCTGCACTAGTCCTGTGTTACCAGAGAATGCAGGCAATATAACTCATCTATTGTATGTATACATGTAGTCCATATATTTACACTTTTAAAAATGTAACATTTTACTATCACGGCATTTTTCAAATAACAGATCGAGAACAAAATTATGTAGAGGTCTTATATATAGGACTAGTATACAAATACTTTTGGAAGAATCCAAACATTCCCAAATTTATTGAACTTCTACCAACACACATGTTAATACACTGCATAAGTTATCTACTTTTGTCTTTAACCCTTTCAACACCACAGACCTCTAAATTGGCTTACAAAAAAGTGTAGATCCAGATGAGCCGGCTCGTGACGAGCCGTCTCATCAGGATCTGCACTTTTTTCAAGTAATATAACTATTTTTAGAGAAAAAATTACCCATTTTGATAAATGAACAGATCCAAATGTAATTTTGTTATTAATTTATTGGTCTAAAAATATCATGGACCACTCCATGTCAGTTACTTGGTGTTGAATGGGTTAAAGCTTTTGAAATAAGAAATCACATTTATTATTAATCATCACTTTTCTCCTCCTAATGATTATCATGTAATATGATGTATTTCTGAACTGTTCATAAATTGTTAAAACCTTGATGAGATAGCTTCATGTTTATCGTAATTTGGATACTGGACAGTTGAAGATGTTGTAAGAATTTGTACATGCATTTCCTTTGATGCTGATTAAGTGTGATACTATAAACCACCATTGACATACAGATACATGAGATGTATTTATAAACCACCATTGTCATACAGATACATGAGATGTATTTATAAACCACCATAAACATACAGATACATGAGATGTATTTATAAACCACCATTGTCATACAGATACATGAGATGTATTTATAAACCACCATTGACATACAGATACATGAGATGTATTTATAAACCACCATTGATATACAGATACATGAGATGTATTTATAAACCACCATTGACATACAGATACATGAGATGTATTTATAAACCACCATTTACATACAGATACATGAGATGTATTTATAAACCACCATTGACATACAGATACATGAGAGGTATTTATAAACCACCATTGACAGACTGTGGTGAGATACCAAAGATGTATTTATAAACCACCATGTGTCTAACAGATACATTGAGATGTATTTATAAACCACCATTGACATACAGATAAATGAGATGTATTTATAAACCACCATAGACATACAGATACATGAGATGTATTTATAACCCACCATTGACATACAGATACATGAGATGTATTTATAAACCACCATTGACATACAGATACATGAGATGTATTTATAAACCACCATTGACGTACAGATAAATGAGATGTATTTATAAACCACCATTGACGTACAGATAAATGAGATGTATTTATAAACCACCATTGACATACAGATACATGAGATGTATTTATAAACCACCATTGACATACAGGTAAATGAGATGTATTTATAAACCACCATTGACATACAGATACATGAGATGTATTTATAAACCACCATTGACGTACAGATACATGAGATGTATTTATAAACCACCATTGACGTACAGATACATGAGATGTATTTATAAACCACCATTGTCATACAGATACATGAGATGTATTTATAAACCACCATTGACGTACAGATACATGATATGTATTTATAAACCACCATTGTCATACAGATACATGAGATGTATTTATAAACCACCATTGTCATACAGATACATGAGATGTATTTATAAACCACCATTGTCATACAGATACATGAGATGTATTTATAAACCACCATTGACATACAGATACATGAGATGTATTTATTAACCACCATTGTCATACAGATACATGAGATGTATTTATAAACCACCATTGACATACAGATACATGAGATGTTTTATAAACCACCATGACGTACAGATACATGAATGTATTTAAAACCACCATGTGACATACAGATACATGAGATGTATTTATAAACCACCATTGCGTCATACAGATACATGAGATGTATTTTTATAAACCACCATTGACGTACAGATACATGAGATGTATTTATAAACCACCATTGACATACAGATACATGAGATGTATTTATAAACCACCATTGACGTACAGATACATGAGATGTATTTATAAACCACCATTGACATGCAGGTAAATGAGATGTATTTATAATGAACAACAACTATTAATGTAATTGTTTATTATTAAAAAACTGTTGTATGTATAAATGTACCATGGACTCATGAGTTTATGACCTTTTGTTCAATAAAATCTATCTATCTATCTACATGACAGGGCTGGGGTATTCGTATTCAGTATTCGTATTCATCTGTATTCAAATACTGATTCTTCAGTATTCTTCAGTATTCAGTATTCATGACTTTTTTTTAATACAAGTATTCGTATTGTATTCGAATACATTTGAAATATCACTGTATTCATGAATACTTTTTGAATACTTTTTGAATACTTTTGCATGTTACTTTTTAAACATAATTAAGTCATCTATGCAATAAAAAGTGACAATTAACAAAGTCTAATTTTAAGTATATATCACTAGAAAATTACTATTTTTATTATTGTAGATTAGCAGACACTATAAATTAATCTATAATTTCTAAATATTTTTATTAGTACTATAAATAAATTGTCCTTGATAATTATTCTGTTAATATTTTAAAAGCAGGTGAGAATGTCAAATGTCAAACAGCTAATATTCCTAAAAGGTATTAAAACATGAGTTCATCATAGGTGACCCTGGTCAATAGGTGAGCAGGTTTATGATAACACCTTCAATAATTCTATAGCATAATTACTAAAGATCAGAGCAATATCCTTAATTAAGAAAATAATTACTGCTGTTGTTAGCTTTTACAGGTGTAATTTATGGATATGCTCAAAGATCAGAACAATATCCTTAATTAAGGGGTCAAATGACATCCAGTAAATCAGTTATATTTTGTCAGCTACAAGGATATATGGTTAATTCGGATAGTGAGGATGACTCAAGTGATTCTGAATCTGAACCTGAGGATGTGCCACATGATGATGATTGCTTTGTCAGTTTGCCAAAACGAGGATAGTGTTATGCCCACACATTACAGCTAGTGGTGAAGGATGGACTTAAAGATGCAGGGCATCATCTTAAGAATGTCATAGCAAAGGCTTCAATCATTGTGGCATATGTGAGAAAGTCTCTGCATGCTACAGACATCCTAGAGGGGGAAAACAAACTACAAACAGCTAATGCAACCAGGTGGTACTCCCAACTCATCATGATTCGATCTATCTTGAGAGTATCCCCTGAAAAACTGGATCAGTTGGACACTCTCCACCTCACAGCCTATGAGCGTAAGTTGCTGCAGGAGTTGTGTGACATATTAGCCCCATTTGAGCATGCCAGTAAGCTGGTGCAGCAGCAGAAAAATGTGTCGGCCAGTTTGACCATACCCGTCACACGTGGACTCTCACACAAACTGGATCATATATCAGCCACCTACAACAGCAAGATGATGGAAACTCTGAAGGCTTCAGTAAAGCGCAGACTCTGTAGGTATGGGAGAGCGCCCTAAAGTGCCATGTCACAACATATAGCACCCTTAAATCACCAGGTATGGGAGAGCGCCCTAAAGTTCCATGTCACAACATATAGCACCTCTAAATCACCAGGGACCTTTGGAACAAACTCAACACTAAAATCATTACAATACAATATGCATAAATATTTTTCAACAAACATCAAACAACATATCCTAGTGACTGTTATAACTTACCCAGCTTAATCCAGTCCAGACATTATTGTTCATAATACAAGCAAAATGATGCGAAAATGCGAAAATTGAGATTGCATGTATCCTAAAATCTCTGAACAACAACACTCATCAAAAAATCTTTGAAAACACTTTGAAAAAACCAGACCTGTGTAAAACATAATCTCCATCTTATCACAAAAATAGAGCTATCTCTTGGAACCCTGATGCTCTACTCACACACACTTCTTCATACCAACTTTACTAAATCATTAAAGCCAAGAACAAATAAAACCTATATCATAATTATGTAGCCATTATGTTTCATACTGTCAAATCTGTGTTTAGTTTAAACTTTATTTTACAACGATTGCAAAGCAAGTTTTAACAACTTATATTAATCGCTCGCGTTGGCGCGGATGAAAGCTTATATGTTGTCATTCGTGTGGGAGGAAACCGGAGTACCCGGAGAAAACCCACCTGTCCGATCTGGCGACAACCGTACCATCTCACATACTTCCAGGTCCGAGGATCGAACCCGGGTTGCATTGGTGAGAAGTGAGCATGCTAACCACTGTGTGTTTAAGCCACTCAAGATCTACAGTGGTGATGTCCTTAGGCAATATTCTTAAATACACATTGCATCTTCTCTCTCCCATAGAGGTTAGGTATATAGAATGCTACACCATGTAGAAGTTGGGTATATAGAGTGCTACACCATGTAGAAGTTAGGTATATAGAGTGCTACACCACGTAGAAGTTGGGTATATAGAGTGCTACACCATGTAGAAGTTGGGTATATAGAGTGCTACATCACATAGAAGTTAGGTATATAGAGTGCTACACCATGTAGAAGTTGGGTATATAGAGTGCTACACCATGTAGAAGTTGGGTATATAGAGTGCTACACCATGTAGAAGTTGGGTATATAGAGTGTTACACAATGTAGAAGTTAGGTATATAGAGTGCTACACCATGTAGAAGTTAGGTATATAGAGTGCTACACCATTATAGAAGTTGGGTATATAGAGTGCTACACCATATAGAAGTTAGGTATATAGAGTGCTACACCATGTAGAAGTTAGGTATATAGAGTGCTACACCATGTAGAAGTTAGGTATATAGAGTGCTACACCATGTAGAAGTTGGGTATATAGAGTGCTACACCATGTAGAAGTTGGGTATATAGAGTGTTACACTATGTAGAAGTTGGGTATATAGAGTGCTACACCATATAGAAGTTAGGTATATAGAGTGCTACACCATGTAGAAGTTGGGTATATAGAGTGCTACACCATATAGAAGTTAGGTATATAGAGTGCTACACCATGTAGAAGTTGGGTATATAGAGTGCTACACCATGTAAAGTTGGGTATATAGAGTGTTACACTATGTAGAAGTTGGGTATATAGAGTGCTACACCATGAGAAGTTGGGTATATAGAGTGTTACACTATGTAGAAGTTGGGTATATAGAGTGCTACACCATGTAGAAGTTGGGTATATAGAGTGCTACACCATGTAGAAGTTGGGTATATAGAGTGCTACACCATGTAGAAGTTAGGTATATAGAGTGCTACACCATGTAGAAGTTGGGTATATAGAGTGCTACACCATGTAGAAGTTGGGTATATAGAGTGCTACACCACGTAGAAGTTGGGTATATAGAGTGCTACACCACGTAGAAGTTAGGTATATAGAGTGCTACACCATATAGAAGTTAGGTATATAGAGTGCTACACCATGTAGAAGTTGGGTATATAGAGTGCTACACCATGTAGAAGTTGGGTATATAGAGTGCTACATCACATAGAAGTTGGGTATATAGAGTGCTACATCACATAGAAGTTAGGTATATAGAGTGCTACACCACGTAGAAGTTAGGTATATAGAGTGCTACACCACGTAGAAGTTAGGTATGTAGAGTGCTATACCACATAGAAGTTGATTATATAGAGTGCTACACCACATAGAAGTTAGGTATATAGAGTGCTACACCACGTAGAAGTTAGGTATATAGAGTGCTACACCATATAGAAGTTAGGTATATAGAGTGCTACACCATGTAGAAGTTAGGTATATAGAGTGCTACACCATATAGAAGTTGGGTATATAGAGTGCTACACCACATAGAAGTTAGGTATATAGAGTGCTACACCATGTAGAAGTTACGTATATAGAGTGCTATACCATGTAGAAGTTGGGTATATAGAGTGCTACACCATGTAGAAGTTGGGTATATACAGTGCTACACCACGTAGAAGTTAGGTATATAGAGTGCTACACCATGTAGAAGTTAGGTATATAGAGTGCTACACCATGTAGAAGTTGAGTATATAGAGTGCTACACCATGTAGAAGTTGGGTATATAGAGTGCTACACCACATAGAAGTTAGGTATATAGAGTGCTACACCATATAGAAGTTGGGTATATAGAGTGCTACACCATATAGAAGTTAGGTATATAGAGTGCTACACCATGTAGAAGTTGGGTATATAGAGTGTTACACCATGTAGAAGTTGGGTATATAGAGTGCTACACCATGTAGAAGTTAGGTATATAGAGTGCTACACCATATAGAAGTTGGGTATATAGAGTGCTACACCATATAGAAGTTAGGTATATAGAGTGTTACACCATGTAGAAGTTGAGTATATAGAGTGCTACACCATATAGAAGTTAGGTATATAGAGTGCTACACCATATAGAAGTTGGGTATATAGAGTGCTACACCATATAGAAGTTAGGTATATAGAGTGCTACACCATGTAGAAGTTGGGTATATAGAGTGTTACACCATGTAGAAGTTGGGTATATAGAGTGCTACACCGTGTAGAAGTTAGGTATATAGAGTGCTACACCATGTAGAAGTTAGGTATATAGAGTGCTACACCATGTAGAAGTTGGGTATATAGAGTGCTACACCACATAGAAGTTAGGTATATAGAGTGCTACACCATGTAGAAGTTAGGTATATAGAGTGCTACACCATGTAGAAGTTGGGTATATAGAGTGCTACACCACATAGAAGTTAGGTATGTAGAGTGCTATACCACATAGAAGTTGAGTATATAGAGTGCTACACCACATAGAAGTTAGGTATATAGAGTGCTACACCATGTAGAAGTTGGGTATATAGAGTGCTACACCATGTAGAAGTTGGGTATATAGAGTGCTACACCATGTAGAAGTTGGGTATATAGAGTGCTACACCATGTAGAAGTTAGGTATATAGAGTGCTACACCATGTAGAAGTTGGGTATATAGAGTGCTACACCATGTAGAAGTTGGGTATATAGAGTGCTACACCACGTAGAAGTTGGGTATATAGAGTGCTACACCACGTAGAAGTTAGGTATATAGAGTGCTACACCACGTAGAAGTTAGGTATATAGAGTGCTACACCATATAGAAGTTAGGTATATAGAGTGCTACACCATGTAGAAGTTGGGTATATAGAGTGCTACACCATGTAGAAGTTGGGTATATAGAGTGCTACATCACATAGAAGTTAGGTATATAGAGTGCTACACCACGTAGAAGTTAGGTATATAGAGTGCTACACCATATAGAAGTTGGGTATATAGAGTGCTACACCACATAGAAGTTAGGTATATAGAGTGCTACACCATGTAGAAGTTACGTATATAGAGTGCTATACCATGTAGAAGTTGGGTATATAGAGTGCTACACCATATAGAAGTTAGGTATATAGAGTGCTACACCATGTAGAAGTTGGGTATATAGAGTGTTACACCATGTAGAAGTTGGGTATATAGAGTGCTACACCATGTAGAAGTTAGGTATATAGAGTGCTACACCATATAGAAGTTGGGTATATAGAGTGCTACACCATATAGAAGTTAGGTATATAGAGTGTTACACCATGTAGAAGTTGAGTATATAGAGTGCTACACCATGTAGAAGTTAGGTATATAGAGTGCTACACCATATAGAAGTTGGGTATATAGAGTGCTACACCATGTAGAAGTTAGGTATGTAGAGTGCTATACCACATACAAGTTGATTATATAGAGTGCTACACCACATAGAAGTTAGGTATATAGAGTGCTACACCACGTAGAAGTTAGGTATATAGAGTGCTACACCATATAGAAGTTAGGTATATAGAGTGCTACACCATGTAGAAGTTAGGTATATAGAGTGCTACACCATATAGAAGTTGGGTATATAGAGTGCTACACCACATAGAAGTTAGGTATATAGAGTGCTACACCATGTAGAAGTTACGTATATAGAGTGCTATACCATGTAGAAGTTGGGTATATAGAGTGCTACACCATGTAGAAGTTGGGTATATAGAGTGCTACACCACGTAGAAGTTAGGTATATAGAGTGCTACACCATGTAGAAGTTAGGTATATAGAGTGCTACACCATGTAGAAGTTGAGTATATAGAGTGCTACACCATGTAGAAGTTGGGTATATAGAGTGCTACACCACATAGAAGTTAGGTATATAGAGTGCTACACCATATAGAAGTTGGGTATATAGAGTGCTACACCATATAGAAGTTAGGTATATAGAGTGCTACACCATGTAGAAGTTGGGTATATAGAGTGTTACACCATGTAGAAGTTGGGTATATAGAGTGCTACACCATGTAGAAGTTAGGTATATAGAGTGCTACACCATATAGAAGTTGGGTATATAGAGTGCTACACCATATAGAAGTTAGGTATATAGAGTGTTACACCATGTAGAAGTTGAGTATATAGAGTGCTACACCATATAGAAGTTAGGTATATAGAGTGCTACACCATATAGAAGTTGGGTATATAGAGTGCTACACCATATAGAAGTTAGGTATATAGAGTGCTACACCATGTAGAAGTTGGGTATATAGAGTGTTACACCATGTAGAAGTTGGGTATATAGAGTGCTACACCGTGTAGAAGTTAGGTATATAGAGTGCTACACCATGTAGAAGTTAGGTATATAGAGTGCTACACCATGTAGAAGTTGGGTATATAGAGTGCTACACCACATAGAAGTTAGGTATATAGAGTGCTACACCATGTAGAAGTTAGGTATATAGAGTGCTACACCACATAGAAGTTAGGTATGTAGAGTGCTATACCACATAGAAGTTGAGTATATAGAGTGCTACACCACATAGAAGTTAGGTATATAGAGTGCTACACCATGTAGAAGTTGGGTATATAGAGTGCTACACCACGTAGAAGTTAGGTATATAGAGTGCTACAGCATATAGAAGTTAGGTATATAGAGTGCTACACCATGTAGAAGTTAGGTATATAGAGTGCTACACCATATAGAAGTTGGGTATATAGAGTGCTACACCACGTAGAAGTTAGGTATATAGAGTGCTACACCATATAGAAGTTAGGTATATAGAGTGCTACATCATGTAGAAGTTAGGTATATAGAGTGCTACACCATATAGAAGTTGGGTATATAGAGTGCTACACCATGTAGAAGTTAGGTATATAGAGTGCTACACCACGTATAAGTTAGGTATATAGAGTGGTACACCATGTAGAAGTTAGGTATATAGAGTGCTACACCACGTAGAAGTTGGGTATATAGAGTGCTACACCACGTAGAAGTTAGGTATATAGAGTGCTACACCATATAGAAGTTAGGTATATAGAGTGCTACACTATGTAGAAGTTAGGTATATAGAGTGCTACACCATATAGAAGTTAGGTATATAGAGTGCTACACCATGTAGAAGTTGGGTATATAGAGTGCTACACCATGTAGAAGTTATGTATATAGAGTACTACACCATATAGAAGTTAGGTATATAGAGTGCTACACCATGTAGAAGTTAGGTATATAGAGTGTTACACCATGTAGAAGTTAGGTATATAGAGTGCTACACCATGTAGAAGTTAGGTATATAGAGTGCTACACCATGTAGAAGTTGGGTATATAGAGTGCTACACCGTGTAGAAGTTAGGTATATAGAGTGCTACACCATGTAGAAGTTAGGTATATAGAGTGCTACACCACATAGAAGTTAGGTATATAGAGTGCTACACCATGTAGAAGTTAGGTATATAGAGTGCTACACCATGTAGAAGTTGGGTATATAGAGTGCTACACCACATAGAAGTTAGGTATGTAGAGTGCTACACCACATAGAAGTTAGGTATATAGAGTGCTACACCATGTAGAAGTTGGGTATATAGAGTGCTACACCATGTAGAAGTTAGGTATATAGAGTGCTACACCACGTAGAAGTTAGGTATATAGAGTGCTACAGCATATAGAAGTTAGGTATATAGAGTGCTACACCATATAGAAGTTGGGTATATAGAGTGCTACACCACGTAGAAGTTAGGTATATAGAGTGCTACACCATATAGAAGTTAGGTATATAGAGTGCTACACCATGTAGAAGTTAGGTATATAGAGTGCTACACCATATAGAAGTTGGGTATATAGAGTGCTACACCACGTAGAAGTTAGGTATATAGAGTGCTACACCACGTAGAAGTTAGGTATATAGAGTGGTACACCATGTAGAAGTTGGGTATATAGAGTGCTACACCACGTAGAAGTTAGGTATATAGAGTGCTACACCATGTAGAAGTTGGGTATATAGAGTGCTACACCACGTAGAAGTTAGGTATATAGAGTGCTACACCACATATAAGTTAGGTATATAGAGTGCTACACTACATATAAGTTAGGTATATAGAGTGCTAGTCACCACATATAAGTTAGGTATATAGAGTGCTACACCACGTAGAAGTTAGATATATAGAGTGCTACACCACGTAGAAGTTAGGTATATAGAGTGCTACACCATGTAGAAGTTAGGTATATAGAGTGCTACACTACGTAGAAGTTAGGTATATAAATATAGATTCTCTTAACACAATTGTCTCTATTTCAGTATGTAGAAGTAGTACAATAGAATCGCAAACCAAATCCTTCATTTATGATATGTAATGTAATTATCACTGCCTCTCCTCACTAATTCATTTAAAAATCGCCAATTTAGCAAGTCCACTGTTTTGTATCACACCTCTTTGCATAACTATTTCATATAATTGTAGCAGACGACAATTCATTAATGTGTTATTCTTATTTGTAACTGAAAACTATGGAAATATGTCAGGAAATTGCACGACTTATTTGATCGTTAATTTCCCTGCTAGCATGCAAAGAGTTAAAATAAAAGAGAAATAATTTCCTGATAGCGTATTTCATGATAGCGTATTTCAGGATAGCGTATTTCCTGATAGCGTATTTCCTGATAGCGTATTTCCTGATAGCATATTTCATGATAGCGTATTTCAGGATAGCGTAGTTCCTGATAGCGTATTTCATGATAGAGTATTTCATGATAGAGTATTTCATGATAGCGTATTTCATGATAGCGTATTTCATGATAGCGTATTTCATGGTAGCATATTTCATGATAGCGTATTTCATGATAGCGTAGTTCATGATAGCGTATTTCATGATGGCGTATTTCATGATAGCGTATTTCATGATAGCATATTTCATGATAGCGTATTTCATGATAGCGTATTTCATGATAGCGTAGTTCATGATAGCGTAGTTCATTATAGCATGATAGCGTATTTCATGATAGCGTAGTTCATGATAGCGTATTTCATGATAGCGTATTTCATGGTAGCGTATTTCATGATAGCGTATTTCATGGTAGAATATTTCATGGTATCGTATTTCATGGTAGCGTATTTCATGATAGCGTATTTCATGGTAGCGTATTTCATGATAGCGTATTTCATGATAGCGTATTTCATGATAGCGTATTTCATGATAGCATATTTCATGATAGCGTATTTCATGATAGCGTATTTCATGATAACGTATTTCATGATAAGATAGCGTATTTCATGATAGAATATTTCATGATAGCGTATTTCATGATAGCATAGTTCATGATAGCGTATTTCATGATAGAATATTTCATGATAGCGTATTTCATGATAGAATATTTCATGATAGCGTAGTTCATGATAGCGTATTTCATGATAGCGTATTTCATGATAGCGTAGTTCATGATAACGTAGTTCATGATAGCATGATAGCGTATTTCATGATAGCGTATTTCATGGTAGAATATTTCATGGTAGCGTATTTCATGATAGCGTATTTCATGGTAGCGTATTTCATGATAGCGTATTTCATGATAGTGTATTTCATGATAGCGTATTTCATGATAGCGTATTTCATGATAACGTATTTCATGATAAGATAGCGTATTTCATGATAGAATATTTCATGATAGCGTATTTCATGATAGCATAGTTCATGATAGCGTATTTCATGATAGAATATTTCATGATAGCGTATTTCATGATAGAATATTTCATGATAGCGTAGTTCATGATAGCGTATTTCATGATAGCGTATTTCATGATAGCGTATTTCATGGTAGCGTATTTCATGATAGCGTATTTCATGGTAGCGTATTTCATGATAGCGTATTTCATGATAGCATAGTTCATGATAGCGTATTTCATGATAGCGTATTTCATGATAGCATATTTCATGATAGCGTATTTCATGATAGCGTATTTCATGATAGCGTATTTCATGATAGCATAGTTCATGATAGCGTAGTTCATGATAGCGTATTTCATGATAGCGTATTTCATGATAGCGTATTTCATGATAGCATAGTTCATGATAGCGTAGTTCATGATAGCGTAGTTCATGATAGCATAGTTCATGATAGCGTATTTCATGATAGCATAGTTCATGATAGCGTAGTTCATGATAGCGTAGTTCATGATAGCATAGTTCATGATAGCGTATTTCATGATAGCGTATTTCATGGTAGCGTATTTCATGATAGCGTATTTCTTTGGCTTCGTATAGAATAAATACAATACAAATTGATTTTCATTGAAACCATGAGAATAGCGTGGTGGAACCTGTGCTCGGCGTAAATCCTACATATCATGGCCTATAAAAAAAGTTAAATGCACTTGCCGTATATTATTATTTTCTTAAGTCGTGAACACAACTTTCGTAAAATTGTTGTTGAACATTTTAGCTTCATTACGTAACCATGCGCCTAAATACAGCTATCGCAACGACACCTGTTTCCATGGGGAACTAGATACTTTAGGGCACCTATGCACGGCGTACATGAAATTTTTTATTTATGCATGGTTAAATGTTGAATATATTATTTTGACTTAGTAACATCAATAACTAACAATATTACAACTCATAAGAAACTTTTTTCTGGTTATTTGTACATTTTTTTCCAATCCGGGTAGCCACCTGAAATGCTCATAAACCGCACATTTCGGTGGAAAAAAAATTCCCGACAAGTTGTTTGTTTATATTCGGCTACTGAACCAGTCATGTGACAGTTGCAATAGGCTACCGGTACGCACAACGGAATGCTATTGAACCATGCTTCACATCTGTCAACGAAAATAGGTTAAAACTATTTAAATATTTTAAATACGGATGTAAATGGAAAATATACGCCGAGCATAGGAATACGCCGAGCATAGGAATACACCGAGCATAGGAATACGCCGAGCATAGGTTCCACCACTACAATGTACAGCTGAGAGCAAAATATCAGTCAATAAAACGTAAAGTACAGCTGAGAGCAAAATATTAGTCAATAAAACAAAACCAATCAAGATTTATGTACAATTAATTAGCATGTATTGCTTGTTGACAAGTCCACCATACTTTGATATCTCTTTTTACAAGACATTGTTTCATGAGTTAGACAACGTACTATACCGAGTTATTGACAAGTTTGAGGAGCATGACAAGTAAAATGGAGTGTAGGTAAGAAATACCATAGCAACGGTCCAGTCATCCACCACATAGTCTATGTCGAAATCAAAATACAACTTTTGAGATAGTCACCATGATGGACAGACATATCTTGGATCAACATGCTAGATTGGATTTACCAGTCACCAATATGGCATAATTGACCAGTCACCAATATGCCATAATTGACCAGTCACCAATATGCCATAATTGACCAGTCACCAATATGCCATAATTGACCTTTCTGCCGATTTTGATTGACAGTTGGCGTTAGCCAATCGCATCGCACCATTCGCACACACACCCCCGGCAACGGTTTATCGCCGCCATCTTGTTAGACAAACAATGCATATTAGACAAACTAGTAACGAGTAGACAAATTTGAAAAGGCGTGAATTTGATCGCTTGATTGATTGTTTTAATGATGTTGAAAATGTGTAGCTTTGGTGTGTGGGTTAGTTATAGTATTAAATTAGTCGATATCCTGGTGATGGACGTTAAATTCAACCCATTTCAAAATCATTGGACAAATCTAAAAGTGTGTATATGAACCACAAAATGCCAGACAGCTGCTTTAAAATCAATGCATCTATAAAAACACCGACTGACCCCATACTGTCATTCTTTCCTCGCAAACACAGCAATCAAATTTAAGCGTGTCACACTGTTTATTGGGAGTAATCAACAACTTACCGACTACCGGTACATCACAGAGACCGCCGACTTACAATGTCCCGATACAGATCTGATCAAGATCAAAGTATTGCACATCGGAATTTAGCACTGATTGTGCTAATTGGTCAATTATAATATGTGTGCACATAATTATAGTATTGATTACTACACCGAGTCATTGTTTTATCGTTCTGTCAGACAAACAAGTTATTTAGTAAAATTTTAATCAAATATGATAACGAGTGATCATGATCTGAAATTATTTTTTGAAAATTAATTACAAATTAATTGCAATTAATTATTGCTGTCTGTCATTGACAATGGTGAAAAGATGTAGTTACGGGCTGTGTGACAGTGATAATAGATATCCAGATCGATTGATAGGTGACGTTAAATTCGTGCCATTTCCAAAACCTAAGACAAATCTTGAAAAATGTCTAAGGTGGGTCAAGTTGTGTGGACGACCAAACGACCAGCTGAATACATCCAAAATTAATGCAAACAGATATATTTGCACAAAAGTAAGTTGAAATTAATTTATTTATACATAATAAAATATTTCCAAAAAATATATTCTGCATTTATAGATCTACAGTTGTACAGTGATTAAAATTATACATGTGGTTCATACATATTGTCGTGGATGGTGGACTAGGGACCAGATAGTAGTAATAGTACCCATGCATGTGCAGAGCTGTGGGATTCCCATATTAGCTCAGTGAACGTACTGGTGTTCAGTTTATGGGCCTAATGTTCCAGTCTTCTGGCATAGGGTCGAGTCCATCAAGACGGAAAAATGCAGTTTTTCTCAAAGTTGACACGATGTGGTTGTTCACTCTTCCGTTGACTGCGAAAGCATTTTCCACGAACACTTAACACGTCCTCATCCATTAAATATATCTGTACTTTAGAGAAATAATCTTCACTGAAGAACATAAACCCTTGCTGTCTTGCTTTCAACAAGATATTCTTATCTGGGTGAAATAAAACCGAGAAATTCGACGGAATTTTATCTAGATCAACTCGATGCAGGTCTGTGTTAGATGCCATTTTGTTAGATAGCTTGTCTCGCATGGTTACAGCGAGCACCTGTAACTATGGGGGCGTGCCTAAGTAGCGTTTGCAGAAAGGTCAATTGACCAGTTGCCAATATGCCATAATTGACCAGTTGCCAATATGCCATAATTGACCAGTCACCAATATGCCATAATTGACCAGTCACCAATATGCCATAATTGACCAGTCACCAATATGCCATAATTGACCAGTCACCAATATGCCATAATTGACAAGTCACCAATATGCCATAATTGACAAGTCACAATATGCCATAGTTGACCAGTCACCAATATGCCATAATTGACCAGTCACCAATATGCCATAATTGACCAGTCACCAATATGCCATAATTGACCAGTCACCAATATGCCATAATTGACCAGTCACCAATATGCCATAATTGACCAGTTGCCAATATGCCATAATTGACCAGTCACCAATATGCCATAATTGACCAGTCACCAATATGCCATAATTGACCAGTCACCAATATGCCATAATTGACCAGTCACCAATATGCCATAATTGACAAGTCACCAATATGCCATAATTGACAAGTCACCAATATGCCATAATTGACAAGTCACCAATATGCCATAGTTGACCAGTCACCAATATGCCATAATTGACCAGTCACCAATATGCCATAATTGACCAGTCACCAATATGCCATAATTGACCAGTCACCAATATGCCATAATTGACCAGTCACCAATATGCCATAATTGACCAGTCACCAATATGCCATAATTGACCAGTAGCCAATATGCCATAATTGACCAGTCACCAATATGCCATAATTGACCAGTCACCAATATGCCATAATTGACCAGTCACCAATATGCCATAATTGACCAGTCACCAATATGCCATAATTGACCAGTCACCAATATGCCATAATTGACAAGTCACCAATATGCCATAATTGACAAGTCACCAATATGCCATAATTGACAAGTCACCAATATGCCATAGTTGACCAGTCACCAATATGCCATAATTGACCAGTCACCAATATGCCATAATTGACCAGTCACCAATATGCCATAATTGACCAGTCACCAATATGCCATAATTGACCAGTCACCAATATGCCATAATTGACCAGTCACCAATATGCCATAATTGACCAGTCACCAATATGCCATAATTGACCAGTCACCAATATGCCATAATTGACCAGTCACCAATATGCCATAATTGACCAGTCACCAATATGCCATAATTGACCAGTTGCCAATTAATTGCCCTATCATTCTATACCTAAGAATGTATTTCCATATCTACATGCATTAACCCATTTCATTCTGGATACATTTAAAGGCTTTGCAAACAACATAGATCCAGATCAGCCGCAGCGTGACGTGTTGTTTGCTACATAGCCAAGTGTATTAGCAAGATCATCTGAATAGCAAACAGCATATAGCTTGATCAGACGGTACATTCCATGGCGGTTGATCTGGTTCTATGTTCTTTGCAAATACTGTTTGAACGGTATCCAGAATGAAATGGGTTAACCCTTTCAACACCACAGACCTCTATTTATAGGCTTACAAAAAGTGTAGATCCAGATGAGCCGGCTCGTGATGAGCCGTCTCATCAGGATCTGCACTTTTTGCAAGTAGTATTACTAATTTTAGACAAAATTACCCATCTTGATAAATGAACTGGTCCGAATGTAATTTTCTTATTCATTTATTGGTCTAAGAATATCATGGACCAGTCCATGTCAGTTATTGGTGTTGAAAGAGTTAAAGAGTCAACCATTATTTTCCAAACTTAGAACACCAGGTTTCCCCCGTTACTGCGCTGTAGTATTTGATCCTAGCTTGTCTGAGGACAATGGCAGGGATAGGTGTGGCTTGAAGATGTGTTCAATAATGAGAGCTGATTGGATTATTGATTAGTTTTATTGACAGGTGACTGGTGAATTCAAGCCAAACACCCCAATGTTTTAAGAGGTGATACATTGATACATATTGGGGATGTAAATTAAATGTTGAGCAAAGATGATTGATGACCCAGATATACAAACATTTCATCCTCAGCATGGCTACACACATCAACACAGTACATGACTCCATGGCTGCACACATCAACACAGTATATGACTCCATGGCTGCACACATCAACACAGTACATGACTACATGGCTGCACACATCAACACAGTACATGACTCCATGGCTGCACACATCAACACAGTACATGACTCCATGGCTGCACACATCAACACAGTACATAACTCCATGGCTGCACACATCAACACAGTACATAGCTGTGGAAGTCGTGATAGCGCAGTGGATGCGCGTTCGCTTCAGGTGCGAAAGGTCCGGAGTTCGAGCCCCACTGGAGCCGTTACGATTGTGCCCTTAGGCAAGGCATTTAAATTCCATGTTGCCTCTTCTCTCTCCCTCGTGGCGATGGATTCCATCAGGAATGAGGTCTCGAGAGTGATTTATATAAGTTGAAATAACTTGTTTCGCAATCGAGCTAAAATTAATTTGTATAAAGTATAAACTATACATAACTCCATGGCTGCACACATCAACACAGTACATGACTATATGGCTGCACACATCAACACAGTACACGGCTCCATGGCTACACACATCAACACAGTACATGGCTCCATGGCTGCACACATCAACACAGTACATGACTCCATGGCTGCACACATCAACACAGTACATGGCTCCATGGTTACACACATCAACACAGTACATAGCTCAGTGACTGCACACATCAACACAGTACATAGCTCCATGGCTACACACATCAATACAGTACATAGCTCAGTGACTGCACACATCAACACAGTACATAGCTCCATGGCTGCACACATCAACACAGTACATAGCTCCATCGCTGCACACATCAACACAGTACATAGCTCCATGGCTGCACACATCAATACAGTACATAGCTCAGTGACTGCACACATCAACACAGTACATAGCTCAGTGACTGCACACATCAACACAGTACATGGCTCAGTGACTGCACACATCAATACAGTACACAGCTCAGTGACTGCACACATCAACACAGTACATGGCTCCATGGCTACACACATCAACACAGTACATGGCTCCATGGCTGCACACATCAATAGAGTACATAGCTCAGTGACTGCACACATCAACACAGTACATAGCTCAGTGACTGCACACATCAACACAGTACATGGCTCAGTGACTGCACACATCAACACAGTACATGACTCCATGGCTGCACACATCAATACAGTACATGACTCCATGGTTGCACACATCAATATAGTACATGACTCCATGGCTGCACACATCAATACAGTACATGACTCCATGGCTGCACACATCAACACAGTACATGACTCCATGGCTGCACACATCAATACAGTACATAGCTCAGTGACTGCACACATCAATACAGTACATAGCTCAGTGACTGCACATGGCAATACAGTACATAGCTCTGTGACTGCACACATCAATACAGTACATAGCTCAGTGACTGCACACATCAATACAGTACATAGCTCAGTGACTGCACACAGCAATACACTACATAGTTCAGTGACTGCACATAGCTACACAGTACATAACTCTGTGACTGCACACATCAATACAGTACATAGCTCAGTGACTGCACACATCAATACAGTACATAGCTCTGTGACTGCACACATCAACACAGTACATAGCTCAGTGACTGCACACATCAATACAGTACATAGCTCAATGACTGCACACATCAATACAGTACATAGCTCAGTGACTGCACACATCAACACAGTACATAGCACAGTGACTGCACACAGCAATACAGTACATAGCTCAGTTACTGCACACAGCAATACAGTACATAGCTCAGTGACTGCACACATCAATACAGTACATAGCACAGTGACTGCACACAGCAATACAGTACATAGCTCAGTTACTGCACACAGCAATACAGTACATAGCTCAGTGACTGCACACATCAATACAGTACATAGCCCCAGGGCTGCACACATCTACACAGTACATAGCGCAGTGACTGCACACATCAACACAGTACATAGCACAGTGACGGCACACATCAACACAGTACATAGCTCAGTGACTGTACACATCAATACAGTACATAGCTCAGTGACTGCACATGGCAATACAGTACATAGCTCTGTGACTGCACACATCAATACAGTACCTAGCTCAGTGACTGCACACATCAATACAGTACATAGCTCTGTGACTGCACACATCAATACAGTACATAGCTCAGTGACTGCACACATCAATACAGTACATAGCTCTGTGACTGCACACATCAACACAGTACATAGCTCAGTGACTGCACACATCAATACAGTACATAGCTCAATGACTGCACACATCAATACAGTACATAGCTCAGTGACTGCACACATCAACACAGTACATAGCACAGTGACTGCACACAGCAATACAGTACATAGCTCAGTTACTGCACACAGCAATACAGTACATAGCTCAGTGACTGCACACATCAATACAGTACATAGCTCAGTGACTGCACACATCAACACAGTACATAGCACAGTGACTGCACACATCAACACAGTACATAGCACAGTGACGGCACACATCAACACAGTACATAGCTCAGTGACTGTACACATCAATACAGTACATAGCTCAGTGACTGCACATGGCAATACAGTACATAGCTCTGTGACTGCACACATCAATACAGTACCTAGCTCAGTGACTGCACACATCAATACAGTACATAGCTCTGTGACTGCACACATCAATACAGTACATAGCTCAGTGACTGCACACATCAATACAGTACATAGCTCTGTGACTGCACACATCAACACAGTACATAGCTCAGTGAATGCACACATCAATACTATGTGACTGCACACATCGATACAGTACATAGCTCAGTGACTGCACACATCAATACAGTACATAGCTATGTGACTGCACACATCAATACAGTACATAGCTCAGTGACTGCACACATCAATACAGTACATAGCTATGTGACTGAACACATCAATACAGTACATAGCTCAGTGACTGCACACCTCAACACAGTACATGGCACAGTGACTGCACACAGCTACACAATACATAGCTCAGTGACTGCACACATCAACACAGTACATAGCACAGTGACTGCACACATCAATACAGTACATAGCTGAGTGACTGCACACATCAACACAGTACATAGCACAGTGACTGCACACATCAATACAGTACATAGCTCAGTGACTGCACACATCAATACAGTACATAGCTCAGTGACTGCACACATCAACACAGTACATAGCTCAGTGACTGCACACATCAATACAGTACATAGCTTAGTGACTGCACACATCAATACAGTACATAGCTCAGTGACTGCACACATCAACACAGTACGTAGCTCAGTACTGCACACATCAACACAGTACATAGCTCAGTGACTGCACACATCAACACAGTACATAGCTCAGTGACTGCACACATCAATACAGTACATAGCTCAGTGACTGCACACATCAACACAGTACATAGCACAGTGACTGCACACATCAATACAGTACATAGCTCAGTGACTGCACACATCAATACAGTACATAGCTCAGTGACTGCACACATCAATACAGTACATAGCTGAGTGACTGCACACATCAATACAGTACATAGCTCAGTGACTGCACACATCAATACAGTACATAGCTGAGTGACTGCACACATCAATACAGTACATAGCTCAATGGCTGCACACATCAACACAGTACATAGCTGAGTGACTGCACACATCAATACAGTACATAGCTCAGTGACTGCACACATCAACACAGTACATAGCTCAGTGACTGCACACATCAATACAGTACATAGCTCAGTGACTGCACACATCAATACAGTACATAGCTCAGTGACTGCACACATCAATACAGTACATAGCTCAGTGACTGCACACATCAATACAGTACATAGCTCAGTGACTGCACACATCAATACAGTACATAGCTCAGTGACTGCACACATCAACACAGTACATAGCTCAGTGACTGCACACATCAATACAGTACATAGCTCAGTGACTGCACACATCAATACAGTACATAGCTCAGTGACTGCACACATCAACACAGTACATAGCTCAGTGACTGCACACATCAATACAGTACATAGCTCAGTGACTGCACACATCAATACAGTACATAGCTCAGTGACTGCACACATCAATACAGTACATAGCTCAGTGACTGCACACATCAACACAGTACATAGCTCAGTGACTGCACACATCAATACAGTACATAGCTCAGTGACTGCACACATCAACACAGTACATAGCTCAGTGACTGCACACATCAATACAGTACATAGCTCAGTGACTGCACACATCAATACAGTACATAGCTCAGTGACTGCACACATCAATACAGTACATAGCTCAGTGACTGCACACATCAATACAGTACATAGCTCTGTGACTGCACACATCAATACAGTACATAGCTCAGTGACTGCACACATCAATACAGTACATAGCTCTGTGACTGCACACATCAACACAGTACATAGCTCAGTGAATGCACACATCAATACTATGTGACTGCACACATCGATACAGTACATAGCTCAGTGACTGCACACATCAATACAGTACATAGCTATGTGACTGCACACATCAATACAGTACATAGCTCAGTGACTGCACACATCAATACAGTACATAGCTATGTGACTGCACACATCAATACAGTACATAGCTCAGTGACTGCACACATCAACACAGTACATGGCACAGTGACTGCACACAGCTACACAGTACATAGCTCAGTGACTGCACACATCAACACAGTACATAGCACAGTGACTGCACACATCAATACAGTACATAGCTCAGTGACTGCACACATCAACACAGTACATAGCACAGTGACTGCACACATCAATACAGTACATAGCTCAGTGACTGCACACATCAATACAGTACATAGCTCAGTGACTGCACACATCAACACAGTACATAGCTCAGTGACTGCACACATCAATACAGTACATAGCTTAGTGACTGCACACATCAATACAGTACATAGCTCAGTGACTGCACACATCAACACAGTACGTAGCTCAGTACTGCACACATCAACACAGTACATAGCTCAGTGACTGCACACATCAACACAGTACATAGCTCTGTGACTGCACACATCAATACAGTACATAGCTGAGTGACTGCACACATCAACACAGTACATAGCACAGTGACTGCACACATCAATACAGTACATAGCTCAGTGACTGCACACATCAAAACAGTACATAGCTCAGTGACTGCACACATCAACACAGTACATAGCTGAGTGACTGCACACATCAATACAGTACATAGCTCATTGACTGCACACATCAACACAGTACATAGCTGAGTTACTGCACACATTAATACAGTACATAGCTCATTGACTGCACACATCAACACAGTACATAGCTGAGTGACTGCACACATCAATACAGTACATAGCCCCATGGCTGCACACATCTACACAGTACATAGCGCAGTGACTGCACACATCAACACAGTACATAGCTCAGTGATGGCACACATCAACACATTACATAGCTTAGTGACTGCACACATCAATACAGTACATAGCTCAGTGACTGCACATGGCAATACAGTACATAGCTCAGTGACTGCACACATCAATACAGTACATAGCTCAGTGACTGCACACATCAATACAGTACATAGCTCAGTGACTGCACACATCAATACAGTACATAGCTCAGTGACTGCACACACCAATACAGTACATAGCTATGTGACTGCACACATCAACACAGTACATAGCTCAGTGATGCACACATCAATACTTGTGACTGCACACATCAATACAGTACATAGCTCAGTGACTGCACACATCAATACAGTACATAGCTAAGTGACTGCACACATCAATACAGTACATAGCTCAGTGACTGCACACATCAATACAGTACATAGCTCAGTGACTGCACACATCAATACAGTACATAGCTCAGTGACTGCACACATCAACACAGTACATAGCTCAGTGACTGCACACATCTACACAGTACATAGCTCAGTGACTGCACACATCAACACAGTACATAGCACAGTGACTGCACACATCAATACTGTACATAGCTCAGTGACTGCACACATCAAAACAGTACATAGCTCAGTGAATGCACACATCAACACAGTACATAGCAGAGTGACTGCACATATTAATACAGTACATAGCTCATTGACTGCACACATCAACACAGTACATAGCTGAGTGACTGCACACATTAATACAGTACATAGCTCAGTGACTGCACACATCAACACAGTACATAGCTCAGTGACTGCACACATCAACACAGTACATAGCTGAGTGACTGCACACATCAATACAGTACATAGCTCAGTGACTGCACACATCAACACAGTACATAGCTGAGTGACTGCACACATCAATACAGTACATAGCTCAGTGACTGCACACATCAATACAGTACATAGCTCAGTGACTGCACACATCTACACAGTACATAGCTCAGTTACTGCACACATCAATACTGTACATAGCTCCGTGACTGCACACATCAATACAGTACATAGCTCAGTGACTGCACACATCAACACAGTACATAGCTCAGTGACTGCACACATCAATACAGTACATAGCTCAGTGACTGCACACAGCAATACAGTACATAGCTCAGTGACTGCACACATCAATACAGTACCTAGCTCAGTAACTGCACACATCAATACAGTACATAGCTCAGTGACTGCACACATCTATACAGTACATAGCTCAGTGACTGCACACATCAATACAGTACATAGCTCAGTGACAGCAAACAGCAACACAGGACATAGCTCAGTGACTGCACACATCAACACAGTGCATAGCTTAGTGACTGCACACATCAATACAGTACATAGCTCAGTGACTGCACACATCAACACAGTACATAGCTCAATGACTGCACACAGCAATACAGTACATAGCTCGGTGACTGCACACATCAACACAGTACATAGCTCAGTGACTGCCCACATCAGCATAGTACATAGCTCAATGACTGCACACAGCAATACAGTACATAGCTCAGTGACTGCACACATCAACACAGTACATAGCTCAGTGACTGCACACAGCAACACAGTACATAGCTCAGTGACTGCACACATCAACACAGTACATAGCTCAGTTACTGCATACAGCAACACAGTACATAGCTCAGTGACTGCACACAGCAATACAGTACATATCTCAGTGACTGCACACATCAATACAGTACATAGCTTAGTGACTGCACACATCAACACAGTACATAGCTCAGTGACTGCACACATCAATACAGTACATAGCTTAGTGACTGCACACATCAATACAGTACATAGCTTAGTGACTGCACACATCAATACAGTACATAGCTTAGTGACTGCACACATCAATACAGTACATAGCTCAGTGACTGCACACAGCTACACAGTACATAGCTCAGTGACTGCACACATCAATACAGACATAGCTCAGTGACTGCACACATCCATACAGTACATAGCTCAGTGACTGCACACAGCAATACACTACATAGTTCAGTGACTGCACACATCAATACAGTACATAGCTCAGTGACTGCACACATCAATACAGTACATAGCTCAGTGACTGCACACAGCAATACACTACATAGTTCAGTGACTGCACACATCAATACAGTACATAGCTCAGTGACTGCACACATCAATACAGTACATAGCTCAGTGACTGCACACATCAATACAGTACATAGCTCAGTGACTGCACACATCAATACAGTACATAGCTCAGTGACTGCACACATCAATACAGTACATAGCTCAGTGACTGCACATATCAATACAGTACATAGCTCAGTGACTGCACACATCAACACAGTACATAGCTCAGTGACTGCACACAGCAATACAGTACATAGCTTAGTGACTGCACACATCAATACAGTACATAGCTCAGTGACTGCACACAGCAACACAGTACATAGCACAGTGACTGCACACAGCTACACAGTACATAGCTCAGTGACTGCACACATCAATACAGTACATAGCTCAGTGACTGCACACATCAATACAGTACATAGCTCAGTGACTGCACACATCAACACATTACATAGCTCAGTGACTGCACACATCAACACATTACATAGCTCAGTGACTGCACACATCAACACATTACATAGCTCAGTGACTGCACACATCAACACATTACATAGCTCAGTGACTGCACACAGCTACACAGTACATAGCTCAGTGACTGCACACAGCAACTCAGTACATAGCTCAGTGACTGCACACAGCTACACAGTACATAGCTCAGTGACTGCACACATCAATACAGTACATAGCTCAGTGACTGCACACATCAATACAGTACATAGCTCAGTGACTGCACACATCAATACAGTACATAGCTCAGTGACTGCACACATCAACACAGTACATAGCTCAGTGACTGCACACATCAACACAGTACATAGCTCAGTGACTGCACACATCAATACAGTACATAGCTCAATGACTGCACACAGCTACACAGTACATAGCTCAGTGACTGCACACATCAACACAGTACATAGCTCAGTGACTGCACACATCAATACAGTACATAGCTCAGTGACTGCACACAGCTACACAGTACATAGCTCAGTGACTGCACACATCAATACAGTACATAGCTCAGTGACTGCACACATCAACACAGTACATAGCTCAGTGACTGCACACATCAACACATTACATAGCTCAGTGACTGCACACAGCTACACAGTACATAGCTCAGTGACTGCACACAGCAACTCAGTACATAGCTCAGTGACTGCACACAGCTACACAGTACATAGCTCAGTGACTGCACACATCAACACAGTACATAGCTCAGTGACTGCACACAGCTACACAGTACATAGCTCAATGACTGCACACATCAATACAGTACATAGCTCAGTGACTGCACACATCAACACAGTACATAGCTCAGTGACTGCACACATCAACACAGTACATAGCTCAATGACTGCACACATCAATACAGTACATAGCTCAATGACTGCACACAGCTACACAGTACATAGCTCAGTGACTGCACACATCAACACAGTACATAGCTCAATGACTGCACACATCAATACAGTACATAGCTCAATGACTGCACACAGCTACACAGTACATAGCTCAATGACTGCACACATCAATACAGTACATAGCTCAATGACTGCACACAGCTACACAGTACACTGCTCAGATAAGCTAGTATCTAATCAAGTGATCACATCTGGTGAGTATCTTTCTACACACATCAACACAGTGTACTCAAGCAAGATTAATCATGGTTTCACTTCTGGTATACATAAACATGCCATAACTCCCAGCATGAATCATTTCCTCACTGAATGTGATGCTTCCTCGTGCCCTAATGGCTTGAGGATAAAATCCCCTGCTTAGTTTTTAAAAGCTAAAAAATAATTTGTTATGACAAGTTGCGGACTTTGATTTTGTAGCCTAAAGTTAGTGAGTGCCTGTTCAGTTACGTGTTGTGTTGTATGCTTATCAATGTTGACTCTTTTCATGTTTATTCGTTGTTTTGATGATTGCTGTATATAACTAATTGCTGGAAGCGATAATTAGCGGGATTAGTATGAAAGTAAGTTGGTAGATTTGATTTGTTTGTGTACTTCTTATAAATTTCCAAACATTACATTTGTATGTACATGTAAACAGACGTTGGCATACACAAATGGGTCGGTAAAAAGTCTCAATTATATTAGTCAAATCTCATTTAAAATTGGAACAGATTGAAACATTCTCACTTATTGGGGATCCAGAAATATGGCATGTATGTACCGGTATACATCAAGATAAAGAAAGAGAGTACTGATCAAAACCCAAACTTCACATCCGCCATAATCACAGATATGTTCCAAAACCCAACTAATTATTCGGGTTGTCACCCTATGCAAGGCAAGGTAGCAGTTTCTCGGGTTGTCACCCTATGCAAGGCAAGGTAGCATAATCCTGAATCTGTTTTTATGGAGGGACGGTGGGAGTGGGGGCGGGAGTGGCGGTGGGTTGTGGGTGGACTACAAGTCTAGAAAATAAACACCATAATCAAAGGAAAACGTCCGCATACTATCCTACCACTTGGCAGATCCCATCTGTCTCTGGCTCCAAGATACACATTATAAATCTGATTGCATAGTTGGTGTCTCAGGCATGTTTGTGAAATCAATTGTTGAAAATGATATAAAACAGCCATATGTTCCCGTACTTTTGCAATACATCAGTATACTGCATAAGCTAAACAGTTATCATAACTTACATATCACTGTATTATTTATTGCACAAATTAACATGTTTCTGTCTATCCAAATACACTCTCTCTCTACCAGATATCTGGTAAATACCAACAGATGTTACTCACAGTGAGGTAAATATATCCCTAGACTGATAATGGAGGGAAAGCTGAAACTGTTCCAAGTTTTCTGTCATAAAAGCAGGCACATGTTTCATACAGTTGTTAAAGCTCTGTGCATGCACGCTATGTAACACTACACAGCACAGCACTGTCACAAACCAAACTAGGCAGTCTCTGGGTCCAAGATATACATTACAAATCTGATTGCATAGTTGATGTCTCAGGCTCAAAGATATACATTACAAATCTGATTGCATAGTTGGTGTATCTGGCTCCAAGATTTACATTACAAATCTGATTGCATAGTTGGTGTCTCAGGCTCCAAGATTTACATTACAAATCTGATTGCATAGTTGGTGTCTCAGGCGCCAAGATTTACATTACAAATCTGATTGCATAGTTGGTGTCTCAGGCTCCAATATATACATTACAAATCTGATTGCATAGTTGATGTATCAGGCGCCAAGATTTACATTACAAATCTGATTGCATAGTTGGTGTATCTGGCTCCAAGATATACATTACAAATCTGATTGCATAGTTGGTGTATCTGGCTCCAAGATATACATTACAAATCTGATTGCATAGTTGGTGTATCTGGCTCCAAGATATACATTACAAATCTGATTGCATAGTTGGTGTATCTGGCTCCAAGATATACATTACAAATCTGATTGCATAGTTGGTGTATCTGGCTCCAAGATATACATTACAAATCTGATTGCATAGTTGGTGTATCTGGCTCCAAGATATACATTACAAATCTGATTGCATAGTTGGTGTATCTGGCTCCAAGATATACATTACAAATCTGATTGCATAGTTGGTGTATCTGGCTCCAAGATATACATTACAAATCTGATTGCATAGTTGGTGTATCTGGCTCCAAGATATACATTACAAATCTGATTGCATAGTTGGTGTATCTGGCTCCAAGATATACATTACAAATCTGATTGCATAGTTGGTGTATCTGGCTCCAAGATATACATTACAAATCTGATTGCATAGTTGGTGTCTCAGGCTCCAAGATTTACATTACAAATCTGATTGCATAGTTGATGTCTCAGGCTCCAAGATTTACATTACAAATCTGATTGCATAGTTGGTGTCTCGACAGGCTCCAAGATATACATATATTAATGATTGAACAAAACAAACAAAGGAATATAAAGAATGAATAAAACAAAATGAATGAATGGAATAAACAAACAACTGACTGACCGAAAGACAAAGAAACAAACAAACAATAATTTCCCAGACATAAATTATCATACTAACCTGTACTTTTTAGAGAGCAGAAACTTGTATCAAAGTCAAAATGATCAAAGGAGCAGGTAGATGCAGAATCCATACTGGAATTTGGTGACCCAGGTGGGGTGTCTGCTATATTTAATCCATGTTTATATAAACTTGCTTCATCCCTGTCATTCAGTTCGTCCAATTTCGAAAACAGCTCCTGCAAGTTTATACCAGTTGTTTCATTAATTTCACCAATCTCTCGTTTCCCAAGTGCACGATTATTCTTGGAGAATTTTACATCTATGTTGGCATTGTTAGAATATGTTCCTTCCTCTATCACACATACGTTTGTGTTGCTGGTTCTTTTAATATCACCATTGGGAATATCTACATGTGCATCAGCTAACTCATCTCCAGAATCTCCTGTTGACTTTGGAGTGTCCGAACCATCTGAATCTCTCACAGGTCCTCCTATTCTATCTCCCGGGGTTGGAGTTTTATCCCTGTCCGTTAACTTTCCTCCACACCTTTTACACGGCTTCACGAGTCTACAAATACACCAAACATCATAAGAATTATTGTCAATTACCCTACAAATGTTTTGATCACGTTTATATGCAGTTCTCCCCCTAATATCTTTATTTCTGTCCATATTGCCGGAAGACGGATCATATTTTGTTCCATTTTGTCTTTCATCCTGAACTTTAAGCTTTGTGTTTAATCCTCTTGCCGAAGTTCCCAAGTCACCAGAGTTAAGACCTCTATCATTCCAGTGTTTACTGATGCCTGTTTTATGGCTCCCGGCAAAGGTTTTCCCCATATTTTTATCAACACATCTATTCCAGAAATGCAGAAATCAGGCAATTAAACAAGGTTTAATTACAATACGTCTTTAAGAAATATTAGTCCTCAATGTATATATTATTTTTCCTGGCTATATTTTCTCATTAGCCTCTGAGATTCACATCTGTTTCTGTAACTACTTCATCCCAAACTGTGCATACATACACAGGTAAGTGTATAAGCCATGTACATATTTCTAGCCAGAGAAAACCTGGCAGAGAAGCTTCTCATAGAAAATAACATTTCCTAGAAGTTTTTGTGTGTTTATCAGACACAAATATGCAGTGTTTCTTGCTGAAACATCAGAAATTTCTAGAAAATATGATAAATAATTTTCAATTTCTATAAAGTGTCACTTTTTTTCCCTACCTACATCCAATCTGTTTTACACAATGTGAGCTCCCAAGTAAGATTGATGCTGAATCTAATTAGCTAGAATAGTGTGTGTTCTTGCTAGTCAGTAATTGGACAAAACACAAATCTTCCCTGTGTCAGTCTTGCATACAATTTCTATCATTATTGTCTAAATACCAGAAAATGCTGTTCTTTCCACCCTTAACTGAATATAAATATCTTCCCACCTGGTTCGTTATGTATATTTTATGCCCAATTAAAATTTCTCATGCGATTGATCAGGGGTGGATATGGGAACAGCTTCAAGGGGTACAAATATGAATTCCAAGAAAGTGATCTTATATAATTGTCTTTCAGATGGGACTTTAAACTGAGGTCTCGTGTCGGTGCTGTACACCGTGCACGTAAAAGAACCAGAGGAAACTCTGGAATGGGTCTCTGTCTGTATCATTGCACTATCCTCCAACAATCTAAAATGACTAATCTCTTCAGGAGGCGTCGCTCATATGGGTAACCGGTAGCGATGATAAATAAACGTAGAACACACACGTGATCTTATTCTTGCTTAAACAGTTACTCCAAAGGTACAGCTGAACACAATTTCTATAGATTAACCAAATATGACCGCACATTGCATGAAAGAAATATGCAGGAATGGAAAATTTACATTATATATAATGCTTCCATTTTTAAAAGCAAAATTAATTTGACTAAGCAGCAGGTACTGTTTACCTACAGAGGTAACTGACTGGCAGCTTCAGCAGGAGGTAATGGGCTGGAGGTACTGTTTACCTACAGAGGTAAATTGACTGGCAGTTTTAGCAGGAGGTAATGGGCTGGAGGTACTGTTTACCTACAGAGGTAACTGACTGGCAGTTTCAGCAGGAGGTAATGGGCTGGAGGTACTGTTTACCTACAGAGGTAAATTGACTGGCAGCTTCAGCAGGAGGTAATGGGCAGGAGGTACTGTTAGGAGGTATTGGGCGGGGTTGGTGTTCAATTTTAATTAATATGAATGAATGTCCTTAATCAACAACAACAAATTGCTTGCAGAAAAGATCGCAATATCTTACTTCACTTAAACACCCTTGGAAAATGTTTATGCTGTACATATAATAATCTCAATTAAGATCGCCCCCCCCCCCTCTGACTGTTTAGACAGTAATTGTTTGCTGGTGAAGGGGAGGAGGTTTTGTAGCACATGTTACACCAGTATACCATCAATCTGATGCAATGTATTTATATGCCCTTTCTTCCACACTGAATTACAATCAAGAAAGAAAATGAAATCTGGGAATCATTACTGCTTGGGAAGTTTTAAATTGCTTGAAGATTCTCAATTCAACTTTCAGGCAGTATATTGCTTGCTTTTATATGTCACCTTTGATAGTAATTTTAATTAAATTTAACCTGTCGGGCTGTTTTTCATTTAAACAAAGAGAACATTGGTGAACAGAAATTGCAGAGTGAAGCAGAGTTGGCCATAGACTCTCAACAAAATTCCTAATCAGTCACCTGGTGTTTTACATTATTTGGAGCAAACTAATACCCATATAATATCAATATTCAAATAATCTTATTTGGACTGGTAATCCAGGGATCGCAGGTTCGATCCCCCGTCTGACCCTAATAAAATTAACAGTCTTTCAGATGGGACGTTAAACTGAGGTCTCGTGTCGGTGCTGTACACTGTGCACGTAAAAGAACAAGAGGGGATTCTGGAATGGGTCTCTGTCTGTATCATTGCACTATCCTCCAAAAATCTAAAATGACTAATCTCTTCAGGAGGCGTCGCTCATATGGGCAACCGGTAGCGATGATAAATAAACGTAAAACACACTTTTTTTCTTTTTTTTATACTTTATTTATTTTACAACGATTGCGAAGCAAGTTTTAACAACTTATATTAATCACTCTCGTTGGCTCGAATGAAAGCGTATATGTGGTCAATTACACTCACTCTTATTTGGTTCATTTTAATACAGATCACTATGCAATGAATTGCTGTATAATCATGATTATTAGTTGGCTCCAAATATTATAAAACCCAGGTGACCGATTAGGAATTGTCCAGGTCAGTCCTGAAATAGTCTCAGAAAGTGAAGAATCTGAAATTGATTTCTTACCCTGAATTAATTAGCAACTTAACATCCCTGTCTATGTATGAACTTAATCACATGTACATAGAAACATTCATGTAAATATTTAATCAAACAATATATATATAGTGCTATATCATTTCTTAATACAAACCATACAAATACTCTTGCATAGATACACAAGATGCATATATAAAGAATGTGCACAGTGAACATCAAGCACAAGTTGTAAACTCTGCTCATCTATGAGACTATATCCAGTTGTAAACTATGCTCATCTATAAGACTATATCCAGTTGTAAACTATGCTCATCTATAAGACTATATACAGTTGTAAACTATGCTCATCTATAAGACTATATACAGTTGTAAACTATGCTCATCTATAAGACTATATACAGTTGTAAACTATGCTCATCTATAAGACTATATACAGTTGTAAACTATGCTCATCTATAAGACTATATACAGTTGTAAACTATGCTCATCTATAAGACTATATACAGTTGTAAACTATGCTCATCTATAAGACTATATACAGTTGTAAACTATGCTCATCTATAAGACTATATATACAGTTGTAAACTATGCTCATCTATAAGACTATATACAGTTGTAAACTATGCTCATCTATAAGACTATATCCCTACTTATTTATTTATGTTTGTGTAAAACATTCATGAAAAACTGGAAACCAATCTATATCTGTATAGAGAGAGCACAACCATGAAATATGCTTAATCTCATAAAACATTCACAATAAAATACATTCAGCACACATTTTGTAGCATTTTTTGAATGATAATTGAGTAGCTTGACGGAAAGAGAATTTCAATAAATAAATAAATGCCATTAAAGTGTTTATAAATGCACAGAATATATTGAAGCTCTATCAAATTCATCTATATAAATAAAATGTATTGACCAGCAATTGGAAGTCCCTATGTTGAAAATGTCAACTGCATTTCTATTTGTGGTCAGGGTTGATTTTTATGTAAGAAGTTTCTCTTTGGTAATTACTGATCATATCAATGACATTCTTCGGTAGTTACTGATCATATCAATGAGACATTCTTCGGTAGTTACTGATCATATCAATAACATTCTTTGGTAGTTACTGATCATATCAATGAGACATTCTTCGGTAGTTACTGATCATATCAATGACATTCTTCGGTAGTTACTGATCATATCAATAACATTCTTTGGTAGCTACTGATCATATCAATGACATTCTTCGGTAGCTACTGATCATATCAATGACATTCTTTGGTAGCTACTGATCATATCAATAACATTCTTTGGTAGTTACTGATCATATCAATGACATTCTTCGGTAGCTACTGATCATATCAATGACATTCTTTGGTAGCTACTGATCATATCAATAACATTCTTTGGTAGTTACTGATCATATCAATGACATTCTTTGGTAGCTACTGATCATATCAATGACATTCTTTGGTAGTTACTGATCATATCAATGACATTCTTCGGTAGCTACTGATCATATCAATGAAACATTCTTCGGTAGCTACTGATCATATCAATGACATTCTTCGGTAGCTACTGATCATATCAATGAGACATTCTTCAGTAGCTACTGATCATATCAATGAGACATTCCTCGGTAGTTACTGATCATATTAATGAGACATTCTTCGGTAGCTACTGATCATATCAATGACATTCTTTGGTAGCTACTGATCATATCAATGACATTCCACGGTAGCTACTGATCATATCAATGAGACATTCTTCGGTAGTTACTGATCATATCAATGACATTCTTCGGTAGTTACTGATCATATCAATGAGACATTCTTCGGTAGCTAATGATCATATCAATGACATTCTTCGGTAGTTACTGATCATATCAATGAGACATTCTTCGGTAGCTAATGATCATATCAATGAGACATTCTTCGGTAGCTACTGATCATATCAATGACATTCCACGGTAGCTACTGATCATATCAATGAGACATTCTTCGGTAGCTACTGATCATATCAATGACATTCTTCGGTAGTTACTGATCATATCAATGACATTCTTCGGTAGTTACTGATCATATCAATGAGACATTCTTCGGTAGCTACTGATCATATCAATGAGACATTCTTCGGTAGCTACTGATCATATCAATGACATTCTTCGGTAGTTACTGATCATATCAATGAGACATTCTTCGGTAGCTAATGATCATATCAATGAGACATTATTCGGTAGTTACTGATCATATCAATGAGACATTCTTCGGTAGTTACTGATCATATCAATGAGACATTCAATACGACATACATTGACAATGTAGTAGCCAAACCAATGTTCATAATAAAGGCCAGAATCTCATGTAGTCCCAATAATATCTATGGAGGTGGGATAGATATGGCGACTACTTATCCACTGAATGATAGCTAAATGGCTGTCGTTTGTATCGAGATATTAATAGTAAATTAACCTAAATCTCTATGAAGGAAAGGGTTAAGCCATGAGTTCTACATGTGTACAATCCATAAACTGTTCATGCGTACAATCTAGATCCTATCTTAACCCATTCAACACCAAGTAACTGACATGGACTGGTGCATGATATTTAACCCATTCAACACCAAGTAACTGACATGGACTGGTGCATGATATTAACCCATTCAACACCAAGTAACTGACATGGATTGGTGCATGATATTAACCCATTCACCCCAAGTAACTGACATGGACTGGTGCATGATATTAACCCATTCAACACCAAGTAACTGACATGGACTGGTGCATGATATTAACCCATTCAACACCAAGTAACTGACATGGACTGGTGCATGATATTTTCAGACCAATAAATGAATAAGAAAATTAAATTTAGACCAGTTCATTTATCAAAATGGGTAATTTTTGTTTAGAAATAGTAATATTACTGGCAAAAAGTGCAGATCCTGATGAGACGGCTCGTCATGAGCTGGCTCATCTGTATCTACACTTTTTGAAAGCCTATTAAGAAGCCTGTGGTGTTGAAAGGGTTAATATAATAAGACATAATATTTGATCATAAGCTGCAACATATATCGACTTACCATTAAATCTCTATGCTTTCTTGTCTATTCAATGCCTGCGCATTTTTATTTATAATATAACTGAAGTATGTATCAAATCAATTTCAATAATAAAAGACAAACATCTTCAACACACTGTACTACTATATAACATTTCCTTTCTTTTTCCAATTCCTAATCCAGCTTATTCAGATGACACACTTGTTGTAAATGACACAAACTATCTACCCTATATCCAAATCTACCCTGATCGCTGTGTATTTAATCCATTCCAATAATCAAAATATACCCTATTAAAAATATTCCATCACAATATTAATATTAGATATTTGAAAAATCATATCTCCTACATTGGGATGAACAAAAATGAGAATAGATACTGGTAGACGTATAATGCAGAACAGCGACTAAACAGTGAACAAAAGATTAAACCAAGCAGTTTAGACATGTATTATGAAACATTTGATCCTATTATTAACACAAAAACTGCTGCCATACTTGACAAAGAGCTCAAATTATGTTTAAGCAAGCACATAACAAGTTCACCATATAGACGAGAAAATGTTAATTTAATAACATTATATTCGGCACTAATTTGTGAATCATTAGATATTATCTGGTGATAATCATAGTTTCTCAAATGTCTCTCGGTGCATTAATTTTAAGCAGACTGAACTTTGTGTTCAGCAACTAGTAATACATAGAGAGCTTTGTACTGGGTAGGAGAGACTTAATGTCATGAGAGCTGCTATGAAGTTACCACTTGTAAATACATTAATTTTCTAGCATGCCTTGTAATAAGTAATGTGCAAGTATCTGGTGCTGACATGGTGTGGCTGGTTGCATTTCTCTGTGTCTGGTGCTGCTGAGGACAAGGTTTTTTGCATGGAGCGGCTGGTTTCATTTCTCTGTATCTGGTGCTGATGACAAGGTTTTGCATGGAGCGGCTTGTTGCACTTCTCTGTATCTGGTGTTGAGGACAAGGTTTTGCATGGAGCGGCTGGTTTCACTTCTCTGTGTCTGGTGCTGAGCACATGGTTTTGCATGGAGCGGCTGGTTTCACTTCTCTGTATCTGGTGTTGAGGACAAGGTTTTACATGGAGCGGCTGGTTTCACTTCTCTGTGTCTGGTGCTGAGGACAAGGTTTTACATGGAGCGGCTTGTTGCACTTCTCTGTATCTGGTGTTGATGACAAGGTTTGCATGGAGCGGCTGGTTTCACTTCTCTGTATCTGGTGCTGAGGACAAGGTTGTACATGGAGCGACTGGTTTCACTTCTCTGTATCTGGTGCTGATGACAAGGTTTGCATGGAGCGACTGGTTTCATTTCTCTGTATCTGGTGCTGAGGACAAGGTTTTACATGGAGCGGCTGGTTTCACTTCTCTGTATCTGGTGTTGAGGACAAGGTTGTACATGGAGCGGCTGGTTTCACTTCTCTGTGTCTAGTGCTGAGGACAAGGTTTTGCATGGAGCGGCTGGTTTCACTTCTCTGTATCTGGTGTTGAGGACAAGGTTTTGCATGGAGCGGCTGGTTTCACTGTCTCTGTATCTGGTGCTGATGACAAGGTTTTGCATGGAGCGGCTGGTTTCATTTCTCTGTATCTGGTGCTGATGACAAGGTTTTGCATGGAGCGGCTTGTTGCACTTCTCTGTATCTGGTGTTGAGGACAAGGTTTTGCATGGAGCGGCTGGTTTCACTTCTCTGTGTCTGGTGCTGAGCACATGGTTTTGCATGGAGCGGCTGGTTTCATTTCTCTGTGTCTGGTGCTGAGGACATGGTTTTGCATGGAGCGGCTGGTTTCACTTCTCTGTATCTGGTGCTGATGACAAGGTTTTGCATGGAGCGGCTGGTTTCACTTCTCTGTGTCTGGTGCTGATGACAAGGTTTTGCATGGAGTGGCTGGTTTCACTTCTCTGTATCTGGTGCTGATGACAAGGTTTTGCATGGAGCGGCTGGTTTCACTTCTCTGTATCTGGTGTTGAGGACAAGGTTTTGCATGGAGCGGATGGTTTCACTTCTCTGTGTCTAGTGCTGCGGACAAGGTTTTGCATGGAGCGGCTGGTTTCACTTCTCTGTATCTGGTGTTGAGGACAAGGTTTTGCATGGAGTGGCTGGTTTCACTTCTCTGTGTCTGGTGCTGAGCACATGGTTTTGCATGGAGTGGCTGGTTTCATTTCTCTGTGTCTGGTGCTGAGGACATGGTTTTGCATGGAGCGGCTGGTTTCACTTCTCTGTATCTGGTGCTGATGACAAGGTTTTGCATGGAGCGGCTGGTTTCACTTCTCTGTGTCTGGTGCTGATGACAAGGTTTTGCATGGAGCGGCTGGTTTCACTTCTCTGTATCTGGTGCTGATGACAAGGTTTTGCATGGAGCGGCTGGTTTCACTGTCTCTGTATCTGTGCTGATGACAAGGTTTTGCATGGAGTGGATGGTTTCACTTCTCTGTGTCTAGTGCTGCGGACAAGGTTTTGCATGGAGCGGCTGGTTTCACTTCTCTGTATCTGGTGTTGAGGACAAGGTTTTGCATGGAGTGGCTGGTTTCACTTCTCTGTATCTGGTGCTGATGACAAGGTTTTGCATGGAGCGGCTGGTTTCACTTCTCTGTATCTGGTGTTGAGGACAATATTTTGCATGGAGCGGATGGTTTCACTTCTCTGTGTCTAGTGCTGAGGACAAGGTTTTGCATGGAGCGGCTGGTTTCACTTCTCTGTGTCTAGCGCTGAGGACAAGGTTTTGCATGGAGCGGCTGGTTTCACTTCTCTGTATCTTGTGTTGATGACAAGGTTTTGCATCGAGTGGCTGGTTTCACTTCTCTGTGTCTAGTGTTGAGGACAAGGTTTTTTGCATGGAGCGGTTTGTTTCACTTCTCTGTATCTGGTGCTGATGACAAGGTTTTGCATGGAGTGGCTGGTTTCACTTCTCTGTATCTGGTGCTGATGACAAGGTTTGCATGGAGTGGCTGGTTTCACTTCTCTGTATCTGGTGCTGGTGACAAGGTTTGCATGGAGTGGCTGGTTTCACTTCTCTGTATCTGGTGCTGAGGACAAGGTTGTACATGGAGTGGCTGGTTTCACTTCTCTGTATCTTGTGTTGATGACAAGGTTTTGCATCGAGTGGCTGGTTTCACTTCTCTGTGTCTAGTGCTGAGGACAAGGTTTTACATGGAGTGGCTGGTTTCACTTCTCTGTATCTGGTGATTTACAAGGTTTTGCATGGAGTTGCTGGTTTCACTTCTGTGTATCTGGTGATTTACAAGGTTTTGCATGGAGCGGCTGGTTTCACTTCTCTGTATCTGGTGATTTACAAGGTTTTGCATGGAGTGGCTGGTTTCACTTCTGTGTATCTGGTGATTTACAAGGTTTTACATGGAGCGGCTGGTTTCACTTGTTAGAACTTGCTTCGCAATCTAAACCCTCTGTGTAGAAACCTGGTTGTACAGTATGGGGATTAGTATTGCATATTGATTGGTGGCCTCAAATCCCTCAACCTTCTGTACACAGCTGTTGGTATCAATTTGAAGAAAGTGAAAGAACAAATGATAATATTATATGCACAAGAGATATGATAATGTTAACCTTAGAGACAAAGGGAGATAAATACTGACTTTATTAAAACTAAATTGAAATAAATTACTTCAATAAATTAGAATGTTCCAAATTCATTTGAACCAATGGCGTATATCGGTGTATATATCTATAGTTTTTCTACAAATACTAGACTGTGAAACATAGTAAATGTGTTGTACAGTCATTCTGGACAGATATTTAAATTGATTAACCCTTTTTTTACATGTATATAAAGCCCTGGAACATACCCTTTAATCTTAAATAATACTTCAAATCAATATATAAATTTGTTTAGAATCTCACTGCATTAACCCTTTCAACACCACAGGCTTCTAAATAGACTTACAAAAAGTGTAGATCCAGATGAGCCGGCTCGTGACGAGCCATCTCATCAGGCTCTGCACTTTTTGCCAGTAATAATTATTAATATTTTTAGATAAAATTGCCCATTTTGATACATGAACTGGTCCAAAGGTAATTTTCTTATTAATTTATTCGTCTAAAAATATCATGCACCAGTTACTTGGGGTTGAATGGGTTAAACAAATAAAATTAATTGGTATATATTGAATACTATACTGTGATGAGGTACTCGGCATGGGTAGTATTGCTATTGGATAGTGTTGGTTTTTAAGTACAGTAAAACCCCTATAATAAGACCACCTATGGGACTTCCAAAAAGTGGTCTTATTAGCGGGGTGGTCTCTTTATCGAGTTTGGTCAAGAAGACCAAATTATGATAATTTTACTACATGTACACTGTACTTTCACACATGATAATTTCTTGGTGTTTCTGTTTTAATTACAGAAGAGTTGGTTGTTTCAAAACCTATCATTTACAATCAACACTTCCGTGTTTATCTCACTTAACCTTGACCGATACCATAAAGTGGTCGCTTAATTGTCGTAAAACTGGGACATAATTAAAAATGTTTTATCATGTCAGGTGGATCAATGAAAGTGAGAAAATCGCCCTGGTCGTATTAGGGGTATAATTAGCATAGGATTAATGGCATTTGTCTGAATTAACTGGTCGCATTACGGAATAACGGGGTGGTCTGGTTATCGGGGTCAACGACCATTGACATATATAGTGAAATATTCCGTTCTGAAAAAAATCGTTCGCAATAGCGGGGTGGTCTCAAAATCGGGGTGGTCGCATAGATGGTTTTTACTGTATTGGGTAAATCGTTGTATTGCTTGGTATCGCTGTGACTTTTCCTTATTTGTTCTATATATTAAATGTCTACCTATGGAATGAGTGAGGCTTACTTAGGGTAACCCTAACCCCTTGGGCTCTAGAAATGGTTTTGTTTTTTATTTAAGTTTATTTAATGTCGCTACCGGTTGCCCATTTGAGAGATGTGCAGTTTACCTAACAACACATTCCTGGCAGGCTCCAGCAGTTAACCAGTACTTGATACGCCAACCTCTGTAAGAAACTGCCAACTTTTTCATATAAATGAGACACGGTCTGAGCGGGGCTCGAACCCATGACCATCAGTGATGAAAGGTTACAGTGGAATACTAGTCAGCGACCTTAACCACTCGACCACGGAGGCGGACAACAGAAATGATCATGTATGCACTTTATATATACATTATACTGATATAAAGGCAGAGAAAACAAAAATGGACAAGTTTGACATAGTCCGTACGTACATTCTAATGTTCACCATTTCTTATGGAAAATGAAGTCAATTGACTTCAAAGTTTGCATTGAAATTGCATGTATAAAGTTTGTGCAGTTATAACTTACTGTATAAGATTTATAACTTACTGTATAAGATTTATAACTTACCGTATAAGATTTATAACTTACCGTATAAGATTTATAACTTACCGTATAAGATTTATAACTTACCGTATAAGATTTATAACTTACTGTATAAGATTTATAACTTACTGTATAAGATTTATAACTTTAACTTACTGTATAAGATTTATAACTTACCATATAAGATTTATAACTTACCGTATAAGATTTATAACTTACCATATAAGATTTATAACTTACTGTATAAGATTTATAACTTACCATATAAGATTTATAACTTACTGTATAAGATTTATAACTTACCATATAAGATTTATAACTTACCATATAAGATTTATAACTTACTGTATAAGATTTATAACTTACTGTATAAGATTTATAACTTACCATATAAGATTTATAACTTACTGTATAAGATTTATAACTTACCATATAAGATTTATAACTTACTGTATAAGATTTATAACTTACCATATAAGATTTATAACTTACTGTATAAGATTTATAACTTACTGTATAAGATTTATAACTTACTGTATAAGATTTATAACTTACCATATAAGATTTATAACTTACTGTATAAGATTTATAACTTACTGTATAAGATTTATAACTTACTGTATAAGATTTATAACTTATTGTATAAGATTATACCAGAAAAAATAAGATTTCTAGTTAGACCACGTTGCGTACTTCATTCTTGTATAAATTTTCAAAATTATTAACTGCCTACCTATAATTAAATGAAACATTCGGCAACACAATAGTAGAAAATCAATGAACTTCAAAAGACTAACATTATACTGCTTAAATATTAATGGAAACACAAGTATTCAATACAGAAATTACATAATAGGTGACAAACTATATTAGGTACAATAACATTTTGGACCCATGTTTCCATTTATTAAAGGGGCTTTGTATATAATTTCATGTTAAATTATACCGGAAGAACGTAGTACATGATATTTAATCTGTTCTAAAATATTTTTAGAATTTGAAAAAATAGCACCAAAAGACATAAATTCTCGTCCACTTTTCGATTGTAAAAAGATTGGCAGCTGTAGCCGCAACGATTGTACCTTTAGACACTCAAATTCCACATTGCTTCTTCTCTCTCCCTCATGGCGATGGATTCCATCTGTAATGAGGTCTCGAGAACGATTAGACTAAACTAATGTTGTAAGAACTTGTTTTGCAATCGATCTGAAGTAAATGTGTATAAACACAGGCACCAGACACAAACAATTTATTTTTTGGCCTATGGTCATATAGTAAGTACTTGCTTGCACCAGACACAAACAAATTTTTTTTGGCCAAAAAAAAACCTTACTATAGTTGAAACTTTATTTATTTTACAACGATTGCGTAGCAAGTTTTAACAACTTATATTAATCACTCTCGTTGGCGCGGATGAAAGCGTAAATGTGGTCATTTGTGTCTGACGACCATCGTACCATCTCCCATACTTCCTGGTCCGAGGATCGAACATGGGTTGCATTGGTGAGAAGCAAGCATGTTAACCACTGCTCTAATCGGACAGCCTGATGCAAGACAAGTCTGTATATTTCAACTCCCATAATCAATACAGGAAATGTGACCGTTCATAGAGTATCTACGTTAAGATTTAGTTGTGCTTTCAATTTCATTTGTAGGTAAATCTTTCAATAGTTTGTTGGACCAGTCCAAGAACTTCTCGTTGTGGTTTCCTATTTCAATTTCCTTTTGTACTGATCACTGTATAATTCTCTTCTGACTGAGTTACACGCCCCAGCATCGCATCACACAGCATCGTTGTAACCTCGGCCCTTATTTCTTCCGATCCCTGTGGGAAAGCTACATAAGCCACAACATTCTTCGAGGTCTCCACCACCAGAATCAATGGCTTTGTGACTTGCAAAGATTTCATCATTTTATTCAACCTAAGTAAGACTTTGACAGAGAACTGCAGTACGATATAGTCCTCCTAATTGTGCATCCGCTCTGCTAGATCCTCCTTAAGCTTAATGAAGGCTTGTCTATTTGTAGCTGTGTTTATATCAGTACCAACTGCCGCTATTTTTATGAACATCTTGTCTTTATACAGTTTTGGTAGAACTTCTTTTTCCAGCATCACATATATCTGTTTCTGTAAATATTTGCAGTATTCTAACTTGTCACTGTGTTTCACAGCATCAACAAGTTCTGTGTATACTTCATCAACCTTCCGAGTGGCTAACTTTGCCTGTGTGGCAAGTTCTCCGGTAACACAGAGGATGGTCTTAGCACTGGTTGTCTGACCTCTAACGCCAGTTATACATAAATCTTCAAGGTCACCAGTGTTTGCTAAAAGTGTGCCTTACTATAGGCCAAAAAAAACCTTACTGTATGACCATAGGCCAAAAAAAAAAGGTTTGTGTCTGGTGCCTGTGTGTATAGACAAATGAAAGGATTGGGTGTGTTTATCATGCTGGAGACACTTACTATTTTGCCCCATGTCAAGAACTAATTCCTAGTATTATGTTATAAAAGTGATTTATTAGAGTTGTTAATACAAAACAAAATATCAGGCTAAAATAAAAGTTTAAACTTTACTTATTTTACAACGATTGCGAAGCAAGTTCTAATAACTTATATTAATCACTCTCGTTGGCGCGGATGAAAGCGTAAATGAGGTCATTCATGTGGGAGGAAACCGGAGTACCCGGAGAAAACCCATCTGTCCGATCTGGCGACCACCGTACCATCTCACATACTTCCCGGTCCGAGGATTGAACCCGGGTTGCATTGGTGAGAAGCGAGCGCGCTAACCACTGCGCTAATCGGACAGCCTAAAATGAAGCTGTATATTCACAAATCATCTAATTATATTTATGAAACTGGTGGAAAGTACCACTTGCTTGGTCAGTACTGACATGTATCCACAATCCATGTATCCACAATACAACTACCAGTACATGTATCCACAATACAACTACCAGTATATGTATCCACAATACAACTACCAGTATATGTATCCACAATCCATGTATCCACAATACAACTACCAGTACATGTATCCACAATACAACTACCAGTACATGTATCCACAATACAACTACCAGTACATGTATCCACAATACAACTACCAGTACATGTATCCACAATACAACTACCAGTACATGTATCCAATCATGTATCCACAATACAACTACCAGTACATGTATCCACAATACAACTACCAGTACATGTATCCACAATACAACTACCAGTATATGTATCCACAATACAACTACCAGTATATGTATCCACAATACAACTACCAGTACATGTATCCACAATACAACTACCAGTACATGTATCCACAATACAACTACCAGTATATGTATCCACAATACAACTACCAGTATATGTATCCACAATACAACTACCAGTACATGTATCCACAATACAACTACCAGTATATGTATCCACAATACAACTACCAGTACCTGTATCCACAATACAACTACCAGTACATGTATCCACAATACAACTACCAGTACATGTATCCACAATACAACTACCAGTATATGTATCCACAATACAACTACCGGTACATGTATCCACAATCCATGTATCCACAATACAACTACCAGTACATGTATCCACAATACAACTACCGGTACATGTATCCACAATACAACTACCAGTATATGTATCCACAATACAACTACCAGTATATGTATCCACAATACAACTACCAGTACATGTATCCACAATCCATGTATCCACAATAAAACTACCAGTACATGTATCCACAATAAAACTACTAGTACATGTATCCACAATAAAACTACTAGTACATGTATCCACAATAAAACTACTAGTACATGTATCCACAATAAAACTACTAGTACATGTATCCACAATACAACTACCAGTACATGTATCCACCATACAACTACCAGTATATGTATCCACCATACAACTACCAGTACATGTATCCACCATACAACTACCAGTATATGTATCCACCATACAACTACCAGTACATGTATCCACCATACAACTACCAGTACATGTATCCACAATACAACTACCAGTACATGTATCCACAATACAACTACCGGTACATGTATCCACAATACAACTACCAGTACATGTATCCACAATCCATGTATCCACAATACAACTACCAGTACATGTATCCACAATACAACTACCAGTACATGTATCCACAATCCATGTATCCACAATACAACTACCAGTACATGTATCCACAATACAACTACCAGTACATGTATCCACAATCCATGTATCCACAATACAACTACCAGTACATGTATCCACAATACAACTACCAGTACATGTATCCACAATACAACTACCAGTACATGTATCCACAATACAACTACCAGTACATGTATCCACAATACAACTACCAGTACATGTATCCACAATACAACTACCAGTACATGTATCCACAATCCATGTATCCACAATACAACTACCAGTACATGTATCCACAATACAACTACCAGTACATGTATCCACAATACAACTACCAGTACATGTATCCACAATACAACTACCAGTACATGTATCCACAATACAACTACCAGTACATGTATCCACAATACAACTACCAGTACATGTATCCACAATACAACTACCAGTACATGTATCCACAATACAACTACCAGTACATGTATCCACAATACAACTACCAGTACATGTATCCACAATACAACTACCAGTACATGTATCCACATCCATGTATCCACAATACAACTACCAGTACATGTATCCACAATACAACTACCAGTACATGTATCCACAATACAACTACCAGTATATGTATCCACAATACAACTACCAGTACATGTATCCACAATACAACTACTAGTACATGTATCCACAATACAACTACCAGTATATGTATCCACAATACAACTACCAGTACATGTATCCACAATACAACTACCAGTATATGTATCCACAATACAACTACCAGTACATGTATCCACAATATAACTACAGTACATGTATCCACAATACAACTACCAGTACATGTATCCACAATACAACTACCAGTACATGTATCCACAATACAACTACCAGTACATGTATCCACAATACAACTACTAGTACATGTATCCACAATACAACTACCAGTACATGTATACACAATACAACTACCAGTACATGTATACACAATACAACTACTAGTACATGTATCCACAATACAACTACCAGTACATGTATCCACAATAAACTACCAGTATATGTATCCACAATCCATGTATCCACAATACAACTACTAGTACATGTATCCACAATACAACTACCAGTATATGTATCCCCAATCCATGTATCCACAATACAACTACCAGTACATGTATCCACAATACAACTACCAGTACATGTATCCACAATACAACTACCAGTACATGTATCCACAATACAACTACCAGTACATGTATCCACAATACAACTACCAGTACATGTATCCACAATACAACTACCAGTACATGTATCCACAATACAACTACCAGTACATGTATCCACAATCCATGTATCCACAATACAACTACCAGTACATGTATCCACAATACAACTACCAGTACATGTATCCACAATCCATGTATCCACAATACAACTACCAGTACATGTATCCACAATCCATGTATCCATAATACAACTACTAGTACATGTATCCACAATACAACTACCAGTACATGTATCCACAATACAACTACCAGTACATGTATCCACAATACAACTACCAGTACATGTATCCACAATACAACTACTGGTATATGTATCCACAATACAACTACTAGTACATGTATCCACAATCCATGTATCCACAATACAACTACTGGTACATGTATCCACAATACAACTACCAGTACATGTATCCACAATACAACTACCAGTACATGTATCCACAATACAACTACCAGTACATGTATCCACAATCCATGTATCCACAATACAACTACCAGTACATGTATCCACAATCCATGTATCCACAATACAACTACTGGTACATGTATCCACAATACAACTACCAGTACATGTATCCACAGTACAACTACCAGTACATGTATCCACAATACAACTACCAGTACATGTATCCACAATACAACTACCAGTACATGTATCCACAATACAACTACCAGTACATGTATCCACAATACAACTACCAGTATATGTATCCACAATAAAACTACAAGTATATGTATCCACAATACAACTACCAGTACATGTATCCACAATAAAACTACCAGTATATGTATCCACAATACAACTACCAGTATATGTATCCACAATACAACTACCAGTACATGTATCCACATTACAACTACCAGTACATGTATCCACAATACAACTACCAGTATATGTATCCACAATACAACTACCAGTATATGTATCCACAATACAACTACCAGTACATGTATCCACAATACAACTACCAGTACATGTATCCACAACATGTATCCACAATACAACTACCAGTATATGTATCCACAATACAACTACCAGTATATGTATCCACAATACAACTACCAGTACATGTATCCACAATACAACTACCAGTACATGTATCCACAATCCATGTATCCACAATACAACTACCAGTATATGTGTCCACAATACAACTACTGGTACATGTATCCACAATACAACTACCAGTACATGTATCCACAATACAACTACCAGTACATGTATCCACAATCCATGTATCCACAATACAACTACCAGTACATGTATCCACAATACAACTACCAGTACATGTATCCACAATACAACTACTGGTACATGTATCCACAATACAACTACCAGTACATGTATCCACAATACAACTACCAGTACATGTATACACAATACAACTACTGGTACATGTATCCACAATAAAACTACTGGTACATGTATCCACAATACAACTACTGGTATATGTATCCACAATACAACTACCAGTATATGTATCCACAATACAACTACCAGTACATGTATCCACAATAAACTACCAGTATATGTATCCACCATACAACTACCAGTACATGTATCCACAATAAACTACTAGTATATGTATCCACCATACAACTACCAGTACATGTATCCACAATAAACTACCAGTACATGTATCCACAATACAACTACCAGTACATGTATCCACAATAAAACTACCAGTACATGTATCCACAATCCATGTATCCACAATCCATGTATCCACAATAAAACTACCAGTACATGTATCCACAATAAAACTACCAGTACATGTATCCACAATACAACTACCAGTACATGTATCCACACTACAACTACCAGTACATGTATCCACAATAAACTACCAGTACATGTATCCACAATCCATGTATCCACAATACAACTACTGGTACATGTATCCACAATAAAACTACCAGTACATGTATCCACACTACAACTACCAGTACATGTATCCACAATACATCTACCAGTACATGTATCCACAATCCATGTATCCACAATACAACT
>CM026404.1:52619598-52657003 GCA_014843695.1 Archivesica marissinica | reverse complement strand
TCTATATACCCAACTTCTACATGGTGTAGCACTCTATATACCTAACTTCTATATGGTGTAGCACTCTATATACCTAACTTCTACGTGGTGTAGCACTCTATATACCTAACTTCTATGTGGTGTAGCACTCTATATACCCAACTTCTACATGGTGTAGCACTCTATATACCCAACTTCTACATGGTGTAGCACTCTATATACCTAACTTCTATATGGTGTAGCACTCTATATACCTAACTTCTACGTGGTGTAGCACTCTATATACCTAACTTCTACATGGTGTAGCACTCTATATACCTAACTTCTATATGGTGTAGCACTCTATATACCCAACTTCTATAATGGTGTAGCACTCTATATACCTAACTTCTACATGGTGTAGCACTCTATATACCTAACTTCTACATTGTGTAACACTCTATATACCCAACTTCTACATGGTGTAGCACTCTATATACCCAACTTCTACATGGTGTAGCACTCTATATACCCAACTTCTACATGGTGTAGCACTCTATATACCTAACTTCTATGTGATGTAGCACTCTATATACCCAACTTCTACATGGTGTAGCACTCTATATACCCAACTTCTACGTGGTGTAGCACTCTATATACCTAACTTCTACATGGTGTAGCACTCTATATACCCAACTTCTACATGGTGTAGCATTCTATATACCTAACCTCTATGGGAGAGAGAAGATGCAATGTGTATTTAAGAATATTGCCTAAGGACATCACCACTGTAGATCTTGAGTGGCTTAAACACACAGTGGTTAGCATGCTCACTTCTCACCAATGCAACCCGGGTTCGATCCTCGGACCTGGAAGTATGTGAGATGGTACGGTTGTCGCCAGATCGGACAGGTGGGTTTTCTCCGGGTACTCCGGTTTCCTCCCACACGAATGACAACATATAAGCTTTCATCCGCGCCAACGCGAGCGATTAATATAAGTTGTTAAAACTTGCTTTGCAATCGTTGTAAAATAAAGTTTAAACTAAACACAGATTTGACAGTATGAAACATAATGGCTACATAATTATGATATAGGTTTTATTTGTTCTTGGCTTTAATGATTTAGTAAAGTTGGTATGAAGAAGTGTGTGTGAGTAGAGCATCAGGGTTCCAAGAGATAGCTCTATTTTTGTGATAAGATGGAGATTATGTTTTACACAGGTCTGGTTTTTTCAAAGTGTTTTCAAAGATTTTTTGATGAGTGTTGTTGTTCAGAGATTTTAGGATACATGCAATCTCAATTTTCGCATTTTCGCATCATTTTGCTTGTATTATGAACAATAATGTCTGGACTGGATTAAGCTGGGTAAGTTATAACAGTCACTAGGATATGTTGTTTGATGTTTGTTGAAAAATATTTATGCATATTGTATTGTAATGATTTTAGTGTTGAGTTTGTTCCAAAGGTCCCTGGTGATTTAGAGGTGCTATATGTTGTGACATGGAACTTTAGGGCGCTCTCCCATACCTGGTGATTTAAGGGTGCTATATGTTGTGACATGGCACTTTAGGGCGCTCTCCCATACCTACAGAGTCTGCGCTTTACTGAAGCCTTCAGAGTTTCCATCATCTTGCTGTTGTAGGTGGCTGATATATGATCCAGTTTGTGTGAGAGTCCACGTGTGACGGGTATGGTCAAACTGGCCGACACATTTTTCTGCTGCTGCACCAGCTTACTGGCATGCTCAAATGGGGCTAATATGTCACACAACTCCTGCAGCAACTTACGCTCATAGGCTGTGAGGTGGAGAGTGTCCAACTGATCCAGTTTTTCAGGGGATACTCTCAAGATAGATCGAATCATGATGAGTTGGGAGTACCACCTGGTTGCATTAGCTGTTTGTAGTTTGTTTTCCCCCTCTAGGATGTCTGTAGCATGCAGAGACTTTCTCACATATGCCACAATGATTGAAGCCTTTGCTATGACATTCTTAAGATGATGCCCTGCATCTTTAAGTCCATCCTTCACCACTAGCTGTAATGTGTGGGCATAACACTATCCTCGTTTTGGCAAACTGACAAAGCAATCATCATCATGTGGCACATCCTCAGGTTCAGATTCAGAATCACTTGAGTCATCCTCACTATCCGAATTAACCATATATCCTTGTAGCTGACAAAATATAACTGATTTACTGGATGTCATTTGACCCCTTAATTAAGGATATTGTTCTGATCTTTGAGCATATCCATAAATTACACCTGTAAAAGCTAACAACAGCAGTAATTATTTTCTTAATTAAGGATATTGCTCTGATCTTTAGTAATTATGCTATAGAATTATTGAAGGTGTTATCATAAACCTGCTCACCTATTGACCAGGGTCACCTATGATGAACTCATGTTTTAATACCTTTTAGGAATATTAGCTGTTTGACATTTGACATTCTCACCTGCTTTTAAAATATTAACAGAATAATTATCAAGGACAATTTATTTATAGTACTAATAAAAATATTTAGAAATTATAGATTAATTTATAGTGTCTGCTAATCTACAATAATAAAAATAGTAATTTTCTAGTGATATATACTTAAAATTAGACTTTGTTAATTGTCACTTTTTATTGCATAGATGACTTAATTATGTTTAAAAAGTAACATGCAAAAGTATTCAAAAAGTATTCAAAAAGTATTCATGAATACAGTGATATTTCAAATGTATTCGAATACAATACGAATACTTGTATTAAAAAAAAGTCATGAATACTGAATACTGAAGAATACTGAAGAATCAGTATTTGAATACAGATGAATACGAATACTGAATACGAATACCCCAGCCCTGTCATGTAGATAGATAGATAGATTTTATTGAACAAAAGGTCATAAACTCATGAGTCCATGGTACATTTATACATACAACAGTTTTTTAATAATAAACAATTACATTAATAGTTGTTGTTCATTATAAATACATCTCATTTACCTGCATGTCAATGGTGGTTTATAAATACATCTCATGTATCTGTACGTCAATGGTGGTTTATAAATACATCTCATGTATCTGTATGTCAATGGTGGTTTATAAATACATCTCATGTATCTGTACGTCAATGGTGGTTTATAAATACATCTCATGTATCTGTATGTCAATGGTGGTTTATAAATACATCTCATGTATCTGTATGTCAATGGTGGTTTATAAATACATCTCATGTATCTGTACGTCAATGGTGGTTTATAAATACATCTCATGTATCTGTATGTCAATGGTGGTTTATAAATACATCTCATGTATCTGTATGACAATGGTGGTTTATAAATACATCTCATGTATCTGTATGTCAATGGTGGTTTATAAATACATCTCATGTATCTGTATGACAATGGTGGTTTATAAATACATCTCATGTATCTGTATGACAATGGTGGTTTATAAATACATCTCATGTATCTGTATGACAATGGTGGTTTATAAATACATCTCATGTATCTGTATGACAATGGTGGTTTATAAATACATCTCATGTATCTGTATGACAATGGTGGTTTATAAATACATCTCATGTATCTGTACGTCAATGGTGGTTTATAAATACATCTCATTTATCTGTATGTCAATGGTGGTTTATAAATACATCTCATGTATCTGTATGTCAATGGTGGTTTATAAATACATCTCATTTATCTGTATGTCAATGGTGGTTTATAAATACATCTCATTTATCTGTATGTCAATGGTGGTTTATAAATACATCTCATTTATCTGTACGTCAATGGTGGTTTATAAATACATCTCATTTATCTGTACGTCAATGGTGGTTTATAAATACATCTCATGTATCTGTATGTCAATGGTGGTTTATAAATACATCTCATGTATCTGTATGTCAATGGTGGTTTATAAATACATCTCATGTATCTGTATGTCAATGGTGGTTTATAAATACATCTCATGTATCTGTATGTCAATGGTGGTTTATAAATACATCTCATGTATCTGTATGACAATGGTGGTTTATAAATACATCTCATGTATCTGTATGTCAATGGTGGTTTATAAATACATCTCATGTATCTGTATGTCAATGGTGGTTTATAAATACATCTCATGTATCTGTATGTCAATGGTGGTTTATAAATACATCTCATGTATCTGTATGTCAATGGTGGTTTATAAATACATCTCATGTATCTGTATATCAATGGTGGTTTATAAATACATCTCATGTATCTGTATGTCAATGGTGGTTTATAAATACATCTCATGTATCTGTATGACAATGGTGGTTTATAAATACATCTCATGTATCTGTATGTTTATGGTGGTTTATAAATACATCTCATGTATCTGTATGACAATGGTGGTTTATAAATACATCTCATGTATCTGTATGTCAATGGTGGTTTATAGTATCACACTTAATCAGCATCAAAGGAAATGCATGTACAAATTCTTACAACATCTTCAACTGTCCAGTATCCAAATTACGATAAACATGAAGCTATCTCATCAAGGTTTTAACAATTTATGAACAGTTCAGAAATACATCATATTACATGATAATCATTAGGAGGAGAAAAGTGATGATTAATAATAAATGTGATTTCTTATTTCAAAAGCTTTAACCCATTCAACACCAAGTAACTGACATGGAGTGGTCCATGATATTTTTAGACCAATAAATTAATAACAAAATTACATTTGGATCTGTTCATTTATCAAAATGGGTAATTTTTTCTCTAAAAATAGTTATATTACTTGAAAAAAGTGCAGATCCTGATGAGACGGCTCGTCACGAGCCGGCTCATCTGGATCTACACTTTTTTGTAAGCCAATTTAGAGGTCTGTGGTGTTGAAAGGGTTAAAGACAAAAGTAGATAACTTATGCAGTGTATTAACATGTGTGTTGGTAGAAGTTCAATAAATTTGGGAATGTTTGGATTCTTCCAAAAGTATTTGTATACTAGTCCTATATATAAGACCTCTACATAATTTTGTTCTCGATCTGTTATTTGAAAAATGCCGTGATAGTAAAATGTTACATTTTTAAAAGTGTAAATATATGGACTACATGTATACATACAATAGATGAGTTATATTGCCTGCATTCTCTGGTAACACAGGACTAGTGCAGGCACAGACAGATATATGGACTACATGTATACATACAATAGATGAGTTATATTGCCTGCATTCTCTGGTAACACAGGACTAGTGCAGGCACAGACAGATATATGGTCTACATGTATACATACAATAGATGAGTTATATTGCCTGCATTCTCTGGTAACACAGGACTAGTGCAGGCACAGACAGATATATGGACTACATGTATACATACAATAGATGAGTTATATTGGCTGCATTCTCTGGTAACACAGGACTAGTGCAGACACAGACAGATATATGGACTACATGTATACATACAATAGATGAGTTATATTGCCTGCATTCTCTGGTAACACAGGACTAGTGCAGGCACAGACAGATATATGGACTACATGTATACATACAATAGATGAGTTATATTGGCTGCATTCTCTGGTAACACAGGACTAGTGCAGGCACAGACAGATATATGGACTACATGTATACATACAGGACTAGTGCAGGCACAGACGGATATATGGACTACATGTATACATACAGGACTAGTGCAGGCACAGACAGATATATGGACTACATGTATACATACAGGACTAGTGCAGGCACAGACGGATATATGGACTACATGTATACATACAGGACTAGTGCAGGCACAGACGGATATATGGACTACATGTATACATACAGGACTAGTGCAGGCACAGACGGATATATGGACTACATGTATACATACAGGACTAGTGCAGGCACAGACAGATATATGGACTACATGTATACATACAGGACTAGTGCAAGCACAGAGGATATATGGACTACATGTATACATACAGGACTAGTGCAGGCACAGACGGATATATGGACTACATGTATACATACAGGACTAGTGCAGGCACAGAGGATATATGGACTACATGTATACATACAGGACTAGTGCAGGCACAGACAGATATATGGACTACATGTATACTACAGGACAGTGAGGCACAGAGGATATATGGACTACATGTATACATACAGACTAGTGGGCACAGATGGATATATGGACTACATGTATACATACAGGACTAGTGCAGGCACAGACGGATATATGGACTACATGTATACATACAGGACTAGTGCAGGCACAGACGGATATATGGACTACATGTATACATACAGGACTAGTGCAGGCACAGACGGATATATGGACTACATGTATACATACAGGACTAGTGCAGGCACAGACGGATATATGGACTACATGTATACATACAGGACTAGTGCAGGCACAGACAGATATATGGACTACATGTATACATACAGGACTAGTGCAGGCACAGACGGATATATGGACTACATGTATACATACAGGACTAGTGCAGGCACAGACGGATATATGGACTACATGTATACATACAGGACTAGTGCAGGCACAGACAGATATATGGACTACATGTATACATACAGGACTAGTGCAGGCACAGACGGATATATGGACTACATGTATACATACAGGACTAGTGCAGGCACAGACGGATATATGGACTACATGTATACATACAGGACTAGTGCAGGCACAGACAGATATATGGACTACATGTATACATACAGGACTAGTGCGGCACAGACGGATATATGGACTACATGTATACATACAGGACTAGTGTGGGCACAGACGGAATAGGACTACATGTATACATACAGGACTAGTGCAGGCACAGACGGATATATGGACTACATGTATAATACAGGACTAGTGCAGGCACAGACGGATATATGGACTACATGTATACATACAGGACTAGTGCAGGCACAGACAGATATATGGACTACATGTATACATACAGGACTAGTGCAGGCACAGACAGATATATGGACTACATGTATACATACAGGACTAGTGCAGGCACAGACAGATATATGGACTACATGTATACATACAGGACTAGTGCAGGCACAGACAGATATATGGACTACATGTATACATACAGGACTAGTGCAGGCACAGACGGATATATGGACTACATGTATACATACAGGACTAGTGCAGGCACAGACGGATATATGGACTACATGTATACATACAGGACTAGTGCAGGCACAGACAGATATATGGACTACATGTATACATACAGGACTAGTGCAGGCACAGACGGATATATGGACTACATGTATACATACAGGACTAGTGTGGGCACAGATGGATATATGGACTACATGTATACATACAGGACTAGTACAGGCACAGACGGATATATGGACTACATGTATACATACAGGACTAGTGCAGGCACAGACGGATATATGGACTACATGTATACATACAGGACTAGTGCAGGCACAGACGGATATATGGACTACATGTATACATACAGGACTAGTGTAGGCACAGACAGATATATGGACTACATGTATACATACAGGACTAGTGCAGGCACAGACGGATATATGGACTACATGTATACATACAGGACTAGTGTGGGCACAGACGGATATATGGACTACATGTATACATACAGGACTAGTGCAGGCACAGACGGATATATGGACTACATGTATACATACAGGACTAGTGCAGGCACAGACGGATATATGGACTACATGTATACATACAGGACTAGTGCAGGCACAGACAGATATATGGACTACATGTATACATACAGGACTAGTGCAGGCACAGACAGATATATGGACTACATGTATACATACAGGACTAGTGCAGGCACAGACAGATATATGGACTACATGTATACATACAGGACTAGTGCAGGCACAGACAGATATATGGACTACATGTATACATACAGGACTAGTGCAGGCACAGACGGATATATGGACTACATGTATACATACAGGACTAGTGCAGGCACAGACGGATATATGGACTACATGTATACATACAGGACTAGTGCAGGCACAGACAGATATATGGACTACATGTATACATACAGGACTAGTGCAGGCACAGACGGATATATGGACTACATGTATACATACAGGACTAGTGTGGGCACAGACGGATATATGGACTACATGTATACATACAGGACTAGTACAGGCACAGACGGATATATGGACTACATGTATACATACAGGACTAGTGCAGGCACAGACGGATATATGGACTACATGTATACATACAGGACTAGTGCAGGCACAGACAGATATATGGACTACATGTATACATACAGGACTAGTGCAGGCACAGACAGATATATGGACTACATGTATACATACAGGACTAGTGCAGGCACAGACAGATATATGGACTACATGTATACATACAGGACTAGTGCAGGCACAGACAGATATATGGACTACATGTATACATACAGGACTAGTGCAGGCACAGACGGATATATGGACTACATGTATACATACAGGACTAGTGCAGGCACAGACGGATATATGGACTACATGTATACATACAGGACTAGTGCAGGCACAGACGGATATATGGACTACATGTATACATACAGGACTAGTGCAGGCACAGACGGATATATGGACTACATGTATACATACAGGACTAGTGCAGGCACAGACGGATATATGGACTACATGTATACATACAGGACTAGTGCAGGCACAGACGGATATATGGACTACATGTATACATACAATAGATGAGTTATATTGCCTGCATTCTCTGGTAACATAGGACTAGTGCAGGCACAGACAGATATATGGACTACATGTATACATACAATAGATGAGTTATATTGCCTGCATTCTCTGGTAACACAGGACTAGTGCAGGCACAGACAGATATATGGACTACATGTATACATACAATAGATGAGTTATATTGGCTGCATTCTCTGGTAACACAGGACTAGTGCAGGCACAGACAGATATATGGACTACATGTATACATACAATAGATGAGTTATATTGCCTGCATTCTCTGGTAACACAGGACTAGTGCAGGCACAGACAGATATATGGACTACATGTATACATACAATAGATGAGTTATATTGGCTGCATTCTCTGGTAACACAGGACTAGTGCAGGCACAGACAGATATATGGACTACATGTATACATACAATAGATGAGTTATATTGGCTGCATTCTCTGGTAACACAGGACTAGTGCAGGCACAGACAGATATATGGACTACATGTATACATACAATAGATGAGTTATATTGGCTGCATTCTCTGGTAACACAGGACTAGTGCAGGCACAGACAGATATATGGACTACATGTATACATACAGGACTAGTGCAGGCACAGACGGATATATGGACTACATGTATACATACAGGACTAGTGCAGGCACAGACGGATATATGGACTACATGTATACATACAGGACTAGTGCAGGCACAGACGGATATATGGACTACATGTATACATACAGGACTAGTGCAGGCACAGACGGATATATGGACTACATGTATACATACAGGACTAGTGCAGGCACAGACGGATATATGGACTACATGTATACATACAGGACTAGTGCAGGCACAGACGGATATATGGACTACATGTATACAAACAATAGATGAGTTATATTGCCTGCATTCTCTGGTAACCTAGGACTAGTGCAGGCACAGACAGATATATGGACTACATGTATACATACAATAGATGAGTTATATTGCCTGCATTCTCTGGTAACACAGGACTAGTGCAGGCACAGACAGATATATGGACTACATGTATACATACAATAGATGAGTTATATTGGCTGCATTCTCTGGTAACACAGGACTAGTGCAGACACAGACAGATATATGGACTACATGTATACATACAATAGATGAGTTATATTGCCTGCATTCTCTGGTAACACAGGACTAGTGCAGGCACAGACAGATATATGGACTACATGTATACATACAATAGATGAGTTATATTGGCTGCATTCTCTGGTAACACAGGACTAGTGCAGGCACAGACAGATATATGGACTACATGTATACATACAATAGATGAGTTATATTGGCTGCATTCTCTGGTAACACAGGACTAGTGCAGGCACAGACATATATATGGACTACATGTATACATACAATAGATGAGTTATATTGCCTGCATTCTCTGGTAACACAGGACTAGTGCAGGCACAGACATATATATGGACTACATGTATACATACAATAGATGAGTTATATTGCCTAGGAATGTCTCTATTGATAATATTCCATCAAATGTTAGGAATGTTTCTATTTCTGATATTCCACCAAATGTTAGGAATGTCTCTATTTCTGATATTCCATCAAATGTTAGGAATGTATCTATTTATGATATTCCACCAAATGTTAGGAATGTTTCTATTTCTGATATTCCATCAAATGTTTGGAATGTCTCTATTTCTGATATTCCATCAAATGTTTGGAATGTCTCTATTTCTGATATTCCATCAAATGTCTCTAGATTCAACTGGTTTCAATGTATCAGCTGTTCACAATAAGTTGAGGATATTTATTTATTTTAGTATAATTTATGATCTAATTTTATTTAACCGAATGAACTTTTTCTTCTGTTTTATTCACTGGTTGAAAGCACTGTACATATTCTGTGTCCAGAGTGGCTTTCGTCAGCAGCGAAGCACACTGGATCATCTAGTTCGTTTCGAAACATTTATAAGAGAGGGCTTTGTCAATAAACAACATGTTGCTTCAGTATTTTTCGACCTTGAGAGTGCTTATGACACAACCTGGAAATATGGCATTTTAAAAGATCTTCACGACTTTGACCTCAGAGGACGCCTTCCATTATTTATTTCTGCATTTTTAAATGAAAGACTTTTTCGTGTTCGTGTTTGTAATACCCTATCAGATGCTCGGGAACAGCAGATGGGTGTACCACAGGGTTGTATTTTGTCCGTTACATTGTTTAGTATTAAGATAAACACTATTGTTAAATCAATAAATCCAGGGGTTGAGTGCTCCCTTTATGTAGATGATTTTGTTATTTGCTTCAGGTCTAGTAATATGAACATAATAGAACGCCAACTCCAGCAATGTCTGAATAAACTTCAGACTTGGTCGGATGAAAATGGTTTTAAATTTTCTAAATCAAAAACTAAATGTATGCATTTTTGTAATCTACGTGGACTTCATCCAGACCCAGAAGTTTACCTGGATGGCTCACATGTAGAAGTAGTCACAGAATACAAATTTTTAGGTGTTATCTTTGATAAAAAACTCTCATTCATTCCTCATATTAATAATTTAAAAAAGAAATGTCAAAAAGCTCTAAATATTTTAAAGGTTGTGGCACATTCCGATTGGGGAGCTGATAGAAAGGTCCTTCTACGGCTTTATCGGTCATTGGTTCGCTCTAAGCTGGATTATGGTTCGATAATTTACGGATCTGCACGAAAATCGTACCTGAAAATACTTGATCCTATACATAATCACGGTCTACGATTAGTCCTTGGAGCTTTCAGAACTTCTCCTGTTAAAAGTCTTTATGCTGAAGCAAATGAACCCTCTCTGTATGCTAGACGACAGAAGCTAGCTCTTCAATACCTACTGAAACTCAAGTCAAATCCTCTAAACCCAGCTCACAAAGTGGTCTTTCAACCCCAATTTAAAGTGCAGTTTCAAAGAAAACCGAGAGCTATTGCCCCACTAGGTATACGTATGGAACAATGTCTAGATGACCTACATATTGACATGAAATCTATTGCACAGTATAAAATCCCAGATTCTCCTCCTTGGACCCTTAAAACTGCCGAGTTTCGCTTTGATCTCACTTCTGATAAAAAGTCTATTACAGACAGGAGCCAGTTTCAAACAAAATATCATGAAATCAGGGAATTTTATTCTGACTTCAAAGCCATATACACAGATGGTTCAAAAGCTGGTGACACTGTTGCGTCAGCAGCAATCTTTGGGAATAAAAATCGGAAATGTAGACTTCCAAACAAGTCCTCAATTTTCTCTGCCGAACTGAAGGCCATAGATCTCGCTCTAGATCTTGCAGTGGAATCACACTATGTTCAATATATCATTTTCTCTGATTCCTTGTCTGTTTTACAGGCTTTGTATTATGAAAAGTTTGAAAATCCTATTGTTTGTACTTTGCTTGAAAGGATTTCTTCCCTTTCAGAAATAAATACATTTGTGTTCTGCTGGCTTCCGAGTCATATGGGAATAAAAGGAAATGAAATGGCTGATCAGAATGCAAAGCTGGCTTTGTCATTATCCATTTCTAGGATTAAAGTGTGTTATACTGATTTTAAATCTACAATTCTTACCTTAATTCAATCCTCTTGGCAGGCCCAATGGGATGGTGAAATTTTTAACAAACTTCATTCGGTCAAACCAACACTTGGCGAATGGTACCCAATTTACAGGCCTATTCGTCGAGAAGAAGTCATTCTTGCCCGTCTCAGGATTGGTCATTCTCGAATATCACATTCATGGCTGTTGTCACGAGATGATGCACCAGAATGTATCCCATGCAATACTCTATACACGGTGGAGCATATCTTAATACACTGTGTTGACCTTCAACCAATCCGGTTGCAGTACTACAATGTGGACAACATTAAAACACTCTTCGACTCTATCAGAGTAGAGTCCATCATATCATTTATCAAGGCAATAGGAATTTATAATAAGCTGTGATATCAATTGTTAATCATGCCTTTGTAGTAATCATTCATTCATATATTACCTGTAATTAATCTTACGTCTTTATAACTTCTTAGTATTAATTTTTACGTAATGCATATACTTATATAGAATTTTATGTCATACACTCGACAATAAACATAACTTTAATGCGCGCTACATGACCTTAGATGTCGATGTGCCGTAAAACACCATTCATTCATTCATTTAACTTCTTAGTATTAATTTTTACGTAATGCATATACTTATATAGAATTTTATTTCATACACTCGACAATAAACATAACTTTAATGCGCGCTACATGACCGTAGATGTCGATGCGCCGTAAAACACCATTCATTCATTACATATTCTGTGGAATAACAAATTTTATTCTCATCTAAGCATGACATTTTAGCACAATTTAGCAAATGGTTGCATCGTATATCATTAAAACATTTTTCAGCGTAAAATAAAAAGAATGTTTGTTTGTCAAATTATATTTCATTCATTAAAAATATAGAAAACTTTTTATTATCAATCAAACATCACTACCGATTTTAATATCGTTTTCAATGTTCATTCGGTGAAATATAATTTGGTGAAATATAATTCTTTTTTTTTTACATATCTATCGATACAATATACTAATATAGTATATATACAAATGCATTTATTATTTTTTATAAAGAGAGAAGGCATTATGTTTGAAAGTAAGATAGCAGGAGAAGAGTTGAAAGAATTCCGATCCAGAATACAAACATCTTTTCAATATCAGTTGCTAATACGATTGCTGTTACATGCTTGTGATTTTACTTCTATCAGTCAATTATCAATTTGTTCCACTTTCTATTGTGAGCTTCTAGTTTATTTTTCATAAAGGCTATATGTTCTTCGATGTGTTGTCTTTCTTTTAAATATCTGATAAAGGTAATGCAGTTTGGAACACATTTTTCTATTTTGCTTTTAAAAATATAATATTTTGCTAAAAGAATTATGAAATCTATCATAATATGGGGATGCTCTATACTTTGATTACCAAATGAAACCGTTTTATAATCTATATTAAGCTCCATTTGTTTGTCTACCAAATATGTTTTAAATCGCGACCAAAAATGTTGAACATGAGAACAGTCACAGAATAAAATGTTTTAATGTCTCTGTATGAAATATAATTCTGTGAAATTCTGTGAAATATAATTTGGTAAAATATAATTTGGTGAAATATAATTTGATCATACACTGAAATAAACAACTATCCTCTATATATTGAGATATTAAAACATTTATTCTGGGACTGTTCTCATGTTCAACATGTTTGGTAGTTTGTCTCGAGATATTTCTACAGTCTAGCAAGTCATTTAATCAAACTTTCTGAATGTCAGTAGATTTTTCAGTAGATTTAATTATATTTATCAGTCATTGAAATGCAGATGAGATCTTATACAAGGGCAAAATGTTGTATTAATGGACATGTATGTAGAGTAAAGTCTGTCTCACACGAGGGCGGTTCTGACGACGGTTGAGCACGGTTCAGGACCGCTTAGACACCATGTGGACACCGCAATGGTAATCAACATCAACCGCCATGCACCACTGTAAACCGCAGAATTTTTAAACATGATTGAATATTCGACGGCGGTTCTCCCAACCGTGTATCAACTGCTACTGTGTTGTCGTCGTACATAACCATGCAGAACCATTGACAAAAGGGCTAGTGATTTGTGATGGTGGTAGAAACACGGTGACAATGCTGTAGCTAAGTGGTCACAACATGGTGCAGAGTTGTAGCAGTCCTTGGTCTGCGCTTATACGGTGTACTCGCAGTTAGCACTCACTCGAGGTGAGGTTACTGTTCAAGTATGGCTGAGAAAATGTACGGCAGTAATATGCGGTGGTTACACGGTTTAGGACGGTAATCAGATGGTGAATACACGGTGATGACCCAGTAACGGGTAGTAGAGGGCGGTTCTCAGATGGCATTGGCTATTATTGCTGCTACTCTGAATGCATACTGTAAAGTCTTGTAGCTTTCACAAGTAGCCAAATTCCGAAGTGTAATAGCCAGCCTCAGCCCAGGTTCTATGGCCTCTCATGTTGATGTCCTCTGTCTCTACTCTTAGGATCACCCACTGTAGGATTTCAACAACTCTCAGAAAGTTCTTGTAGGATTTGTGATGAGAAGCAAGAAGCTGCTTGTACTGTCGCTTCTCCATCAATCTCATACACTCAGTAGCCATGTTGCAGCCAGCAGACAGCCCTCTTCTTCCTCTAACAATGCTGCTTGACACTCGGTAGCCATGTTGCAGCCAGCAGACAGCACTCTTCTTCCTCTAACAATGCTGCTTAACACTCGGTAGCCATGTTGCAGCCAGCAGACATCACTCTTTCTTCCTCTAACAACGCTGCGTTGCACTCGGTAGCCATGTTACAGCCAGCAGACAGCACTCTTCTTCCTCTAACAACGCTGCTTGATACTCGGTAGCCATGTTGCAGCCAGCAGACATCACTCTTTCTTCCTCTAACAACGCTGCTTGACACTCGGTAGCCATGTTGCAGCCAGCAGACATCACTCTTTCTTCCTCTAACAACGCTGCTTGGTACTCGGTAGCCATGTTGCAGCCAGCAGACAGCGCTCTTCTTCCTCTAACAATGCTGCTTGACACTCGGTAGCCATGTTGCACCCAGCAGACAGCACTCTTCTTCCTCTAACAACGCTGCGTTGCACTCGGTAGCCATGTTACAGCCAGCAGACAGCGCTCTTCTTCCTCTAACAATGCTGCGTTGCACTCGGTAGCCATGTTACAGCAAGCAGACAGCGCTCTTCTTCCTCTAACAACGCTGCGTTGCACTCGGTAGCCATGTTGCAGCCAGCAGACAGCGCTCTTCTTCCTCTAACAACGCTGCATTGCACTCAGTAGCCATGTTGCAGCCAGCAGACAGCGCTCTTTCTTCCTCTAACAATGCAATCTCATACACTCAGTAGCCATGTTGCAGCCAGCAGACAGCGCTCTTTCTTCCTCTAACAATGCTGCTTGGAACTCGGTAGCCATGTTGCAGCCAGCAGACAGCACTCTTTCTTCCTCTAACAACGCTGCTTGACACTCGGTAGCCATGTTGCAGCCAGCAGACATCACTCTTTCTTCCTCTAACAACGCTGCTTGACACTCGGTAGCCATGTTGCAGCCAGCAGACATCACTCTTTCTTCCTCTAACAACGCTGCTTGGTACTCGGTAGCCATGTTGCAGCCAGCAGACAGCGCTCTTCTTCCTCTAACAACGCTACTTGACACTCGGTAGCCATGTTGCACCCAGCAGACAGCACTCTTCTTCCTCTAACAACGCTGCGTTGCACTCGGTAGCCATGTTACAGCCAGCAGACAGCGCTCTTCTTCCTCTAACAATGCTGCGTTGCACTCGGTAGCCATGTTACAGCAAGCAGACAGCGCTCTTCTTCCTCTAACAACGCTGCGTTGCACTCGGTAGCCATGTTGCAGCCAGCAGACAGCGCTCTTCTTCCTCTAACAACGCTGCATTGCACTCAGTAGCCATGTTGCAGCCAGCAGACAGCGCTCTTTCTTCCTCTAACAATGCAATCTCATACACTCAGTAGCCATGTTGCAGCCAGCAGACAGCGCTCTTTCTTCCTCTAACAATGCAATCTCATACACTCAGTAGCCATGTTGCAGCCAGCAGACAGCGCTCTTTCTTCCTCTAACAATGCTGCTTGGAACTCGGTAGCCATGTTGCAGCCAGCAGACAGCACTCTTTCTTCCTCTAACAATGCTGCTTGACACTCAGTAGCCATGTTGCAACCAGCAGACAGCGCTCTTCTTCCTATAACAACGCTGCTTGACACTCGGTAGCCATGTTGCAGCCAGCAGACAGCACTCTTTCTTCCTCTAACAACGCTGCTTGACACTCAGTAGCCATGTTGCAGCCAGCAGACAGCGCTCTTCTTCCTATAACAATGCTGCTTGACACTCAGTAGCCATGTTGCAGCCAGCAGACAGCGCTCTTCTTCCTCTAACAATGCTGCTTGACACTCAGTAGCCATGTTGCAGCCAGCAGACAGCGCTCTTCTTCCTATAACAACGCTGCTTGACACTCGGTAGCCATGTTGCAGCCAGCAGACAGCACTCTTTCTTCCTCTAACAACGCTGCTTGACACTCAGTAGCCATGTTGCAGCCAGCAGACAGCGCTCTTCTTCCTATAACAATGCTGCTTGACACTCGGTAGCCATGTTGCAGCCAGCAGACAGCGCTCTTCTTCCTCTAACAATGCTGCTTGACACTCAGTAGCCATGTTGCAGCCAGCAGACAGCGCTCTTCTTCCTATAACAACGCTGCTTGACACTCGGTAGCCATGTTGCAGACAGCAGACAGCACTTTTTCTTCCTCTAACAATGCTGCTTGACACTCAGTAGCCATGTTGCAGCCAGCAGACAGCGCTCTTCTTCCTCTAACAATGCTGCTTGACACTCAGTAGCCATGTTGCAGCCAGCAGACAGCGCTCTTCTTCCTATAACAATGCTGCTTGACACTCGGTAGCCATGTTGCAGCCAGCAGACAGCACTCTTTCTTCCTCTAACAACGCTGCTTGACACTCAGTAGCCATGTTGCAGCCAGCAGACAGCGCTCTTCTTCCTATAACAACGCTGCTTGACACTCGGTAGCCATGTTGCAGCCAGCAGACAGCGCTCTTCTTCCTCTAACAACGCTGCTTGACACTCAGTAGCCATGTTGCAGCCAGCAGACAGCGCTCTTCTTCCTATAACAACGCTGCTTGACACTTGGTAGCCATGTTGCAGCCAGCAGACAGCACTCTTTCTTCCTCTAACAACGCTGCTTGACACTCAGTAGCCATATTGCAGCCAGCAGACAGTGCTCTTCTTCCTATAACAACGCTGCTTGACACTCGGTAGCCATGTTGCAGCCAGCAGACAGCGCTCTTCTTCCTCTAACAACGCTGCTTGGAACTCGGTAGCCATGTTGCAGCCAGCAGACAGTGCTCTTCTTCCTCTAACAATGCTGCTTGGCACTCGGTAGCCATGTTGCAGCCAGTAGACAGCGCTCTTTCTTCCTCTAACAACGCTGCTTGGAACTCGGTAGCCATGTTGCAGCCAGCAGACAGCGCTCTTCTTCCTCTAACAATGCTGCTTGGCACTCGGTAGCCATGTTGCAGCCAGCAGACAGCGCTCTTTCTTCCTCTAACTATGCTGCTTGGCACTCAGTAGCCATGTTGCAGCCAGCAGACAGCGCTCTTCTTCCTATAACTATGCTGCTTGGCACTCGGTAGCCATGTTGCAGCCAGCAGACAGCACTCTTTCTTCCTCTAACTTGGCATAAATGGAAACAAAGGCATGGAGAGTGTTTAACATGATTTTGTGTAAAATTGTTCTTTGATGAAAAAGAAATGGTTAGATTTATATTTTGATAAATGTTTTTCTTGTTTCATATCATGAATAAGTGCTGGTATAAAACAGTCTCTATGCCAGATAACACATTTGATTGTATGTTATTGAATCTTCCCTGATATTTAAATATTTGTTTGTACTCTAATGATGTGCAATTTAAGATGATCTGTCTATATAGATAGAACATATAACTGAGAGAAATCCTATCATCTCTCTATGTATATCTGGCAGGTTTATATTAGCATATATTGGCATACCTTTGTTTACACTGTCATTCCTTAACTTATAGTGTTTATTCCTTAACTTATATTGTTCATTCCTTAACTTATATTGTTCATTCCTTAACTTATATTGTTCATTCCTTAACTTATAGTATTTATACCTTAACTTATAGAGTTTATACCTTAACTTATAGTGTTTATACCTTAACTTATATTGTTCATTCCTTAACTTATAGAGTTTATACCTTAACTTATATTGTTCATTCCTTAACTTATATTGTTCATTCCTTAACTTATAGTATTTATACCTTAACTTATAGAGTTTATACCTTAACTTATATTGTTCATTCCTTAACTTATAGAGTTTATACCTTAACTTATAGTGTTTATACCTTAACTTATATTGTTCATTCCTTAACTTATAGTATTTATACCTTAACTTATAGTATTTATACCTTAACTTATATTGTTTATTCCTTAACTTATATTGTTCATTCCTTAACTTATAGTATTTATACCTTAACTTATATTATTCATTCCTTAACTTATAGTGTTTATACCTTAACTTATATTATTCATTCCTTAACTTATAGTATTTATACCTTAACTTATATTATTCATTCCTTAACATATAGTATTTATACCTTAACTTATATTGTTCATTCCTTAACTTATAGAGTGTATACCTTAACTTATAGTGTTTATACCTTAACTTATATTGTTCATTCCTTAACGTATAGAGTTTATACCTTAACTTATATTGTTCATTCCTTAACTTATATTGTTCATTCCTTAACTTATATTGTTCATTCCTTAACTTATAGTATTTATACCTTAACTTATAGAGTTTATACCTTAACTTATATTGTTCATTCCTTAACTTATAGAGTTTATACCTTAACTTATAGTGTTTATACCTTAACTTATAGTGTTCATTCCTTAACTTATAGTGTTTATACCTTAACTTATATTGTTCATTCCTTAACTTATAGTATTTATACCTTAACTTATAGTATTTATACCTTAACTTATATTGTTCATTCCTTAACTTATATTGTTCATTCCTTAACTTATAGTATTTATACCTTAACTTATAGAGTTTATACCTTAACTTATAGTGTTTATACCTTAACTTATATTGTTCATTCCTTAACTTATAGTATTTATACCTTAACTTATATTATTCATTCCTTAACTTATATTGTTCATTCCTTGACTTATAGAGTTTATACCTTAACTTATAGTGTTTATACCTTAACTTATATTGTTCATTCCTTAACTTATAGTATTTATACCTTAACTTATATTGTTCATTCCTTAACTTATAGAGTTTATACCTTAACTTATATTGTTCATTCCTTGTCTTATATTGTTCATTCCTTAACTTATATTGTTCATTCCTTAACATATATTGTTCATTCCTTAACTTATAGTATTTATACCTTAACTTATATTGTTCATTCCTTGACTTATAGAGTTTATACCTTAACTTATAGTGTTCATTCCTTAACTTATATGGTTCATTCCTTAACTTATATTGTTCATTCCTTAACTTATAGAGTTTATACCTTGACTTATATTGTTCATTCCTTGACTTATATTGTTCATTCCTTAACTTATATTGTTCATTCCTTAACTTATATTGTTCATTCCTTGACTTATATTGTTCATTCCTTAACTTATATTGTTCATTCCTTGACTTATATTGTTCATTCCTTAACTTATATTGTTCATTCCTTGACTTATATTGTTCATTCCTTAACTTATATTGTTCATTCCTTGACTTATATTGTTCATTCCTTGACTTATATTGTTCATTCCTTGACTTATATTGTTCATTCCTTAACTTATATTGTTCATTCCTTAACTTATATTGTTCATTCCTTAACTTATATTGTTCATTCCTTAACTTATATTGTTCATTCCTTGACTTATATTGTTCATTCCTTAACTTATATTGTTCATTCCTTAACTTATATTGTTCATTCTTTACCTTATGTTGTCATATCTTAACTTAGTGTCATACTTTACCTTATGTTGGCATGTCTTAGCTTATAGTGCCATACTTTACCGTATATTGTCATATCTTAACTTATATTGTCATACCTAAATAGGTTATGTTGTCATACCCTAACATATATTGCTAAACCATAACTTATATCATCATACACTAACTAGTATATTGTCATGCTATAACTCTGAGAGTATATCATTGATCTTAGGGATGGTGGGGGTTGCATGCCCTTGCTATTTTGTGTTATTGTATGCTAACAGTTGTAAGATTCAAGCATTCTACAGTTGCAAGATTCAAGCATTCCACAGTTGCAAGATTCAAGCATTCCACAGTTGTAAGATTCAAGCATTCCACAGTTGTAAGATTCAAGCATTCCACAGTTGTAAGATTCAAACATTCCACAGTTGCAAGATTCAAGCATTCTACAGTTGTAAGATTCAAGCATTCTACAGTTGCAAGATTCAAGCATTCCACAGTTGTAATATTCAAGCATTCCACAGTTGTAATATTCAAGCATTCTACAGAAAGATTCAAGCATTCTACAGAAAGATTCAAGCATTCCACAGTTGTAAGATTCAAGCATTCTACAGAAAGATTCAAGCATTCCACAGTTGTAAGATTCAAACATTCCACAGTTGTAAGATTCAAGTATTCCACAGTTGTAAGATTCAAGCATTCTACAGTTGCAAGATTCAAGCATTCCACAGTTGTAAGATTCAAGCATTCTACAGTTGCAAGATTCAACCATTCCATTCAAGCATCAACTAAGTGTTGCTGTCTCGCCAAGTAGGGAAATTAGTAGTAAGGTACTCTATATGTAAATGTCACGCGATTCCGATGGCGCGGCTTCCGTCAGTGAAGTCCTTGAACCATATTCCAGCTGTGAGCTGTGTCTAGGTCACGACATGCACATTGTGGAGGAGAGACCTGGATATACATTATTGCTTGTTTCATTGCCTATTTATATGATTATTTGTGTGTGTAATTGTTGACATTGTTTGTTTCAGACACCATGGAACCTGGAGATCTTGCTGGTCAACTGTCCATGGTAAGTTACATCTAAATGTATTACAACTATGGACAAACCTGTGATGTTAGGGCATTCAGCTTAATGAAATATTGGTGTAAGGACCCCAAACCAATGTATTAGATGATATAGCGCACATGTTATGCAATTGTGCTGCAGTAAGATCATTTCTAAGGTGCTTGAATTATAGAGTATACACGTGGAACAGCTCTATCTGGGATAGTCACGTGGAACCGCTCTATCTGGGAGTCACGTGGAACAGCTCTATCTGGGAGTCACGTGGAACTGCTCTATCTGGGAGTCACGTGGAACAGCTCTATCTGGGAGTCACGTGGAACTGCTCTATCTGGGAGTCACGTGGAACTGCTCTATCTGGGATAGTCACGTGGAACTGCTCTATCTGGGAGTCACATGTAACTGCTCTATCTGGGATAGTCACGTGGAACTGCTCTATCTGGGAGTCACGTGGAACTGCTCTATCTGGGAGTCAAGTGGAACCACTCTATCTGGGATAGTCACGTGGAACTGCTCTATCTGGGAGTCACATGTAACTGCTCTATCTGGGATAGTCACGTGGAACAGCTCTATCTGGGAGTCCCGTGGAACCGCTCTATCTGGGAGTCACGTGGAACCGCTCTATCTGGGAGTTACGTGGAACCGCTCTATCTGTGAGTCACGTGGAACCGCTCTATCTGGGAGTCACGTGGAACTGCTCTATCTGGGAGTCACGTGGAACTGCTCTATCTGGGAGTCACGTGGAACCGCTCTATCTGGGAGTCACGTGGAACCGCTCTATCTGGGAGTCACGTGGAACCGCTCTATCTGGGAGTTACGTGGAACCGCTCTATCTGGGAGTCACGTGGAACCGCTCTATCTGGGAGTCATGTGGAACCGCTCTATCTGGGAGTCACGTGGAACAGCTCTATCTGGGAGTCACGTGGAACTGCTCTATCTGGGATAGTCACGTGGAACTGCTCTATCTGGGATAGTCACGTGGAACTGCTCTATCTGGGATAGTCACGTGGAACTGCTCTATCTGGGATAGTCACGTGGAACCGCTCTATCTGGGATAGTCACGTGGAACTGCTCTATCTGGGATAGTCACGTGGAACTGCTCTATCTGGGATAGTCACGTGGAACTGCTCTATCTGGGATAGTCACGTGGAACTGCTCTATCTGGGAGTCAAGTGGAACTGCTCTATCTGGGATAGTCACGTGGAACTGCTCTATCTGGGATAGTCACGTGGAACTGCTCTATCTGGGATAGTCACGTGGAACTGCTCTATCTGGGAGTCAAGTGGAACTGCTCTATAAATACCCCCACCTGGTACATGTATAAATACCCCACCCAGTACATGTATAAATATCCCACACCCTGTACATGTATAAATACCCACCCAGTACATGTATAAATATCCCACACCCTGTACATGTATAAATACCCCACACCCAGTACATGTATAAATACCACACCCGGTACATGTATAAATACCACACCCAGTACATGTATAATACCCCACCCTGTACATGTATAAATACCCACCGTACATGTATAAATACCCACCCCTACATGTATAATACCCCCACCGTACATGTATAAATACCCCCCCGTACATGTATAAATACCCCACACCCTGTACATGTATAAATACCCCACACCCGTACATGTATAAATACCCCACCCGTACATGTATAAATACCCCACACCCTGTACATGTATAAATACCCCACCCTGTACATGTATAAATACCCCACCCTGTACATGTATAAATACCCCCACCCGGTACATGTATAAATACCCCCACCCAGTACATGTATAAATACCCCACACCCTGTACATGTATAAATACCCCCACCCTGTACATGTATAAATACCCCACCCAGTACATGTATAAATACCCCACACCCTGTACATGTATAAATACCCCACACCCTGTACATGTATAAATACCCCCACCCTGTACATGTATAAAATACCCCCACCCTGTACATGTATAAATACCCCCACCCGGTACATGTATAAATACACCGCACCATGTACATGTATAAATACCCCACACCCTGTACATGTATAAATACCCCACCCGGTACATGTATAAATACCCCACACCCTGTACATGTATAAATACCCCACACCCTGTACATATGTATAAATACCGCACACCCGGTACATGTATAAATACTGCACACCCTGTACATGTATAAATACCCCACACCCTGTACATATGTATAAATACCGCACACCCGGTACATGTATAAATACTGCACACCCTGTACATGTATAAATACCCCACACCCTGTACATATGCATAAATATCCCACTCCCGGTACATGTATAAATACCCCACACCCTGTACATATGTATAAATACCCCCACCCGGTACATGTATAAATACCACCACCCGGTATATGTATAAATACCCCACACCCTGTACATGTATAAATACCCCACACCCTGTACATATGTATAAATACCCCACACCCAGTACATGTATAAATTATCCCACACCCGGTACATGTATAAATACCCCCACCCTGTACATGTATAAATACCCCACCCAGTACATGTATAAATACCCCCACCCAGTACATGTATAAATATCCCACATCCGGTACATGTATAAATACCCTACACCCTGTACATGTATAAAGACTGCACACCCTGTACATGTATAGATACCCCACACCCTGTACATGTATAAATACCCCACACCATGTACATGTATAAATACCCTACACCCTGTACATGTATAAATACTGCACACCCTGTACATGTATAAATACCCCACACCCTGTACATGTATAAATACCCCCCGCATGGTACATGTATAAATACCCCCACACAGTACATGTATAAATACCCCACACCATGTACATGCATAAATACCCTACACCCTGTACATGTATAAATACTGCACACCCTGTACATGTATAAATACCCCACACCCTGTACATGTATAAATACCGCACACCCTGTACATGTATAAATACCACACACCCTGTACATGTATAAATACCCCACACCCTGTACATGTATAAGTACCCCACACCCTGTACATGTATAAATACCGCACTCCCTGTACATGTATAAATACCACACACCCTGTACATGTATAAATACTTTGATAAAATAAATCATGTTGTAATCTGTAAGGTCTTGTTTAGAAAGTTCAGCTTTACTTGTCATAATTCCAATAATATTTTAATTCAATTTAATTGAAATCAATTATTTTTTGTCACAAATCCAAATATCCCTGTGAGATAGTTGAAATGGACATTTTGTACGCAGCAAATTGTAAACCATTAATAAGAATTTACAATGTTCAAACATGCCTATTTGAAATTGTTATGCCTCACTAGATTCATTTGCCAAACAAAACAAGACTGACTGATAAGTAATACAATGCAAGTGATTTGATAATCGTAAAAGCTCCTGACATTTATTGTTAAATAGTCACTTGTTTATTTGATCGCTTTTGGAATAAGAGTCACGTTTCATATTTTCTAACCTGATGCCGATTCTTCCTTTGTTAATCACAGACGTATGTTTAGTTGCTTTCCCTGCTTTGTTTAAGGCATAATTAGTTCTCTGTGTGGCGTTGTCTTCAAAGAAAATTCGTAAATACTTCATTTTCAATTTCAACACAAAGAACATGCCTTTCTGGGATAACTAGAAACTTAATGTTGTAAGCCGCAAACATTTCTTCCAAAATGTATACAGAAAATATTGTATGAAATTTATCGTTGGAGATTTATGAAATGAAATCAATCATGAATCAAAGCATGTTTAAAGATAATAGCATTGATCTATTGTTTAATGCGAGTGTTTGAAATATAAATATGAAAACAATGTAATAAGAAATGGTAAATAAACGGAGAGAGGGCAGCAGCTTAATCCAAGTCATTGTTATTGACTCCTACAGTACTGTGCAAACATCTTTCTTGATGTTCCAACAATGTTTTGTGTCAAATGATGTTCCAACAATGTTTTCATTCACCTATGGATGATACACACATTCCAGGAAAGTTGTGTGATTTGGGCACAAACATTAAAAAAATGTAAGCTTATATTTCTGTACTGACTGACTCAATTACAAGGGGCTGAATGCCTACACCAGATGGTAGGTTCATTGAATGCAAGTGAAGTAATATTACACATCACTTGTGAGAATGTCTGTGGAACTTCCTGTAACTGGTCAGGTAAGATTCATCAATTTCTATTTATTTATCTTAGATTTACCTTGTATGTATCTTAAGTATAAGATAGAGCATTGGTTTGTATATTACCGGGTATGTAAACAGCCGGATCTGTAGTCCAGTCGCAGGTTCGATCCTCGTCTGACCCTAATCAAATTAAGACTTTCAGATGGGACGTTAAACCAAGGTCTCATGTCGGTGCTTTACACCATGCACGTAAATGAACCAGAGGAGATTCTGGAATGGGTCTCTCTCTGTATCATTGCACTATCCTCCAAAAATGACTAATCTCTTCAGGAGACGTCGCTCAAATGGGCAACCGGTAGTGACGATAAATAAACGTAAAACACACACACGCAGATCCAACATGTTAATCACTGCATGTCTGACACATCTTTGCTTATATTACTAGTTTCTGTATGTATGTGTTTGTGTGTCATTCTTTATCTGTGGGCTGCGTCTTATGAACTTCTAAATTATGTATCACCGGATAACCCACCGTTTATTTGGACTGTCGGAATCTGCTTGCTGTTTTATAGTAAGTTGTAACATACAATCCAGCATTCTTAGATTGTTACCGTCCTCTACAATGCTTGCTGTTTTATAGTAAGTTGCCACATACAATCCAGCATTCTTAGATTGTTACCATCCTCTACAATGCCTGCTGTTTTATAGTAAGTTCCAACATACAATCCAGCATTCTTAGATTGTTACCATCCTCTACAATACTTGCTGTTTTATAGTAAGTTCCAACATACAATCCAGCATTCTTAGATTGTTACCATCCTCTACAATGCCTGCTGTTTTATAGTAAGTTCAAACATACAATCCAGCATTCTTAGATTGTTACCATCCTCTACAATGCCTGCTGTTTTATAGTAAGTTCCAACATACAATCCAGCATTCTTAGATTGTTACCGTCCTCTACAATACTTGCTGTTTTATAGTAAGTGGTAACATACAATCCAGCATTCTTAGATTGTTACCGTCCTCTACAATGCTTGCTGTTTTATAGTAAGTTGTAACTTACAATCCAGCATTCTTAGATTGTTACCGTCCTCTACAATGCCTGCTGTTTTATAGTAAGTTGTAACATACAATCCAGCATTCTTAGATTGTTACCGTTCTCTACAATGTTTGCTGTTTTATAGTAAGTTCCAACATACAATCCAGCATTCTTAGATTGTTACCATTGATTCCTGTATTAGCAGGCCAACATCTCCCTGGAGATCCCTGGATTAGCAGGCCAACATCTCCCTGGAGTTCCCTGGATTCGCAGTCCAACATCTCCCTGGAGATCCCTGGATTCGCAGGCCAACATCTCCCTGGAGATCCCTGGATTAGCAGGCCAACATCTCCCTGGAGTTCCCTGGATTCGCAGTCCAACATCTCCCTGGAGATCCCTGGATTCGCAGGCCAACATCTCCCTGGAGTTCCCTGGATTCGCAGTCCAACATCTCCGTCAAATCCTGGAGTTCCCTGGATTCGCAGTCCAACTACTCCCCAGAGTCCCTGGATTCGCAGGCCAACATCTCCCTGGAGTTCCCTGGATTCGCAGGCCAACATCTCCCTGGAGGTCCCTGGATTCACAGTCCAACATCTCCCTGGAGATCCCTGGATTCACAGGCCAACATCTCCCTGGAGATCCCTGGATTCGCAGGCCAACATCTCCCTGGAGTTCCCTGGATTCGCAGGCCAACATCTCCCTGGACCACTGACCTGTCTCCTAATTTCTTCAAATGCCAAAATAACACTATATTCATATGCAAAATTCATTGTAAGTTTAAATTTAGTAAATCACTGTTTATTTTGTAAATAGATATTCATAAAGGGAGGTAATTTACAAATAATAATTTCACGAAAACCAGCTCATTTATGGACTAATATTTTTAATGTAAAATCTGAATAATTTATTATAGATAACAATGGAATTAAATAGAGGATATTTGTTTGTTTCAGTGAATGATCGCATTATATTTCACCAAATGAACATTGGAAGCATTTATCGCTAGTGGTGCTAATAATAGCTTTCTATCTTCTGGAGTGAAATATTATTCGATCATTCACATTCACTTAAATAACGAAAGTTTATTTTAGGCTGGAAAATGTTTTTATGATTAGAAAACGATGTAACCGTTGTGTGCTAAATGGCGCTAGATTGTCGTCCAAAAATGTTCATATTGACAACATTTCAACATTCAGCGGTCAGGAATCACATGCGAGAAGCAGTGATAATTAAAATGTGTTATTCCACTGCTTTCAACCAGCAGAAAGAAACATTTAATTTTCATAAATTTCTACATCTCATTTGGAAAGTATAAAATAAATGGCTTGCTGAAGTCAATCTTCAGTCAGTCTGTGTGACACTTGCCTCCAGTTGGTGGGGATTGATCTCTCATAGTTAACATTCAGTCTGTGTGACACTTGCCTCCAGTTGGTGGGATTGATCTCTCATAGTCAACCTTCAGTCTGTGTGACACTTGCCTTCAGTTGGTGGGGATTGATCTCTCATAGTTAACCTTCAGTCTATGTGACACTTGCCTTCAGTTGGTGGGGATTGATCTCTCATAGTTAACCTTCAGTCTGTGTGACACTTGCCTCCAGTTGGTGGGATTGATCTCTCATAGTTAACCTTCAGTCTGTGTGACACTTGCCTCCAGTTGGTGGGGATTGATCTCTCATAGTTAACCTTCAGTCTGTGTGACACTTGCCTCCAGTTGGTGGGGATTGATCTCTCATAGTCAACCTTCAGTCTGTGTGACACTTGCCTCCAGTTGGTGGGATTGATCTCTCATAGTCAACCTTCAGTCTGTGTGACACTTGCCTCCAGTTGGTGTGGATTGATCTCTCATAGTTAACCTTCAGTCTGTGTGACACTTGCCTCCAGTTGGTGGGGATTGATCTCTCATAGTCAACCTTCAGTCTGTGTGACACTTGCCTCCAGTTGGTGGGGATTGATCTCTCATAGTTAACCTTCAGTCTGTGTGACACTTGCCTCCAGTTGGTGGGGATTGATCTCTCATAGTCAACCTTCAGTCTGTGTGACACTTGCCTCCAGTTGGTGGGATTGATCTCTCATAGTTAACCTTCAGTCTGTGTGACACTTGCCTCCAGTTGGTGTGGATTGATCTCTCATAGTCAACCTTCTATCTGTGTGACACTTGCCTCCAGTTGGTGTGGATTGATCTCTCATAGTCAACCTTCTGTCTGTGTGACACTTGCCTCCAGTTGGTGGGGATTGATCTCTTATAGTTAACCTTCAGTCTGTGTGACACTTGCCTCCAGTTGGTGGGATTGATCTCTAATAGTCAACCTTCAGTCTGTGTGACACTTGCCTCCAGTTGGTGTGGATTGATCTCTCATAGTCAACCTTCAGTCTGTGTGACACTTGCCTCCAGTTGGTGTGGATTGATCTCTCATAGTTAACCTTCAGTCTGTGTGACACTTGCTTCCAGTTGGTGGGGAATGATCTCTCATAGTTAACCTTCAGTCTGTGTGTGACACTTGCCTCCAGTTGGTGGGGATTGATCTCTCATAGTTAACCTTCAGTCTGTGTGTGACACTTGCCTCCAGTTGGTGGGGATTGATCTCTCATAGTTAACCTTCAGTCTGTGTGACACTTGCCTCCAGTTGGTGGGGATTGATCTCTCATAGTTAACCTTCAGTCTGTGTGACACTTGCCTCCAGTTGGTGGGGATTGATCTCTCATAGTTAACCTTCAGTCTGTGTGACACTTGCCTCCAGTTGGTGTGGATTGATCTCTCATAGTCAACCTTCAGTCTGTGTGACACTTGCCTCCAGATAGTGGGGATTGATCTCTCATAGTTAACCTTCAGTCTGTGTGACACTTGCCTCCAGGTGGTGGGGATTGATCTCTCATAGTCTACATTCAGTCTGTGTGGCACTTGCCTCCAGCTTGTGGGGATTGATCTCTCATAGTTAACCTTCAGTCTGCGTGACACTTGCCTCCACTTGGTGGGATTGATCTCTCATAGTTAACCTTCAGTCTGTGTGACACTTGCCTCCAGTTGGTGGGGATTGATCTCTCATAGTTAACCTTCATTCTGTATGACACTTACCTCCAGTTGGTGGGGATTGATCTCTCAGTGTTAACCTTCAGTCTGTGTGGCACTTGCCTCCAGTTGGTGGGGATTGATCTCTCATAGTTAACCTTCAGTCTGTGTGACACTTGCCTCCAGGTGGTGGGGATTGATCTCTCATAGTCAACCTTCAGTCTGTGTGACACTTGCCTCCAGTTGGTGGGGATTGATCTCTCATAGTTAACCTTCAGTCTGTGTGACACTTGCCTCCAGTTGGTGGGATTGATCTCTCATAGTTAACCTTCAGTCTGTGTGACACTTGCCTCCAGTTGGTGGGATTGATCTCTCATAGTTAACCTTCAGTCTGTGTGACACTTGCCTCCAGTTGGTGGGGATTGATCTCTCATAGTCAACCTTCAGTCTGTGTGACACTTGCCTCCAGTTGGTGGGTATTGATCTCTCATAGTCAACCTTCAATCTGTGTGACACTTGCCTCCAGTTGGTGCGGATTGATCTCTCATAGTTAACCTTCAGTCTGTGTGACACTTGCCTCCAGTTGGTGGGGATTGATCTCTCATAGTCAACCTTCAGTCTGTGTGACACTTGCCTCCAGTTGGTGGGGATTGATCTCTCATAGTTAACCTTCAGTCTGTGTGACACTTGCCTCCAGTTGGTGGGGATTGATCTCTCATAGTCAACCTTCAGTCTGTGTGACACTTGCCTCCAGTTGGTGGGGATTGATCTCTCATAGTTAACCTTCAGTCTGTGTGACACTTGCCTCCAGTTGGTGGGGATTGATCTCTCATAGTTAACCTTCAGTCTGTGTGACACTTGCCTCCAGTTGGTGGGATTGATCTCTCATAGTTAACCTTCAGTCTGTGTGACACTTGCCTCCAGTTGGTGGGGATTGATCTCTCATAGTCAACCTTCAGTCTGTGTGACACTTGCCTCCAGTTGGTGGGGATTGATCTCTCATAGTTAACCTTCAGTCTGTGTGACACTTGCCTCCAGTTGGTGGGGATTGATCTCTCATAGTCAACCTTCAGTCTGTGTGACACTTGCCTCCAGTTGGTGGGGATTGATCTCTCATAGTCAACCTTCAGTCTGTGTGACACTTGCCTCCAGTTGGTGGGGATTGATCTCTCATAGTCAACCTTCAGTCTGTGTGACACTTGCCTCCAGTTGGTGGGTTGATCTCTCATAGTTAACCTTCAGTCTGTGTGACACTTGCCTCCAGTTGGTGGGGATTGATCTCTCATAGTTAACCTTCAGTCTGTGTGACACTTGCCTCCAGTTGGTGGGGATTGATCTCTCATAGTTAACCTTCAGTCTGTGTGACACTTGCCTCCAGTTGGTGGGGATTGATCTCTCATAGTTAACCTTCAGTCTGTGTGACACTTGCCTCCAGTTGGTGCGGATTGATCTCTCATAGTTAACCTTCAGTCTGTATGACACTTGCCTCCCACTGGTGGGGATTGATCTCTCATAGTTAACCTTCAGTCTGTGTGACACTTGCCTTCAGTTGGTGGGGATTGATCTCTCATAGTTAACCTTCAGTCTGTGTGACACTTGCCTCCAGTTGGTGGGGATTGATCTCTCATAGTCAACCTTCAGTCTGTGTGACACTTGCCTCCAGTTGGTGGGGATTGATCTCTCATAGTTAACCTTCAGTCTGTGTGACACTTGCCTCCAGGGTGGGGATTGATCTCTCATATCTACTTCAGTCTGTGTGCACTTGCCTCCAGTTTGGGGATTGATCTCTCATAGTAACCTTCAGTCTGTGTGACACTTGCCTCCAGTTGGTGGGATTGATCTCTCATAGTTAACCTTCAGTCTGTGTGACACTTGCCTCCAGTTGGTGGGGATTGATCTCTCATAGTCAACCTTCAGTCTGTGTGACACTTGCCTCCAGTTGGTGGGGATTGATCTCTCATAGTTAACCTTCAGTCTGTGTGACACTTGCCTCCAGTTGGTGGGGATTGATCTCTCATAGTCAACCTTCAGTCTGTGTGACACTTGCCTCCAGTTGGTGGGGATTGATCTCTCATAGTCAACCTTCAGTCTGTGTGACACTTGCCTTCAGTTGGTGGGGATTGATCTCTCATAGTCAACCTTCAGTCTTTGTGACACTTGCCTCCAGTTGGTGGGTATTGATCTCTCATAGTCAACCTTCAATCTGTGTGACACTTGCCTCCAGTTGGTGCGGATTGATCTCTCATAGTTAACCTTCAGTCTGTATGACACTTGCCTCCCACTGGTGGGGATTGATCTCTCATAGTTAACCTTCAGTCTGTGTGACACTTGCCTTCAGTTGGTGGGGATTGATCTCTCATAGTTAACCTTCAGTCTGTGTGACACTTGCCTTCAGTTGGTGGGGATTGATCTCTCATAGTTAACCTTCAGTCTGTGTGACACTTGCCTCCAGTTGGTGCGGATTGATCTCTCATAGTTAACCTTCAGTCTGTATGACACTTGCCTCCAACTGGTGGGGATTGATCTCTCATAGTTAACCTTCAGTCTGTGTGACACTTGCCTCCAGTTGGTGGGGATTGATCTCTCATAGTTAACCTTCAGTCTGTGTGACACTTGCCTCCAGTTGGTGGGGATTGATCTCTCATAGTTAACCTTCAGTCTGTGTGACACTTGCCTCCAGTTGGTGGGGATTGATCTCTCATAGTTAACCTTCAGTCTGTGTGACACTTGCCTCCAGTTGGTGGGGATTGATCTCTCATAGTTAACCTTCAGTCTGTGTGACACTTGCCTCCAGTTGGTGGGATTGATCTCTCATAGTCAACCTTCAGTCTGTGTGACACTTGCCTCCAGTTGGTGGGGATTGATCTCTCATAGTTAACCTTCATTCTGTATGACACTTACCTCCAGTTGGTGGGGATTGATCTCTCAGTGTTAACCTTCAGTCTGTGTGGCACTTGCCTCCAGTTGGTGGGGATTGATCTCTCATAGTTAACCTTCAGTCTGTGTGACACTTGCCTCCAGGTGGTGGGGATTGATCTCTCATAGTCAACCTTCAGTCTGTGTGACACTTGCCTCCAGTTGGTGGGGATTGATCTCTCATAGTTAACCTTCAGTCTGTGTGACACTTGCCTCCAGTTGGTGGGATTGATCTCTCATAGTTAACCTTCAGTCTGTGTGACACTTGCCTCCAGTTGGTGGGATTGATCTCTCATAGTTAACCTTCAGTCTGTGTGACACTTGCCTCCAGTTGGTGGGGATTGATCTCTCATAGTTAACCTTCAGTCTGTGTGACACTTGCCTCCAGTTGGTGGGGATTGATCTCTCATAGTCAACCTTCAGTCTGTGTGACACTTGCCTCCAGTTGGTGGGGATTGATCTCTCATAGTTAACCTTCAGTCTGTGTGACACTTGCCTCCAGTTGGTGGATTGATCTCTCATAGTAACCTTCAGTCTGTGTGACACTTGCCCAGTGGTGGGGATTGATCTCTCATAGTAACCTTCAGTCTGTGTGACACTTGCCTCCAGTTGGTGGGGATTGATCTCTCATAGTTAACCTTCAGTCTGTGTGACACTTGCCTCCAGTTGGTGGGGATTGATCTCTCATAGTCAACCTTCAGTCTGTGTGACACTTGCCTCCAGTTGGTGGGGATTGATCTCTCATAGTTAACCTTCAGTCTGTGTGACACTTGCCTCCAGTTGGTGGGGATTGATCTCTCATAGTCAACCTTCAGTCTGTGTGACACTTGCCTCCAGTTGGTGGGGATTGATCTCTCATAGTCAACCTTCAGTCTGTGTGACACTTGCCTCCAGTGGTGGGATTGATCTCTCATAGTCAACCTTCATCTGTGGACACTTGCCTCCAGTTGGTGGGGATTGATCTCTCATAGTCAACCTTCAGTCTGTGTGACACTTGCCTCCAGTTGGTGGGGATTGATCTCTCATAGTAACCTTCAGTCTGTGTGACACTTGCCTCCAGTTGGTGGGGATTGATCTCTCATAGTTAACCTTCAGTCTGTGTGACACTTGCCTCCAGTTGGTGGGGATTGATCTCTCATAGTCAACCTTCAGTCTGTGTGACACTTGCCTCCAGTTGGTGGGGATTGATCTCTCATAGTTAACCTTCAGTCTGTGTGACACTTGCCTCCAGTTGGTGGGGATTGATCTCTCATAGTCAACCTTCAGTCTGTGTGACACTTGCCTCCAGTTGGTGGGGATTGATCTCTCATAGTCAACCTTCAGTCTGTGTGACACTTGCCTCCAGTTGGTGGGGATTGATCTCTCATAGTTAACCTTCAGTCTGTGTGACACTTGCCTCCAGTTGGTGGGATTGATCTCTCATAGTTAACCTTCAGTCTGTGTGACACTTGCCTCCAGTTGGTGGGGATTGATCTCTCATAGTCAACCTTCAGTCTGTGTGACACTTGCCTCCAGTTGGTGGGGATTGATCTCTCATAGTCAACCTTCAGTCTGTGTGACACTTGCCTCCAGTTGGTGGGGATTGATCTCTCATAGTCAACCTTCAATCTGTGTGACACTTGCCTCCAGTTGGTGCGGATTGATCTCTCATAGTTAACCTTCAGTCTGTATGACACTTGCCTCCCACTGGTGGGGATTGATCTCTCATAGTTAACCTTCAGTCTGTGTGACACTTGCCTTCAGTTGGTGGGGATTGATCTCTCATAGTTAACCTTCAGTCTGTGTGACACTTGCCTCCAGTTGGTGGGGATTGATCTCTCATAGTTAACCTTCAGTCTGTGTGACACTTGCCTCCAGTTGGTGGGGATTGATCTCTCATAGTTAACCTTCAGTCTGTGTGACACTTGCCTCCAGTTGGTGGGGATTGATCTCTCATAGTCAACCTTCAGTCTGTGTGACACTTGCCTCCAGTTGGTGGGGATTGATCTCTCATAGTTAACCTTCAGTCTGTGTGACACTTGCCTCCAGTTGGTGGGGATTGATCTCTCATAGTAACCTTCAGTCTGTGTGACACTTGCCTCCAGTTGGTGGGGATTGATCTCTCATAGTCAACCTTCAGTCTGTGTGACACTTGCCTCCAGTTGGTGGGATTGATCTCTCATAGTTAACCTTCAGTCTGTGTGACACTTGCCTCCAGTTGGTGGGGATTGATCTCTCATAGTTAACCTTCAGTCTGTGTGACACTTGCCTCCAGTTGGTGGGGATTGATCTCTCATAGTTAACCTTCAGTCTGTGTGACACTTGCCTCCAGTTGGTGGGGATTGATCTCTCATAGTCAACCTTCAGTCTGTGTGACACTTGCCTCCAGTTGGTGGGGATTGATCTCTCATAGTCAACCTTCAGTCTGTGTGACACTTGCCTCCAGTTGGTGGGGATTGATCTCTCATAGTCAACCTTCAGTCTGTGTGACACTTGCCTTCAGTTGGTGGGGATTGATCTCTCATAGTCAACCTTCAGTCTGTGTGACACTTGCCTCCAGTTGGTGGGTATTGATCTCTCATAGTCAACCTTCAATCTGTGTGACACTTGCCTCCAGTTGGTGGGGATTGATCTCTCATAGTTAACCTTCAGTCTGTGTGACACTTGCCTTCAGTTGGTGGGGATTGATCTCTCATAGTTAACCTTCAGTCTGTATGACACTTGCCTCCCACTGGTGGGGATTGATCTCTCATAGTTAACCTTCAGTCTGTGTGACACTTGCCTTCAGTTGGTGGGGATTGATCTCTCATAGTTAAACTTCAGTCTATGTGACACTTGCCTTCAGTTGGTGGGGATTGATCTCTCATAGTTAACCTTCAGTCTGTGTGACACTTGCCTCCAGTTGGTGGGGATTGATCTCTCATAGTTAACCTTCAGTCTGTGTGACACTTGCCTCCAGGTGGTGGGGATTGATCTCTCATAGTCTACATTCAGTCTGTGTGGCACTTGCCTCCAGCTTGTGGGGATTGATCTCTCATAGTTAACCTTCAGTCTGTGTGACACTTGCCTCCACTTGGTGGGATTGATCTCTCATAGTTAACCTTCAGTCTGTGTGACACTTGCCTCCAGTTGGTGTGGATTGATCTCTCATAGTCAACCTTCAGTCTGTGTGACACTTGCCTCCAGTTGGTGGGGATTGATCTCTCATAGTTAACCTTCATTCTGTATGACACTTACCTCCAGTTGGTGGGGATTGATCTCTCAGTGTTAACCTTCAGTCTGTGTGGCACTTGCCTCCAGTTGGTGGGGATTGATCTCTCATAGTTAACCTTCAGTCTGTGTGACACTTGCCTCCAGTTGGTGGGGATTGATCTCTCATAGTCAACCTTCAGTCTGTGTGACACTTGCCTCCAGTTGGTGGGGATTGATCTCTCATAGTTAACCTTCAGTCTGTGTGACACTTGCCTCCAGTTGGTGGGATTGATCTCTCATAGTTAACCTTCAGTCTGTGTGACACTTGCCTCCAGTTGGGGGATTGATCTCTCATAGTTAACCTTCAGTCTGTGTGACACTTGCCTCCAGTTGGTGGGGATTGATCTCTCATAGTCAACCTTGTCTGTGTGACACTTGCCTCCAGTTGGTGGGGATTGATCTCTCATAGTTAACCTTCAGTCTGTGTGACACTTGCCTCCAGTGGTGGGGATTGATCTCTCATAGTCAACCTTCAGTCTGTGTGACACTTGCCTCCAGTTGGTGGGATTGATCTCTCATAGTTAACCTTCAGTCTGTGTGACACTTGCCTCCAGTTGGTGGGGATTGATCTCTCATAGTCAACCTTCAGTCTGTGTGACACTTGCCTCCAGTTGGTGGGGATTGATCTCTCATAGTCAACCTTCAGTCTGTGTGACACTTGCCTCCAGTTGGTGGGGATTGATCTCTCATAGTTAACCTTCAGTCTGTGTGACACTTGCCTCCAGTTGGTGGGATTGATCTCTCATAGTCAACCTTCAGTCTTTGTGACACTTGCCTCCAGTTGGTGGGATTGATCTCTCATAGTTAACCTTCAGTCTGTGTGACACTTGCCTCCAGTTGGTGGGGATTGATCTCTCATAGTCAACCTTCAGTCTGTGTGACACTTGCCTCCAGTTGGTGGGGATTGATCTCTCATAGTTAACCTTCAGTCTGTGTGACACTTGCCTCCAGTTGGTGGGGATTGATCTCTCATAGTTAACCTTCAGTCTGTGTGACACTTGCCTCCAGTTGGTGGGGATTGATCTCTCATAGTTAACCTTCAGTCTGTGTGACACTTGCCTCCAGTTGGTGGGGATTGATCTCTCATAGTTAACCTTCAGTCTGTGTGACACTTGCCTCCAGTTGGTGGGGATTGATCTCTCATAGTTAACCTTCAGTCTGTGTGACACTTGCCTCCAGTTGGTGGGGATTGATCTCTCATAGTCAACCTTCAGTCTGTGTGACACTTGCCTCCAGTTGGTGGGGATTGATCTCTCATAGTAACCTTCAGTCTGTGTGACACTTGCCTCAGTGGTGGGGATTGATCTCTCATAGTTAACCTTCAGTCTGTGTGACACTTGCTCAGTTGGTGGGGATTGATCTCTCATAGTCAACCTTCAGTCTGTGTGACACTTGCCTCCAGTTGGTGGGGATTGATCTCTCATAGTCAACCTTCAGTCTGTGTGACACTTGCCTCCAGTTGGTGGGGATTGATCTCTCATAGTTAACCTTCAGTCTGTGTGACACTTGCCTCCAGTTGGTGGGGATTGATCTCTCATAGTCAACCTTCAGTCTGTGTGACACTTGCCTCCAGTTGGTGGGGATTGATCTCTCATAGTTAACCTTCAGTCTGTGTGACACTTGCCTCCAGTTGGTGGGGATTGATCTCTCATAGTTAACCTTCAGTCTGTGTGACACTTGCCTCCAGTTGGTGGGGATTGATCTCTCATAGTTAACCTTCAGTCTGTGTGACACTTG
>CM026404.1:52571608-52618598 GCA_014843695.1 Archivesica marissinica | reverse complement strand
GGGCACAATGCCACTATCCTATGTTGGGGCACAATGCCACTATCCTATGTTGGGGCACAATGCCACTATCCTATGTTGGGGCACAATGCCACTATCCTATGTAGGGGCACAATGCCACTATCCTATGTTGGGGCACAATGCCACTATCCTATGTAGGGGCACAATGCCACTATCCTATGTTGGGGCACAATGCCACTATCCTATGTTGGGGCACAATGCCACTATCCTATGTTGGGGCACAATGCCACTATCCTATGTTGGGGCACAATGCCACTATCCTATGTTGGGGCACAATGCCACTATCCTATGTTGGGGCACAATGCCACTATCCTATGTTGGGGCACAATGCCACTATCCTATGTTGGGGCACAATGCCACTATCCTATGTAGGGGCACAATGCCACTATCCTATGTTGGGGCACAATGCCACTATCCTATGTTGGGGCACAATGCCACTATCCTATGTGGGGCACAATGCCACTATCTATGTTGGGGCAAATGCCACTATCCTATGTTGGGGCACAATGCCACTATCCTATGTTGGGGACAATGCCACTACCTATGTTGGGGCACAATGCCACTATCCTATGTTGGGGCACAATGCCACTATCCTATGTTGGGGCACAATGCACTATCCTATGTTGGGGCACAATGCCACTATCCTATGTTGGGGCACAATGCCACTATCCTATGTTGGGGCACAATGCCACTATCCTATGTTGGGGCACAATGCCACTATCCTATGTTGGGGCACAATGCCACTATCCTATGTTGGGGCACAATGCCACTATCCTATGTTGGGGCACAATGCCACTATCCTATGTTGGGGCACAATGCCACTATCCTATGTTGGGGCACAATGCCACTATCCTATGTTGGGGCACAATGCCACTATCCTATGTTGGATCACTATCCTATGTTGGGGCACAATGCCACTATCCTATGTTGGGGCACAATGCCACTATCCTATGTTGGGGCACAATGCCACTATCCTATGTTGGGGCACAATGCCACTATCCTATGTTGGGGCACAATGCCACTATCCTATGTTGGGCACATGCCACTATCCTATGTTGGGGCACAATGCCACTACCTATGTTGGGCACAATGCCACTATCCTATGTTGGGGCACATGCCACTATCCTATGTTGGGGCACAATGCCACTATCCTATGTTGGGGCACAATGCCACTATCCTATGTTGGGGCACAATGCCACTATCCTATGTTGGGGCACAATGCCACTATCCTATGTTGGGGCACAATGCCACTATCCTATGTTGGGGCACAATGCCACTATCCTATGTTGGGGCACAATGCCACTATCCTATGTTGGGGCACAATGCCACTATCCTATGTTGGGGCACAATGCCACTATCCTATGTTGGATCACTATCCTATGTTGGGGCACAATGCCACTATCCTATGTTGGGGCACAATGCCACTATCCTATGTTGGGGCACAATGCCACTATCCTATGTTGGGGCACAATGCCACTATCCTATGTTGGGGCACAATGCCACTATCCTATGTTGGGGCACAATGCCACTATCCTATGTTGGGGCACAATGCCACTATCCTATGTTGGGGCACAATGCCACTATCCTATGTTGGGGCACAATGCCACTATCCTATGTTGGGGCACAATGCCACTATCCTATGTTGGGGCACAATGCCACTATCCTATGTTGGGGCACAATGCCACTATCCTATGTTGGGGCACAATGCCACTATCCTATGTTGGGGCACAATGCCACTATCCTATGTTGGGGCACAATGCCACTATCCTATGTTGGGGCACAATGCCACTATCCTATGTTGGGGCACAATGCCACTATCCTATGTTGGATCACTATCCTATGTTGGATCACTATCCTATGTTGGATCACTATCCTATGTTGGGGCACAATGCCACTATTTCATGTTATTACGACCGGTCTAACAGTCTGTGTGTATCACCGTAACCAGGCTGGGGCGGTGGGGCGCTATCCCCATATTGATATAAATATGATATACATGTATCAATATGTTAGACTATACTACTATTAATTCTATAATATTTCATTTGTTTGTGCGTGCAATAAAAAAGTTCAACCTGGGTACGATACTCAGATCGGGAAATATGTGAGATGGTACGGTGGTCGCCAAATCGGACAGGTGGGTTTTTCCGGGTACTCCCGTTTCCTCCCACACAAATAACCACATAATTTTTATAGACTTGCGAGAGTGATTAATATAAATTGTGAATTAAATAAAGTTTATACTTTCATAAAAAAGTGGTCATTAATTAAGTGTTAGAGAGCAAATTGAAATCCTACGTGAAACATGAACATTATCCCAAATAAATGAACAGATAGCAGTTGCCATGGTTACTATACATATCAAATATCCGACAGATATTTCCATCATTATTTCTTAATAAAAGAAAATAAATACATACTGATTTCTTTATACCGGGATAATGTACAGTCAAACATGCGATCATTTGTATTAACCCATTCAACACCAAGTAACTGACATGGACTGGTGCATGATATTAACCCATTCAACACCAAGTAACTGACATGGACTGGTGCATGATATTAACCCATTCAACACCAAGTAACTGACATGGACTGGTGCATGATATTAACCCATTCAACACCAAGTAACTGACATGGACTGCTGCATGATATTAACCCATTCAGCACCAAGTAACTGACATGGACTGCTGCATGATATTAACCCATTCAACACCAAGTAACTGACATGGACTGGTGCACCCATTCAACACCAAGTAACTGACATGGACTGTGCATGATATTAACCCATTCAACACCAAGTAACTGACATGGACTGGTGCATGATATTAACCCATTCAACACCAAGTAACTGACATGGACTGCTGCATGATATTAACCCATTCAACACCAAGTAACTGACATGGACTGCTGCATGATATTAACCCATTCAACACCAAGTAACTGACATGGACTGCTGCATGATATTAACCCATTCAACACCAAGTAACTGACATGGACTGGTGCAGATATTAACCCATTCAACACCAAGTAACTGACATGGACTGCTGCATGATATTAACCCATTCAACACCAAGTAACTGACATGGACTGGTGCATGATATTAACCCATTCAACACCAAGTAACTGACATGGACTGCTGCATGATATTAACCCATTCAACACCAAGTAACTGACATGGACTGGTGCATGATATTAACCCATTCAACACCAAGTAACTGACATGGACTGGTGCATGATATTAACCCATTCAACACCAAGTAACTGACATGGACTGCTGCATGATATTAACCCATTCAACACCAAGTAACTGACATGGACTGGTGCATGATATTAACCCATTCAACACCAAGTAACTGACATGGACTTCTGCATGATATTAACCCATTCAACACCAAGTAACTGACATGGACTGGTGCATGATATTAACCCATTCAACACCAAGTAACTGACATGGACTGGTGTATGATATTAACCCATTCAACACCAAGTAACTGACATGGACTGGTGTATGATATTAACCCATTCAACACCAAGTAACTGACATGGACTGGTGTATGATATTTTTAGACCAATAAATTAACAAGAAAATTACATTTGGACCAGTTCATTAAATTTGTTTATCAAAATGGGTAATTTTGTCTAAAAATGGTAATATTATTGGTACTGCAAATACTGATGAGACGGCTCGTCACAAGCAGACTCATCAGGATCTACACTTTTTGTAAGCCTATTTAGAGGTCAGTAGTGTTGAATGGGTTAAGCTACCTTTGTCTTATGCGACCCCTAAAATCCCCCCAATAAATTAATGAAAGTGAATTCAGCGACCTATCCATACAATAACGCGACCAACAGCAGCTATGTTTCTGCCAAAATCGTTTTAGATGTGTTTGAAGTGACGATAAAGTTACCAGTCAATCGTCAAGTACAGTCAATGAATTTTGACACAAAAATGCCAAACATCTTGAGATTCTCAATGCTGACTAAAAGTGACGATATTAACACCTGCAATTCACAAAGAAACATTCGGGTAATAATGGAGACCTGAACAAAGGGAGCGAAAAACTGCTCGATGGTCAATTTATCTGATTTCATATTCATCGACAAAGTACGTGAATTTAAAGGTCAAATTTGTGTGTTTTACGTTTATTTATTGTCGCTACCGGTTGCCCATATGAGCGACGCCTCCTGAAGAGATTAGTCATTTTAGATATTTGGAGGATAGTGCAATGATACAGACAGAGACCCATTCCAGAGTCTCCTCTGGTTCTTTTACGTGCACGATGTAAAGCACCAACACGAGACCTCGGTTAAACGTCCCATCTGAAAGACTGTTAATTTTATTAGGGTCAGACGGGGATCGAACCTTCGATCCCTGGATTACCAGTTCAGCGTGTTACCACTGGACTACAGATCTGTCTGTGAAAAGGTCAAAATGTTACAATAAGAAACTAGTCTGAGGAAAAACAGCATGTGGTGGTTGTATAATGCTTTAAACTGTCAGCAAACACTTACCTAATGTGTGAGTGTGCAATGTGCAATCTCAATGCATATGGTTATGTCTGATATTTATATGGAAAATGAGTGAATTTATAATATATAGGCTATTGCATAAGCTACGATTGGAACTTGCATTGCTACGGCGACGTCACCTAGCAACAACAAATCTCATCACTCTACGAACTGCGCTATTGCAACAACCCTTGCAGAGGTTGCAGAAATAATGCAGATAATGTGATCTTGAATGTATTATCACATGGATGACAGGCATTCTATGTTAACTCTTTGCAGGCTAGCGGCGAAAATAACAGTCAAATATGTCAGACAATTTCATTAGAATTGTGTCATAAAAACACCTGACTATAAACATAGTGATATTTTGCAACCTTCACATTGCACAACTAGCACTATTCTAAATTTAAATCCCGAACCAGCATCGCTACGATAACGTCGCCTAGCAACAACAAACATAGCTTTTATAAGCAAGCCGTGCATAAATTAATGGTTCTCTATATTCTCTGCTCGTGAAAACTTACGACAAAGGCTATCCATGTTTTCCTCACGCCCTAATGTGGAACAACATGCATGTGTAAATTATGGATAAAAAATAACAGAAGGGGATGTAAATATAAACAGGTCAAAGAAAGGTCACTACATAGGTCAAAGAAAGGTCACTACATAGTGCAAACACGTTATACCTGCACTCAGTTCTATCATAGAGTAATAAGACAAAATGATAAAACAACAAATTAGAGCGAAAAGTAACATTTGCCAAGTTTCATCAAATAACTCATGTCTAGTTTCATCACCAACTCGTGCTAAGTTATATATGCAACTAGTGCAAAGTTTTATATGCAACTCGTGCCAAGATTCACCAGTAACCCGTACCAAGATTCACCAGTAACCCGTGCCAAGATTCACCAGTAACCCGTGCCAAGAATCACCAGTAACCCGTGCCAAGATTCACCAGTAACCCATGCCATGATTCACCAGTAACCTGTGCCAAGATTCACCAGTAACCCATGCCAAGATTCACCAGTAACCCATGCCAAGATTCACCAGTAACCTGTGCCAAGATTCACCAGTAACCCGTGCCAAGATTCACCAGTAACCTGTGCCAAGATTCACCAGTAACCCATGCCAAGATTCACCAGTAACCCATGCCAAGATTCACCAGTAACCTGTGCCAAGATTCACCAGTAACCCGTGCCAAGATTCACCAGTAACCTGTGCCAAGATTCACCAGTAACCCATGCCAAGATTCACCAGTAACCCATGCCAAGATTCACCAGTAACCCGTGCCAAGATTCACCAGTAACCTGTGCCAAGATTCACCAGTAACTCATGCCAAGATTCACCAGTAACCCGTGTCAAGATTCACCAGTAACCTGTGTCAAGATTCCCCAGTAACCCATGCCAAGATTCACCAGTAACCCATGCCAAGATTCACCAGTAACCCGTGCCAAGATTCACCAGTAACCTGTGCCAAGATTCACCAGTAACCCGTGCCAAGATTCACCAGTAACCCATGCCAAGATTCACCAGTAACCCGTGCCAAGATTCACCAGTAACCTGTGCCAAGATTCACCAGTAACCCGTGCCAAGATTCACCAGTAACCCGTGCCAAGATTCACCAGTAACCCGTGCCAAGATTCACCAGTAACCGTGCCAAGATTCACCAGTAACCCGTGCCAAGATTCACCAGTAACCCATGCCAAGATTCACCAGTAACCCGTGCCAAGATTCACCAGTAACCCGTGCCAAGATTCACCAGTAACCTGTGCCAAGATTCACCAGTAACCCGTGCCAAGATTCACCAGTAACCCGTGCCAAGATTCACCAGTAACCTGTGCCAAGATTCACCAGTAACCTGTGCCAAGATTCACCAGTAACCCATGCCAAGATTCACCAGTAACCCATGCCAAGATTCACCAGTAACCCGTGCCAAGATTCACCAGTAACCTGTGCCAAGATTCACCAGTAACTCATGCCAAGATTCACCAGTAACCCGTGTCAAGATTCACCAGTAACCTGTGTCAAGATTCCCCAGTAACCCATGCCAAGATTCACCAGTAACCCATGCCAAGATTCACCAGTAACCCGTGCCAAGATTCACCAGTAACCTGTGCCAAGATTCACCAGTAACCCATGCCAAGATTCACCAGTAACCCATGCCAAGATTCACCAGTAACCTGTGCCAAGATTCACCAGTAACCCGTGCCAAGATTCACCAGTAACCCGTGCCAAGATTCACCAGTAACCCGTGCCAAGATTCACCAGTAACCCGTGCCAAGATTCACCAGTAACCCATGCCAAGATTCACCAGTAACCCGTGCCAAGATTCACCAGTAACCCGTGCCAAGATTCACCAGTAACCTGTGTCAAGATTTTACCTTTATGCGCTTCTTCATAAAATAATATTTTATAGAATTATGTTTCAGAGTTTATTTCCATATTCTCAGGAAGCAGATTTGCAACAACATGAGATATTCATAACATAACAAATATATATATACAGTACATACATCGACGTGATACATGGCATTTATATATATATATACAGTACATACATCGACGTGATACATGGCATTTATATATATATACAGTACATACATCGACGTGATACATGGCATTTAAATATATATACAGTACATACATCGACGTGATACATGGTATTTACATATATATACAGTACATACATCGACGTGATACATGGTATTTACATATATATACAGTACATACATCGACGTGATACATGGCATTTATATATATATACAGTACATACATCGTCGTGATACATGGCATTTATATATATATACAGTACATACATCGACGTGATACATGGCATTTATATATATATACAGTACATACATCGACGTGATGCACGGCATTTATATATATATACAGTACATACATCGACGTGATGCATGGCATTTATATATATATACAGTACATACATCGACGTGATGCACGGCATTTATATATATATACAGTACATACATCGACGTGATGCACGGCATTTATATATATATACAGTACATACATCGACGTGATACACGGCATTTACATATATATATATACAGTACATACATCGACGTGATGCACGGCATTTACATATATATATACAGTACATACATCGACGTGATGCACGGCATTTACATATATATATACAGTACATACATCGACGTGATGCATGGCATTTACATATATATATACAGTACATACATCGACGTGATACACGGCATTTACATATATATATATACAGTACATACATCGACGTGATGCATGGCATTTAAATATATATACAGTACATACATCGACGTGATACATGGCATTTAAATATATATACAGTACATACATCGACGTGATGCACGGCATTTATATATATATATACAGTACATACATCGACGTGATACATGGCATTTATATATATATACAGTACATACATCGACGTGATACATGGCATTTATATATATATACAGTACATACATCGACGTGATACATGGCATTTACATATATATACAGTACATACATCGACGTGATACATGGCATTTATATATATATACAGTACATACATCGTCGTGATACATGGCATTTATATATATATACAGTACATACATCGACGTGATACATGGCATTTATATATATATACAGTACATACATCGACGTGATACATGGCATTTAAATATATATACAGTACATACATCGACGTGATACATGGCATTTATATATATATACAGTACATACATCGACGTGATACATGGCATTTAAATATATATACAGTACATACATCGACGTGATACATGGCATTTATATATATATACAGTACATACATCGACGTGATACATGGCATTTATATATATATACAGTACATACATCGACGTGATACATGGCATTTATATATATATACAGTACATACATCGACGTGATACATGGCATTTATATATATATACAGTACATACATCGACGTGATGCATGGCATTTATATATATATACAGTACATACATCGACGTGATACATGGCATTTATATATATATACAGTACATACATCGACGTGATACATGGCATTTATATATATATACAGTACATACATCGACGTGATACATGGCATTTATATATATATACAGTACATACATCGACGTGATACATGGCATTTATATATATATACAGTACATACATCGACGTGATACATGGCATTTATATATATATACAGTACATACATCGACGTGATACATGGCATTTATATATATATACAGTACATACATCGACGTGATACATGGCATTTATATATATATACAGTACATACATCGACGTGATACATGGCATTTATATATATATACAGTACATACATCGACGTGATACATGGCATTTATATATATATACAGTACATACATCGACGTGATACATGGCATTTATATATATATACAGTACATACATCGACGTGATACATGGCATTTATATATATATACAGTACATACATCGACGTGATACATGGCATTTATATATATATACAGTACATACATCGACGTGATACATGGCATTTATATATATATACAGTACATACATCGACGTGATACATGGCATTTATATATATATACAGTACATACATCGACGTGATACATGGCATTTATATATATATACAGTACATACATCGACGTGATACATGCATGGCATTTATATATATATACAGTACATACATCGACGTGATACATGGCATTTAAATCAATACAGAATCAAACGTTTCTGAAATAAAGACAAATTGTACATGTTAAAGTAATTTTAACTAAGATAAAGAAGCATACAGTCAAACCTGTGTTAGTGGTCACCTCTATTAAGCAGCCAACCTGTATTAAGCAGCCAGTTTCCAGATTCCCAATATGTTGTTTTATTATACATTTCACCTGTATTAAGCAGCCACCTGTATTAAGCAGCCACTTTATGTGATTCCCTTGACTGGCTGCTTAAGACAGGTTTGACTGTAGTTTGATCTACCCGAGATGTGATTGTAGTGTAGAGCACACAATTACATTCATTGGCCTTAAGTAACATTCCGAAGTTTCGGTTTGATGTATATGGCGTAATTTCCATAGAGCATGTTTATTTTAAGATTGATCTCACATCAACCTGTGACCATATGTTTCCAGAGAGTGTCATAGATCATACGTGTGTTATTATATGTAGCATTGTGTCCGAATAAGATAGTTTGTGTACACACAATAGCACATTAACTAGTAAGCTCTAGAACATACACATGTTAGCATGATCAGCTGATTTGTTAGAGCACCAAGCATATAGTACAGCCCTGCACACATAAATAGTTCTAATTCTCTTATTACAATTATTAATATTAATAACTCGGCATTCATTAATTGCCAATTAAAACACAGTTTTTTTTATCTTTTTTTAAAATCTTGGATATAGTACGTCATTTTAAAGATGAATATTAAATAATTCAGAATTTGACATAATTAAAGCGATCAAAAAAATATTCTTGCTTACAAATTCTGTTTTCTTCAAATGAGGATAATTCTGCTATTTACAATTGTCCATTTACCGATACTACAAAGATATAGTAAATAAATCACTGCCAAATACTTACTATTTCGTTTGCGTTTTCTCTTCCTGTTCACAAAGTCTCTCCACCTGGAGACCGTTTGCTTCATACCAACAAGTCTCTCCAGGGCGGCAGATTTGGCATTATTATTCTTCGATTGCACATCCCGAATGTTGTTTAAAAATGGGCTACAATGATAGAACACATGTATAATGAAGTACAGGTACCTGGTAGACAAGTGAAAGAACACATGTATAATGAAGTACAGGTACCTGGTAGACAAGTGAAAGAACACATGTTGTATAATGAAGTACAGGTTATAAAAAAGAAAAAGAACACATGTATAATGAAGTACAGGTACAGGTACTTGCATATGTCCGCTAGTAGAAGAGCGTTACCATTTACTCCATAACATAATATTTACATCGCTATTGCATTGCCTTCGTTGGACGTATATTGTCCATTTTTCTGTGGAAGTCGTGATAACACAGTGGATGCGCGTTCGCTCCAGGTGCGAAAGGTCAGGAGTTCGAACCCCACTGGAGCTGTTACGATTTTGCCCTTAGGCAAGGCATTTAAATTCCACATTGCCTCTTCTCTCTCCCTCATGGTGATGGATTACATCAGGAATGAGGTCTCGAGAGTGATTAATATAAGTTGTAAGAACTTGTTTCACAATTGAGCTAAAATAAATTAGTATAAACTATCCATTTTTGTTTGAATTTCCTCACTAATGATATTCATGCATACTTGAAATCACAGCATGCGCATAGACTGCGCTCCTTGCAAGAAAACGTGTGTCTTACACTGTTCCAAGGATGATCTATTTACCACATCCGGCACACGGTAAGTTGCAAATCTGGACTAAACACAGTTTAAATGCCAAGCATGCTATATATTTCTTTGTGTCATTGAAAAGAATAAGTAATGTATATATAAGTAATGAATCGAGGGTTAATTGAGCTTAAAGTTATCATAGAGACCTTCGGCCTACCTACAAACATTTTAACAACACCTAATGTAGTTCATACCGTGATGGAAACTATTAATCTGTGATTCCTTAAAGAGGTCAATTACCATACTCATTGTATCTCCATACTGCTGATAAGCAATAGGCTGGGGCACTGTACTATATGCACAATAATCAATAGTGGAAGTCGTAATAGCGCAGTGGTAGCGTGTTCGTTTCAGGTGCAAAAGGCCCGGAGTTTGCGCCCAATTGTAGCTGTTATGATTGTGACCTTAGGCAAGGCATTTAAATTCTATATTACCTCTTCTCTCTCCCTCATAGCGATGGATTCCATCAGGAATGCGGTCTCGAGAGTGATTAATATAAGTTGTAAGAACCTGTTTCGCAATCGTTGTAAGAACCTGTTTCGCAATCGAGCTAAAACAGATTTGTATAAACTAAACTAATAATCAATATATATGAGAATAGATTACGACGTTGTACCGCAGTTATTTGTGGGAAGTAATAACGGTGTTGTATGGTGTTGTATGGTGTTGTATGGTGTGTTGTATGGTGTGTTGTATGGTGTGTTGTATGGTGTGTTGTATGGTGTTGTATGGTGTTGTATGGTAGTGTATGGTGTTGTATGGTGTTGTATGGTGTGTTGTATGGTGTGTTGTATGGTGTGTTGTATGGTGTTTGTATGGTGTTGTATGGTGTTGTATGGTGTGTTGTATGGTGTTGTATGGTGTGTTGTATGGTGTTGTATGGTGTTGTATGGTGTGTTGTATGGTGTGGGTGTGTTGTATGGTATTGTATGGTGTTGTATGGTGTTGTATGGTGTTGTATGGTGTTGTATGGTGTGTTGTATGGTGTTGTATGGTGTTGTATGGTATTGTATGGTGTGTTGTATGGTGTGTTGTATGGTGTTGTATGGTGTTGTATGGTGTTGTATGGTGTTGTATGGTGTTGTATGGTGTTGTATGGGTGTTGTATGGTGTTGTATGGTGTGTTGTATGGTGTTGTATGGTGTTGTATGGTGTTGTATGGTGTGTTGTATGGTATTGTATGGTGTTGTATGGTGTTGTATGGTGTGTGTATGGGTGTTGTATGGTGTGTTGTATGGTGTGTTGTATGGTGTGTTGTATGGTGTTGTATGGTGTGTTGTATGGTGTGTTGTATGGTGTTGTATGGTGTTGTATGGTGTGTGGTGGTGTGTTGTATGGTGTTGTATGGGTGTGTATGGTGTTGTATGGTGTTGTATGGTGTGTTGTATGGTGTTGTATGGTGTTGTATGGTGTTGTATGGTGTTGTATGGTGTTGTATGGTGTGTTGTATGGTGTGTATGGTGTGTATGGTGTTGTATGGTGTGTATGGTGTTGTATGGTGTGTTGTATGGTGTGTATGGTGTTGTATGGTGTGTTGTATGGTGTGTTGTATGGTGTGTTGTATGGTGTTGTATGGTGTTGTATGGTGTGTATGGTGTTGTATGGTGTTTGTATGGTGTGTTGTATGGTGTTGTATGGTGTGTTGTATGGGTGTTGTATGGTGTTGTATGGTGTTGTATGGTGTGTTGTGTTGTATGGTGTGTTGTATGGTGTGTTGTATGGTGTTGTATGGGTGTTGTATGGTGTTGTATGGTGTTGTATGGTGTTGTATGGTGTTGTATGGTGTTGTATGGTGTGTTGTATGGTGTGTTGTATGGTGTTGTATGGTGTGTTGTATGGTGTTGTATGGTATTGTATGGTGTTGTATGGTGTTGTATGGTGTTGTATGGTGTTGTATGGTGTTGTATGGTGTGTTGTATGGTGTTGTATGGTGTATGTGAAGAAAAGCGTTAAGCCAAGTAAGGAATTGCACAATTAACACAGCACCATGACAGAGACATCCAGTTTGAAAACATTTCACTTGAAATATTAATTATCAACAACAATATTATGCTTCTATATAATTTAGATATTCATTATATATAATGTACTGTAATATAAATATTGTTAATTCAATTGAAACTTGATGTAGACGTGTTAATGATGGTATTATGCCCGACCTGACTTTGTACAAAATTACGAGGAATTAACCAATTGCCTGCTGAGTTAATAAAATTATGTTTGCAAACAACATAGATCCAGATCAGCTGTGGTGTAACGCCGTGTCTGATCAGGATCTATGTTGTTTGCTATTAAGCCAAGTGTTTTAGCTCCACTATCCGAATAGCAAACATCATAGAGCCTGATCAGAGAATATGCTGTATTATCTGGCTCCATGCTGTTTGCAAAAAGTGATTTTTATCTGTCGCTAACGTGTAAAGGGTTAAAGGGTTTTTACTGTATATGCCCGACCTGGCATACAAAATTACATGGAATTATTACAGTAGGTTTGCCCGACCTGGCATACAAAATTACGTGGAATTATTACAGTAGGTTTGCCCGACCTGGCATACAAAATTACGTGGAATTATTACAGTAGGTTTACCCGACCTGGCATACAAAATTACGTGGAATTATTACAGTAGGTTTACCCGACCTGGCATACAAAATTACGTGGAATTATTACAGTAGGTTTGCCCGATCTGCCTTTGTAAGATATTAAAAAGGAATTAAGATGGTATATGTAGTTTTGCCCGACCTGACTTTGTAAGATATTAAAAAGGAATTAAGATGGTATATGTAGTTTTGCCCGACCTGCCTTTGTAAGATATTAAAAAGGAATTAAGATGGTATATGTAGTTTTGCCCGACCTGCCTTTGTAAGATATTAAAAAGGAATTAAGATGGTATATGTAGTTTTGCCCGACCTGACTTTGTAAGATATTAAACAGGAATTAAGATGGTATATGTAGTTTTGCCCAACCTGCCTTTGTAAGATATTAAACAGGAATTAAGATGGTATATGTAGTTTTGCCCAACCTGACTTTGTTTCTCACAGAATTGGATGCTTCCTCCATTTCGTAGCTATCGTTGATAACCCCAATCTTGCTCTTTTTCCCTTTCCTTCTTCCTTCCTTAGAATCTTTGTCCATGCTGAAAACCTGCGAAATAAAATGTTTCATCCATGCTGAAAACCTGCGAAATAAAATGTTTCATCCATGCTGAAAACCTGCGAAATAAAATATTTCATCCATGCTGAAAACCTGCGAAATAAAATGTTTCATCCATGCTGAAAACCTGCAAAATAAAATGTTTCATCCATGCTGAAAACCTGCGAAATAAAATGTTTCATCCATGCTGAAAACCATTTTCATACGCATGAAATGTACTAACAAATAATTCATTCAGATTTCTTTTGTGAAGACGCCCGGCCATTGCACAGAAACGGTAGGAGAATCACACCTGTCGATTTCAAATGGCAAAATCGTATGTACAAAGGTCAGACAATATATTTTAAACGGTGTTTATATTTATATTTATGATTATTTTTTGCACCAATGCACAAATTTATAAATGTTCATGTCCGGAAAGCTTCAAAATCTTGGTCAGAAATGCCGCCATCGGATCAGGGCGGAAAGTGCTATGCGAAAATGAGCTTTAAAGATAAGACCATTATAGATCTTATATATGTGTAGCCCAGGCCTTATTTATCTGTTATTTAGAAACGTTATATTGTGTATTATTGTACTGCAAGCAATGCTCTCTTATCTGTGTATGTACGGTGGCTGTTCCTTCCTTTTTTATGTATTGATACACGGTATAAACTACGAATCTCGGATATGGGTTTGGTTTATTTATCCCATGAAGACCTGGTGACATATAGGACTAGACACAAGTATGGATTTGTTATGAGCATTACACTGGGTAAAACGACGAGAAAACATACCGCCAAATCAAAAACCGAACGCCCAGCGAAAACGACAACATTTCATTTCCTGCTGTTCACGATGAAACAATGTGCCATTCTGGTGTTATTTGACCGATCTCCATGAAATAAAAAGTATTTGTTGATAGAATATGGTCTTCCGGTCGGAACCACAAGGGCATTACAGTGATCTGGTCGTTTTACCTAGTTTCTCGTCGATGTTTCTGCATGCATGTTTCAATTTTGTTGGTTGCCTTTAGTAAACATTACTTACTATATTAGTAAACATTACTTACTATATGACCATAGGCCAAAATTGTTCTTAAAAATTGTGTGTCTGGTGCCTGTGGACTAGGGTGACACACGTATGGATTTGCATGGGAACATTGCTATTGTCGCATCTAGACTGCACATATCACTACAATGCTATTGTCACATCTAGACTACACATATCACTACAATGTTATTGTTGCATCTAGACTGCACATATCACTACAATGCTATTGTTGCATCTAGACTGCACATATCACTACAATGCTATTGTTGCATCTAGACTGCACATATCACTACATTGCTATTGTTGCATCTAGACTGCACATATCACTACAATGCTATTGTTGCATCTAGACTGCACATATCACTACATTGCTATTGTTGCATCTATACTGTACATATCACTACATTGCTATTGTTGCATCTAGACTGCACATATCACTACAATGCTAGTGTTGCATCTAGACTGCACATATCACTACATTGCTATTGTTGCATCTAGACTGCACATATCACTACATTGCTATTGTTGCATCTAGACTGCACATATCACTACATTGCTAGTGTTGCATCTAGACTGCACATATCACTACATTGCTATTGTTGCATCTAGACTGCACATATCACTACATTGCTATTGTTGCATCTAGACTGCACATATCACTACAATGCTATTGTTGCATCTAGACTGCACATATCACTACATTGCTATTGTTGCATCTAGACTGCACATATCACTACATTGCTATTGTTGCATCTAGACTACACATATCACTACATTGCTATTGTTGCATCTAGACTGCACATATCACTACATTGCTATTGTTGCATCTAGACTGCACATATCACTACATTGCTATTGTTGCATCTAGACTGCACATATCACTACATTGCTATTGTTGCATCTAGACTGCACATATCACTACATTGCTATTGTTGCATCTAGACTGCACATATCACTACATTGCTATTGTTGCATCTAGACTGCACATATCACTACTTGTTTTACTACATTGCTATTGTTGCATCTAGACTGCACATATCACTACAATGCTATTGTTGCATCTAGACTGCACATATCACTACATTGCTATTGTTGCATCTAGACTGCACATATCACTACATTGCTATTGTTGCATCTAGACTGCACATATCACTACATTGCTATTGTTGCATCTAGACTGCACATATCACTACATTGCTATTGTTGCATCTAGACTGCACATATCACTACATTGCTATTGTTGCATCTAGACTGCACATATCACTACATTGCTATTGTTGCATCTAGACTGCACATATCACTACATTGCTATTGTTGCATCTAGACTGCACATATCACTACATTGCTTGGAACTATACTAGTTCTACGTGTTACATCAAGTCTGAGCCAAACTGGTCTATAATACAAGTCGACATGTTTGCAGTGATATTTAGCAGGTGCTTGGTTTTGCCAATTAACATGTTGATTAGACCGATTTTCTTCCCTACCCTATCCGTTGTGGTTTTTCAATGTGTGTTTATTTGGTGCACACTACTATCTACGAACAAATAAACATGTCATCGTTAATAATTTACCCTATTCAATCGTATTAAAACAGATAAATTCGCTTTAAAAACGTTAATTGCCGCGCGTCTCCACCATTGTTATTTACACCATCACCACTAACGACACACAATCGGCACCCGCTTGTATCATTGAAATTTCAAACAGAGCCAGTAACCAGCGATTATACAAGACCCCAATCCAACCATTAAATAATTAACCGAAAGGAGCCTAATTCATACAAATCTTTACCAGTTATACTCTGTATGTATGTTCCATTAATTTTTCCTAAAACTATGAAAGTTCACCGTAATGACAGAACTTCTGGAATAGGCGGTGGCGTCTTCACTGCTTTCAACGAAGGAATAGTATCCGAAGAACAATCTACATTAGTGACCGACTGTGAAATCATCTGGTCCAAAGTGAAACTTAAACGGAAGAAACACTTATTTGTGGGAACTGTTTACATGCCGCATAGAAATATGAATGATATTCAAAAACTAAATGACTCGCTCCTCAAACTCACCGACAACGACAAAAGTAAGCACATCATTTTAGCAGGAGATTTTAACTGTCCTGACATTGATTGGAAGACTCTACAAGTGAAACTGGGCGTTTCAAATAGAGATGTGAAACCGGGCGTTTCAAATAGAGATGTTCAACAGGCGCTCCTAGATCTTACCATCGAGCACAACCTAACACAGATCCACGACCAACCAACCAGAAATGACAACCTACTTGATCTTGTATTCACCAACAACCCGTCGCTGGTCAAGACTTCAACATCAGTCCCAGGAATTAGTGATCATGCAATGGTAGTCACAGACATCAACATCCTGCCTCATTATGTGAAACAGATACCTAGAAAGATCTTTATTTACTCGAAAGCAAACTGGGATAACATTTATAACGATATTAATGCTCTTTCAGATGACATCATTGTCGAAAGTACCAAACAGGATATTTCTATTAATGAACTCTGGTGTAAATTTAAACACGGAATTAATGAAACGGTATCAAAAAACATTCCATCTAAGACATCGAAAAAACGTCAATCAGTGCCATGGTTCAGTCGGAGGTTAAGAAAGATGACTAACAGGAAAGCCCGTCTCTACAAGCACGCGAAGAAGACTAACCAGTGGAACAGCTACCGAGCCTTCCAGAAAATCTGCAAAAAAGAATTCAAAAAGGCCGAGATAGACCATATAAACGATACGATCCAGCAAGGTCTCGATGATAAAAACACCAAACCCTTTTGGCGATATGTAAAATCCAAACGACAGGATAATTTTGGAATTTCGCCATTGAAAAGGATGGGACAATTATTTAACAACAGTAAAGATAAAGCTCAAATACTTGTAGAACAATTTCAGTCAGTCTTCACCAAGGATGATACCTCAACCCAATTACCGGAAATGTCCACCAAAGTAAAGAAGACAATCCCCTCACTAGTTATCACAACTAAAGGAGTCGAAAAGTTGCTATTAAACATAAACCAGAACAAGGCTACCGGACCAGACAGTATAGCCAACATCATTCTAAAGAACTGCGCTGTACAGATTGTACCCTGCTTCCAGGCGATATTCCAGCACTCGATCAATACAGGCCAACTCCCCACTGATTGGAGGGATGCTAACATAGCCCCAGTATTTAAAAAAGGCGACGTGCACCTCCCAGAAAACTATCGTCCGGTATCACTCACATGTGTTACATGTAAACTACTCGAACACATCATTTGTCGTCATATTCTCAACCACCTAGACAAGAATAAGATACTAACCACACTTCAACACGGCTTTCGCTCCGGGTACTCATGCGAGACACAATTGCTCACTACTGTGCACGATCTTCTCAAGAAGTATGACGCGGGCAACCAGGTGGACATGGTAATCCTTGACTTTTCAAAGGCCTTCGATACCGTGCCTCATGAGAAGCTCCTATACAAGATGCGCAACTATGGCGTAGATGGCAACATCAACAACTGGCTCCGTCACTTCCTCACACAGCGCCACATGAAAGTCGTTGTCGAAGGTGAACACTCTGAATCGGTCACAGTGGATTCCGGTGTACCACAGGGTACAGTATTAGGGCCATTATTATTCTTGTGCCACATAAATGATCTCCCAGAAACAGTGAAATCACAGGTCAGACTTTTTGCCGACGATTGCTTGCTTTATCGAATTATTAAGACCAGACAAGACCATCTTATTTTACAGCAAGATCTTTTAGCACTTGAGAAATGGGCCACCACATGGGGAATGAAATTTAACGCCAAGAAATGTTATTTAATGAGTATCAACAGCAAATCATCACATTTCTACAGTTTAAACAACCAGATACTTCAACAAGTTCAAGAAAATCCATACTTAGGAGCCACTATCTCCGAAGATCTGAAGTGGGACTCGCATATCACTAAATTAGTCAAAAAAGCAAACTCTTCACTTGGTTTCCTGAGAAGAAACTTGAAATACTGCCCTCAATCATGCAGAAGATCAGCATATTTGGCACTGGTACGCTCCACACTAGAGTACAGTTCAACAGTCTGGGACCCCTATTATGCAAAGGACATCGATAGGATAGAAAGAGTGCAACGCCAAGCTGCAAGATTCATCTCTGGCGACTACAAGAGTAGAGATGAAGGTTGCGTCACCAAGATGCTAAGCGACTTGAAACTCCCCTCATTACAAGACCGACGGAAGATGAATCGCCTAGTATTCTTCTACAAGGTGGTCGAGGGGCTGGTGCCAGCCTTCCCGTGCCAAGATTTTCTTACATCAGAAAGACCTAAACGCAGAATCAAGCCAAAACAATATAAAGACTGTGTCGTAAAAAATGTGTTAGAAAACTATGTGAACAATAATTCAGTGTTTCGTTATTGAGCAGGGTAGAACAGACAAATATACAAACTCTTACTTCCCCAAAACTATAAAAGACTGGAACAAACTTGAAGATAGTTTTGTGTGCGCCAAATCAACTGAGAGCTTTAGGTCAGCTCTTTCAGCCAAATTATTATAGACTCTCTCTCTCCGACGTGTACATGCCGAAAGGATTCTACGTCGTATCCATTCAGATTCAGATTCAGATTCAGATGTCAAACGACCTAGACATGTTTTCCTGGGCACATTTTCTTAGCCGACCTAAACGGTTAGCCTATGTGAGTGAGGTGCCTTGCTTAATGACACTACGTGGCCCGCCCAAGTATCGAACTCGGGACAGTTCGATTCTAAACCGGACGCTCTAACGCTGGACCACGGACGCCACACATTATTATTTTAAACACGTTGCAATGCGTCACCAGCGGTAATAACTTATCATTGGCAGACACTTACTGTTCCATTATCACCATGTCAGCTAAAATATTCGAATAATTTCTGAAGTTAATCTGAGCATATTGTTCTCATGTTTTGTGACATTCGTGGAAGTGTGTGTTTTTTACGTTTATTTATCGTCACTACCGGTTGCCCATATGAGCGACGCCTCCTGAAGAGGTTAGTCATTTTAGATTTGTGGAGGATAGTGCATGATACAGAGTCTCATCTGGTTCTTTTACGTGCACGGTGTAAAGCACCGACACGAGACCTCGGTTTAACGTCCCATCTGAAAGACTGTTAATTGTATTAGGGTCAGACGGGGGATCGAACCTGCGATTCGTGGAACATATGTTTTCCTAAATAAATAATAGTAATCATTTTGGTTAACATTTCAACTTGGTCCATACTCGACTAATCGTTGTAATTGAAGGTGATATGCTCATTGATGTGCATGCATATCTTAATTGTTATGTAATTTCATACTAGTTATATTTCAAGTGCGCTCAATCGGACTTTATCTGTCAGGGGGGGGGGGGGGGGTCGTAGAAAATTCAGCAATGTTGCTCATAGTTCGACTGTAGTCACTATGCATCAGCCCTGTACCATGGAAACAGGGAACTTGTGTTTTACGTTTATTTATTGTCGCTACCGGTTGCCCATATGAGCGACGCCTCCTGAAGAGATTAGTCATTTTAGATTTTTGGAGACACACAGAGACCTATTCCAGAGTCTCCTATGGTTCTTTTACATGCACGATGTACATGACCGACACGAGACATCGGTTTAACGTCCTCGGTTTAACGTCCCATCTGAAAGACTGTTAATTGTATTAGGGTCTGACGGGGGGTCGAACGTGCGATCCCTGGATTATCAGTCCAGCGTGTTACCACTGGACTACAGATCCGTTTGTTGGCAGGGAACACATAAACACGTATAATTATGTAAGTTATGACCTCAATGCACAGTTGATAGCTCTTGTTGAAATGCACATGACATTTCTAATTTCAACAATCACAATGTATATCTGGCGCCTATCCGTAACATGGTCTATTTAAGAGCAAGTAAAACAACGTAAATTGATTTATATACCTAGCAATAATCATGGTAAATATTTGCATTTCACATTGAATGTCTGCTTTTAGTCCAGAATTTACAACAAGAACATAAAACGTTTAGCACTTAAGGGACTTTTAATGATATTGACATTAATAATAGACAGATAAAGGTAAACTAAGCCCAATTGTACAACTTAAGTTCATTAAGTTGCTGTTTTCAAATGAATTGTACCCACGTTGATTTTTTGTTGATAATTCAAACTACAATGAACTAGATGATAAACTACAATGAACAGTTCAACTAGATGGTAAACTGTTGTAAATAAGCAGCATTTACATAAAAGCAAAACAAACGTCCCTGTATATAGATCAAACAAATACGTGTCCTCGCTCTCAAATCTCCTTGACAACCATACTCATCTACACTTCGCACCAAAAAAATCACTGAAGCAGGAATTGTGCTTACAGTTGTGCCAATTCCCATCGGCGGAGTTCTGAATACCCCCGTACTAACTATATATATACCGGTACTGTGAACAATGTCTGCTTACAGCATCGGTAGCCTACAGCTTATAATAAATAAATAATACAATATTGGGGTTGTCGTCCCGTCTGCCATAATATACATTATGTATAAGTGAACGTATGGTGTACTTTAAGCAGTTTGCTATCGTATTAATTTATTATGTTAACTGTACAACTAATGTTTCACCAAAGGTCTAGAGTACAATCGATTTTTCCGAGTCCGTATTAACATGGTGATGTAACTAAAATCGATCTGTGTTTAAAGAAGCTGTACCGGTGATACCTATATCACTAGAATAGACGGGTCAGTTGTCCAGTTATCCAAATATAGCAGGGTCGATCCCCCGTTTGGCCCTTCAGATGGGACAATAAACCGATGTCTCATGTATCGGTGCTATATACCGGACACATGCGACTATAAACCGATGTCTCATGTATCGGTGCTATATACCGGACAGATGCGACTATAATATGTACCGGACATATGCGACTATAGACCGATGTCTCATGTATCGGTGCTATATACCGGACAGATGCGACTATAAACCGATGTCTCATGTATCGGTGCTATATACCGGACAGATGCGACTATAAACCGATGTCTCATGTATCGGTGCTATATACCGGACAGATGCGACTATAAACCGATGTCTCATGTATCGGTGCTATATACCGGACAGATGGGACTATAAACCGATGTCTCATGTATCGGTGCTATATACCGGACATATGGGACTATAAACCGATGTCTCATGTATCGGTGTATATACCGGACAGATGGGACTATAAACCGATGTCTCATGTATCGGTGCTATATACCGGACAGATGGGACTATAAACCGATGTCTCATGTATCGGTGCTATATACCGGACATATGGGACTATAAACCGATGTCTCATGTATCGGTGCTATATACCGGACAGATGGGACTATAAACCGATGTCTCATGTATCGGTGCTATATACCGGACAGATGGGACTATAAACCGATGTCTCATGTATCGGTGCTATATACCGGACAGATGGGACTATAAACCGATGTCTCATGTATCGGTGCTATATACCGGACAGATGGGACTATAAACCGATGTCTCATGTATCGGTGCTATATACCGGACAGATGCGACTATAAACCGATGTCTCATGTATCGGTGCTATATACCGGACAGATGCGACTATAAACCGATGTCTCATGTATCGGTGCTATATACCGGACAGATGGGACTATAAACCGATGTCTCATGTATCGGTGCTATATACCGGACATATGCGACTATAAACCGATGTCTCATGTATCGGTGCTATATACCGGACAGATGGGACTATAAACCGATGTCTCATGTATCGGTGCTATATACCGGACAGATGGGACTATAAACCGATGTCTCATGTATCGGTGCTATATACCGGACAGATGGGACTATAAACCGATGTCTCATGTATCGGTGCTATATACCGGACAGATGGGACTATAAACCGATGTCTCATGTATCGGTGCTATATACCGGACAGATGCGACTATAAACCGATGTCTCATGTATCGGTGATATATACCGGACAGATGCGACTATAAACCGATGTCTCATGTATCGGTGCTATATACGGACATATGCGACTATAAACCGATGTCTCATGTATCGGTGCTATATACGGACAGATGCGACTATAAACCGATGTCTCATGTATCGGTGCTATGTACGGACAGATGTGACTATAAACCGATGTCTCATGTATCGGTGCTATATACCGGACAGATGTGACTATAAACCGATGTCTCATGTATCGGTGCTATGTACCGGACAGATGGGACTATAAACCGATGTCTCATGTATCGGTGCTATATACCGGACAGATGCGACTATAAACCGATGTCTCATGTATCGGTGCTATGTACCGGACATATGGGACTATAAACCGATGTCTCATGTATCGGTGCTATATACCGGACAGATGCGACTATAAACCGATGTCTCATGTATCGGTGCTATATACGGACAGATGCGACTATAAACCGATGTCTCATGTATCGGTGCTATATACCGGACAGATGCGACTATAAACCGATGTCTCATGTATCGGTGCTATATACCGGACATATGCGACTATAAACCGATGTCTCATGTATCGGTGCTATATACGGACAGATGCGACTATAAACCGATGTCTCATGTATCGGTGCTATATACGGACAGATGCGACTATAAACCGATGTCTCATGTATCGGTGCTATATACGGACAGATGCGACTATAAACCGATGTCTCATGTATCGGTGCTATATACGGACAGATGTGGGACTATAAACCGATGTATCATGTATCGGTGCTATATACCGGACAGATGGGACTATAAACCGATGTCTCATGTATCGGTGCTATATACCGGACATATGCGACTATAGACCGATGTCTCATGTATCGGTGCTATGTACCGGACATATGCGACTATAAACCGATGTCTCATGTATCGGTGCTATATACCGGACATATGCGACTATAAACCGATATCTCATGTATCGGTGCTATGTACCGGACATATGCGACTATAAACCAATGTCTCATGTATCGGTGCTATATACCGGACAGATGGGACTATAAACCGATGTCTCATGTATCGGTGCTATATACCGGACAGATCGGACTATAAACCGATGTCTCATGTATCGGTGCTATATACCGGACAGATGGGACTATAAACCGATGTCTCATGTATCGGTGCTATGTACCGGACAGATGGGACTATAAACCGATGTCTCATGTATCGGTGCTATATACCGGACAGATGGGACTATAAACCGATGTCTCATGTATCAGTGCTATATACCGGACAGATGGGACTATAAACCGATGTCTCATGTATCGGTGCTATACACCGGACATATGCGACTATAGACCGATGTCTCATGTATCGGTGCTATGTACCGGACATATGCGACTATAAACCGATGTCTCATGTATAGGTGCTATGTACCGGACACATGCGACTATAAACCGATTGTCATGTATCGGTGCTATATACCGGACAAATGGGACTATAAACCGATGTCTCATGTATCGGTGCTATATACCGGACAGATGGGACTATAAACCGATATCTCATGTATCGGTGCTATATACCGGACAGATGGGACTATAAACCGATGTCTCATGTATCGGTGCTATATACCGGACAGATGGGACTATAAACCGATGTCTCATGTATCGGTGCTATTTACCGGACAGATGGTACTATAAACCGATGTCTCATGTATCGGTGCTATATACCGGACAGATGGGACTATAAACCGATGTCTCATGTATCGGTACTATGTACCGGACAGATGGGACTATAAACCGATGTCTCATGTATCGGTGCTATATACCGGACAGATGCGACTATAAACCGATGTCTCATGTATCAGTGCTATATACCGGACAGATGGGACTATAAACCGATGTCTCATGTATCGGTGCTATGTACCGGACATATGGGACTATAGACCGATGTCTCATGTATCGGTGCTATATACCGGACAGATGGGACTATCAACCGATGTCTCATGTATCGGTGCTATATACCGGACATATGCGACTATAGACCGATGTCTCATGTATCGGTGCTATGTACCGGACAGATGGGACTATAAACCGATGTCTCATGTATCGGTGCTATATACCGGACATATGCAACTATAAACCGATGTCTCATGTATCGGTGCTATGTACCGGACATATGCGACTATAAACCGATGTCTCATGTATCGGTGCTATATACCGGACAGATGGGACTATAAACCGATGTCTCATGTATCGGTGCTATATACCTGACATATGCGACTATAAACCGATGTCTCATGTATCGGTGCTATATACCGGACATATGCGACTATAAACCGATGTATCATGTATCGGTGCTATATACGGACAGATGCGACTATAAACCGATGTCTCATGTATCGGTCCTATATACCGGACATATGCGACTATAAACCGATGTCTCATGTATCGGTGCTATATACGGACAGATGCGACTATAAACCGATGTCTCATGTATCGGTGCTATATACCGGACATATGCGACTATAAATCGATGTCTCATGTATCGGTGCTATATACGGACAGATGCGACTATAAACCGATGTCTCATGTATCGGTGCTATATACCGGACATGTAAATAAACAAGGGATGCTGCTGGTATCGGAGTATCTTCTAGCTGTATCTTGCACAATCCTCCAAAAAAATACCAAACGACTAACATACTTCTGGAGGCGTTGCCCAGATTAACCATTTGTGGAAGTCGTGTTAGCGCAGTGGGTGCGCGTTCGCTTCAGGTGCGAAATGCCCGGAGTTCGAGCCCCGCTTGAGCCGTTACGATTGTGCCCTTAGGTAAGGCATTTATATTCCATATTCCTCTTCTCTCTCCTTCATGACGATGGATTCCACAAGGAATGAGGTCTCGAGAGTGATTAAGCTGAAAGAATATGTTTCGCAATCGAGCTAAAATAAATTTGTATAAACGATTAACAAGAGGTAACGATACGTAACCGCAATCTAAAAATAAAGTAAACGGTGAGCTGTGCTTGAAACCTGCTCATCTCGTTGCCATGTGCATATAATTCCAGTCTTCCAAAACCGCTCATCAAAGTAGTCCTTCAATAAATTACAAGTAAATAGAAAAGGTTCACGCATTTAATTTAGCTCGATTGCGAAATAAGTCTCTTACAACATTAAATTATTCGCTCTCGCGTTCTCATGCCTGATGGAATCCGCCACAATGAGGGATAGAGAGGGAGGGTGTGTGTGCAATTTAAGTGCCCTGCCTAAGGGCACAATCGTAACGGCTAGAACTCCGGACCTCTCACATATGTAGCCAACACGCTACATATTCGCTATCATGACGTTAGTAACACTATATAGTATATCACTACTAAGGTCAGTAATAATTTACATCTCTGTTTCTCTAACGAAAACATCCATCTCCGTTTCTGTATACCATCGACAATATGAAACCATTACAATTTCCTTTTCTATTATCGTCAAGAATACTACAACCTTCTACATTTCTATTAACGTCAAGAATACAACAACGATCTACATTTCTGTTTAACATCAAGAATACAACAACCATCTACATTTCTATTAACGTCAAGAATACAACAACCATCTACATTTCTATTAACGTCAAGAATACAACAACCATCTACATTTCTATTAACGTCAAGAATGCAACAACCATCTACATTTCTGTTTAACTCCAAGAATACAACAAACATCTACATTTCTGTTTAACGCCAAGAATACAACAACCATCTACATTTCTATTAACGCCAAGAATGCAACAACCATCTACATTTCTATTAACGTCAAGAATGCAACAACCATCTACATTTCTGTTTAACGCCATGAATACAACAACCATCTACATTTCTGTTTAACGCCAAGAATACAACAACCATCTACATTTCTGTTTAACGCCAAGAATACATTTTTATATGTTATATTGGGTTTTACGCCTGCATCACCCATTTTGGCTATATCGCCGGCGGGCAGTTTACTTAACACACCTTTCCTGGGCGGCTCCAGCGGTTAACCAGTACTTGGGTGCACCACCTCCGTAAGAAACTGCCAACTTTTTCATATAAATGAGACACGGCCTGAGCGGGGCTCGAACCCGTGACCATCAGTGATGATAGGTTACAGTGGTATACAGTCAGCGACCTTAACCACTCGACCACGGAGGCGGACACGTCAAGAATACAACAACCATCTACATTTCTATTAACGTCAAGAATGCAACAACCATCTACATTTCTATTAACGTCAAGAATGCAACAACCATCTACATTTCTGTTTAACGCCATGAATACAACAACCATCTACATTTCTGTTTAACGCCAAGAATACAACAACCATCTACATTTCTGTTTAACGCCAAGAATACAACAACCATCTACATTTCTGTTTAACGCCAAGAATACAACAACCATCTATATTTCTGTTTAACGCCAGGAATACAACAACCATCCACATTTCTGTTTAACGCCAAGAATACAACAACCATCTAAATTTCTGTTTAACGCCAGGAGTACAACAACCATCCACATTTCTGTTTAACACCAACAATACAACAACCATCTACATTTCTGTTTAACGTCAAGAATACAACAACCATCTACATTTCTGTTTAACATCAGGACTGCAACAACCATCTACATTTCTGTTAAACGCCAGGAATGCAACAACCATCTACATTTCTGTTTAGCACCAAGAATGCAACAACCATCTACATTTCTGTTTAACATCAGGACTGCAACAACCATCTACATTTCTGTTTAACATCAAGAATACAACAACCATCTACATTTCTGTTTAACGCCAAGAATGCAACCATCTACATTTCTGTTTAACACCAAGACTGCAACAACCATCTACATGTCTGTTTAACATCAAGAATACAACAACCATCTACATGTCTGTTTAGCGTCAATAATACAACAACCATCTACATTTCTGTTTAACATCAAGAATACAGCAACCATCTAAATTTCTGTTTAACATCAAGCATGGAACAACCATCTATATTTCTGTTTAACATCAAGCATGGAACAACCACCTACATTTCTGTTTAACGCCAAGAATGCAACAACCATTTACATTTCTGTTTAACGTCAAGAATGCAACCATCTACATTTCTGTTTAACATCAAGAATACAACAACCATCTATATTTCTGTTTAACATCAAGAATACAACAACCATCTATATTTCTGTTTAACATCAATAATACAACAACCATCTACATTTCTGTTTAACATCAAGAATACAACAACCATCTACATTTCTGTTTAACATCAGGACTGCAACAACCATCAACATTTCTGTTTAACATCAAGAATGCAACAACCATCAACATTTCTGTTTAACATCAAGAATACAACAACCATCTACATTTCTCTTTAACACCAAGTATACTACAACCATCTACATTTCTGTTTACGCCAAGAATGTAACAACCATCTACATTTCTGTTTAACATCAAGAATACAACAACCATCTACATTTCTGTTTAACGCCAAGAATGCAACAACCATCTACATTTCTGTTTAACGCTCAGAATGCAACAACCATCTACATTTCTCTTAACGTCAATAATACAACAACCATCTACATTTCTGTTTAACACCAAGAATGCAACAACCATCTACATTTCTGTTTAACATCAAGAATACAACAACCATCTACATTTCTGTTTAACACCAAGAATACAACAACCATCTACATTTCTGCTTAACGCCAAGAATGCAACAACCATCTACATTTCTGTTTAACGCTCAGAATGCAACAACCATCTACATTTCTATTAACGTCAATAATACAACAACCATCTACATTTCTGTTTAACATCACGAATACAACAACCATCTACATTTCTGTTTAACATCTAGAATGCAACAACCATCTACATTTCTGTTTAACATCAATACAACAACCATCTACATTTCTGTTTAGCATCAAGAATGCAACAACCATCTACATTTCTGTTTAACGCTCAGAATGCAACAACCATCTATATTTCTGTTTAACGCCAAGAATGCAACAACCATCTACATTTCTGTTTAACATCAAGACTGCAACAACCATCTACATTTCTGCTTAACATCAAGACTGCAACAACCATCTACATTTCTGTTTAACGCCAAGAATGCAACCATCTACATTTCTGTTTAACACCAAGACTGCAACAACCATCTACACGTCTGTTTAACATCAAGAATACAACAACCATCTACATTTCTGTTTAACGCTCAGAATGCAACAACCATCTACATGTCTGTTTAGCGTCAATAATACAACAACCATCTACATTTATGTTTAACATCAAGAATACAGCAACCATCTAAGTTTCTGTTTAACATCAAGAATGCAACAACCATCTATATTTCTGTTTAACATCAAGCATGCAACAACCATCTACATTTCTGTTTAACGCCAAGAATGCAACAACCATCTACATTTCTGTTTAACGCCAAGAATGCAACAACCATCTACATTTCTGTTTAACACCAAGACTGCAACAACCATCTACATTTCTGTTTAACATCAAGACTGCAACAACCATTTAAATTTCTGTTCAACGTCAAGAATGCAACCATCTACATTTCTGTTTAACACCAAGACTGCAACAACCATCTACATTTCTGTTTAGCACCAACAATACAACAACCATCTACATTTCTGTTTAACGCCAGGAATGCAACAACCATCTACATTTCTGTTTAACGTCAAGAATGCAACAACCATCTACATTTCTGTTTAACACCAACAATACAACAACCATCTACATTTCTGTTTAACGCCAGGAATGCAACAACCATCTACATTTCTGTTTAACGTCAAGAATGCAACAACCATCTACATTTCTGTTTAACGCCAAGAATGCAACAACCATCTACATTTCTGTTTAACATCAGGACTGCAACAACCATCTACATTTCTGTTTAACACCAACAATACAACAACCATCTACATTTCTGTTTAACATCAGGACTGCAACAACCATCTACATTTCTGTTTAACGCCAAGAATGCAACAACCATCTACATTTCTGTTTAACGCCAAGAATGCAACAACCATCTACATTTCTGTTTAACGCTCAGAATGCAACAACCATCTACATTTCTGTTTAACACCAAGTATACTACAACCATCTACATTTCTGTTTACGCCAAGAATGTAACAACCATCTACATTTCTGTTTAACATCAAGAATACAACAACCATCTACATTTCTGTTTAACGCCAAGAATGCAACAACCATCTACATTTCTGTTTAACGCCAAGAATGCAACAACCATCTACATTTCTGTTTAACGCTCAGAATGCAACAACCATCTACATTTCTCTTAACGTCAATAATACAACAACCATCTACATTTCTGTTTAACACCAAGAATGCAACAACCATCTACATTTCTGTTTAACATCAAGAATGCAACAACCATCTACATTTCTGTTTAACGCCAAGAATGCAACAACCATCTACATTTCTGTTTAACACCAAGAATACAACAACCATCTACATTTCTGCTTAACGCCAAGAATGCAACAACCATCTACATTTCTGTTTAACGCTCAGAATGCAACAACCATCTACATTTCTATTAACGTCAATAATACAACAACCATCTACATTTCTGTTTAACATCACGAATACAACAACCATCTACATTTCTGTTTAACATCAAGAATGCAACAACCATCTACATTTCTGTTTAACATCAATAATACAACAACCGTCTACATTTCTGTTTAGCATCAAGAATGCAACAACCATCTACATTTCTGTTTAACGCTCAGAATGCAACAACCATCTACATTTCTGTTTAACGCCAAGAATGCAACAACCATCTACATTTCTGTTTAACATCAAGACTGCAACAACCATCTACATTTCTGTTTAACATCAAGAATACAACAACCATCTATATTTCTGTTTAACACCAATAATACAACAACCATCTACATGTCTGTTTAGCATCAAGAATACAACAACCATCTACATTTCTGTTTAACGCCAAGAATGCAACCATCTACATTTCTGTTTAGCATCAAGAATGCAACAACCATCTACATTTCTGTTTAACATCAAGCATGGAACAACCATCTATATTTCTGTTTAACATCAAGCATGCAACAACCATCTACATTTCTGTTTAACGCCAAGAATGCAACAACCATTTACATTTCTGTTCAACGTCAAGAATGCAACCATCTACATTTCTGTTTAACACCAAGACTGCAACAACCATCTACATTTCTGTTTAGCACCAAGAATGCAACAACCATCTACATTTCTGTTTAACATCAAGAATACAACAACCATCTACATTTCTGTTTAACATCAAGAATACAACAACCATCTACATTTCTGTTTAACACCAACAATACAACAACCATCTACATTTCTGTTTAACGCCAGGAATGCAACAACCATCTACATTTCTGTTTAACGTCAGGAATGCAACAACCATCTACATTTCTGTTTAACGCCAAGAATGCAACAACCATCTACATTTCTGTTTAACATCAGGATGCAACAACCATCTACATTTCTGTTTAACATCAAGAATGCAACAACCATCTACATTTCTGTTTAACACCAAGAATGCAACAACCATCTACATTTCTGTTTAACGCCAAGAATGCAACAACCATCTACATTTCTGTTTAACACCAAGAATACAACAACCATCTACATTTCTGTTTAACGCCAAGAATGCAACAACCATCTACATTTCTGTTTAACGCCAAGAATGCAACAACCATCTACATTTCTGTTTAACGCTCAGAATGCAACAACCATCTACATTTCTGTTTAACATCAAGAATGCAACAACCATCTACATTTCTGTTTAACACCAAGTATACTACAACCATCTACATTTCTGTTTACGCCAAGAATGTAACAACCATCTACATTTCTGTTTAACATCAAGAATACAACAACCATCTACATTTCTGTTTAACGCCAAGAATGCAACAACCATCTACATTTCTGTTTAACGCCAAGAATGCAACAACCATCTACATTTCTGTTTAACGCTCAGAATGCAACAACCATCTACATTTCTCTTAACGTCAATAATACAACAACCATCTACATTTCTGTTTAACACCAAGAATGCAACAACCATCTACATTTCTGTTTAACGCCAAGAATGCAACAACCATCTACATTTCTGTTTAACATCAAGAATACAACAACCATCTACATTTCTGTTTAACGCCAAGAATGCAACAACCATCTACATTTCTGTTTAACGCCAAGAATGCAACAACCATCTACATTTCTGTTTAACACCAAGAATGCAACAACCATCTACATTTCTGTTTAACGCCAAGAATGCAACAACCATCTACATTTCTGTTTAACGCCAAGAATGCAACAACCATCTACATTTCTGTTTAACACCAAGAATACAACAACCATCTACATTTCTGCTTAACGCCAAGAATGCAACAACCATCTACATTTCTGTTTAACGCTCAGAATGCAACAACCATCTACATTTCTATTAACGTCAATAATACAACAACCATCTACATTTCTGTTTAACATCACGAATACAACAACCATCTACATTTCTGTTTAACATCAAGAATGCAACAACCATCTACATTTCTGTTTAACATCAATAATACAACAACCATCTACATTTCTGTTTAGCATCAAGAATGCAACAACCATCTACATTTCTGTTTAACGCTCAGAATGCAACAACCATCTACATTTCTGTTTAACATCAAGACTGCAACAACCATCTACATTTCTGTTTAACGCCAAGAATGCAACAACCATCTACATTTCTGTTTAACATCAAGACTGCAACAACCATCTACATTTCTGTTTAACATCAAGAATACAACAACCATCTATATTTCTGTTTAACACCAATAATACAACAACCATCTACATGTCTGTTTAGCATCAAGAATACAACAACCATCTACATTTCTGTTTAACGCCAAGAATGCAACCATCTACATTTCTGTTTAGCATCAAGAATGCAACAACCATCTACATTTCTGTTTAACATCAAGCATGGAACAACCATCTATATTTCTGTTTAACGTCAAGAATGCAACAACCATCTACATTTCTGTTTAACGCCAAGAATGCAACAACCATTTACATTTCTGTTCAACGTCAAGAATGCAACCATCTACATTTCTGTTTAACACCAAGAATGCAACAACCATCTACATTTCTGTTTAACATCAAGAATACAACAACCATCTACATTTCTGTTTAACATCAAGAATACAACAACCATCTACATTTCTGTTTAACACCAACAATACAACAACCATCTACATTTCTGTTTAACGCCAGGAATGCAACAACCATCTACATTTCTGTTTAACGTCAGGAATGCAACAACCATCTACATTTCTGTTTAACGCCAAGAATGCAACAACCATCTACATTTCTGTTTAACATCAGGACTGCAACAACCATCTACATTTCTGTTTAACACCAACAATACAACAACCATCTACATTTCTGTTTAACATCAGGACTGCAACAACCATCTACATTTCTGTTTAACACCAAGATTGCAACAACCATCTACATTTCTGTTTAACGCCAAGAATGCAACAACCATCTACATTTCTGTTTAACGCTCAGAATGCAACAACCATCTACATTTCTGTTTAACATCAAGAATGCAACAACCATCTACATTTCTGTTTAACACCAAGAATGCAACAACCATCTACATTTCTGTTTAACGCCAAGAATGCAACAACCATCTACATTTCTGTTTAACATCAAGAATGCAACCATCTACATTTCTGTTTAACACCAACAATACAACAACCATCTACATTTCTGTTTAACATCAGGACTGCAACAACCATCTACATTTCTGTTTAACGCCAAGAATGCAACAACCATCTACATTTCTGTTTAGCACCAAGATTACAACAACCATCTACATTTCTGTTTAACGCCAAGAATGCAACAACCATCTACATTTCTGTTTAACGCCAAGAATGCAACAACCATCTACATTTCTGTTTAACATCAAGAATACAACAACCATCTACATTTCTGTTTAACACCAACAATACAACAACCATCTACATTTCTGTTTAACGCCAGGAATGCAACAACCATCTACATTTCTGTTTAACGTCAGGAATGCAACAACCATCTACATTTCTGTTTAACGCCAAGAATGCAACAACCATCTACATTTCTGTTTAACATCGGGACTGCAACAACCATATACATTTCTGTTTAACACCAACAATACAACAACCATCTACATTTCTGTTTAAAATCAGGACTGCAACAACCATCTACATTTCTGTTTAACGCCAAGAATGCAACAACCATCTACATTTCTGTTTAGCACCAAGAATACAACAACCATCTACATTTCTGTTTAACGCCAAGAATGCAACAACCATCTACATTTCTGTTTAACGCCAAGAATGCAACAACCATCTACATTTCTGTTTAACGCTCAGAATGCAACAACCATCTACATTTCTGTTTAACATCAAGAATGCAACAACCATCTACATTTCTGTTTAACACCAAGTATACTACAACCATCTACATTTCTGTTTACGCCAAGAATGTAACAACCATCTACATTTCTGTTTAACATCAAGAATACAACAACCATCTACATTTCTGTTTAACGCCAAGAATGCAACAACCATCTACATTTCTGTTTAACGTCAAGAATGCAACAACCATCTACATTTCTGTTTAACGCCAAGAATGCAACAACCATCTACATTTCTGTTTAACACCAACAATACAACAACCATCTACATTTCTGTTTAACATCAGGACTGCAACAACCATCTACATTTCTGTTTAACGCCAAGAATGCAACAACCATCTACATTTCTGTTTAACACCAAGAATACAACAACCATCTACATTTCTGTTTAACGCCAAGAATGCAACAACCATCTACATTTCTGTTTAACGCCAAGAATGCAACAACCATCTACATTTCTGTTTAACATCAAGAATACAACAACCATCTACATTTCTGTTTAACACCAGCAATACAACAACCATCTACATTTCTGTTTAACGCCAGGAATGCAACAACCATCTACATTTCTGTTTAACATCAGGACTGCAACAACCATCTACATTTCTGTTTAACACCAACAATACAACAACCATCTACATTTCTGTTTAACATCAGGACTGCAACAACCATCTACATTTCTGTTTAACGCCAAGAATGCAACAACCATCTACATTTCTGTTTAACGCCAAGAATGCAACAACCATCTACATTTCTGTTTAACGCCAAGAATGCAACAACCATCTACATTTCTGTTTAACATCAAGAATACAACAACCATCTACATTTCTGTTTAACACCAACAATACAACAACCATCTACATTTCTGTTTAACGCCAGGAATGCAACAACCATCTACATTTCTGTTTAACGTCAGGAATGCAACAACCATCTACATTTCTGTTTAACGCCAAGAATGCAACAACCATCTACATTTCTGTTTAACATCGGGACTGCAACAACCATCTACATTTCTGTTTAACACCAACAATACAACAACCATCTACATTTCTGTTTAAATCAGGACTGCAACAACCATCTACATTTCTGTTTAACGCCAAGAATGCAACAACCATCTACATTTCTGTTTAGCACCAAGAATACAACAACCATCTACATTTCTGTTTAACGCCAAGAATGCAACAACCATCTACATTTCTGTTTAACGCCAAGAATGCAACAACCATCTACATTTCTGTTTAACGCTCAGAATGCAACAACCATCTACATTTCTGTTTAACATCAAGAATACAACAACCATCTACATTTCTGTTTAACGCCAAGAATGCAACAACCATCTACATTTCTGTTTAACGCCAAGAATGCAACAACCATCTACATTTCTGTTTAACGCTCAGAATGCAACAACCATCTACATTTCTCTTAACGTCAATAATACAACAACCATCTACATTTCTGTTTAACACCAAGAATGCAACAACCATCTACATTTCTCTTAACGTCAATAATACAACAACCATCTACATTTCTGTTTAACGCCAAGAATGCAACAACCATCTACATTTCTGTTTAACGCCAAGAATGCAACAACCATCTACATTTCTGTTTAACACCAAGAATACAACAACTATCTACATTTCTGCTTAACGCCAAGAATGCAACAACCATCTACATTTCTGTTTAACGCTCAGAATGCAACAACCATCTACATTTCTATTAACGTCAATAATACAACAACCATCTACATTTCTGTTTAACATCACGAATACAACAACCATCTACATTTCTGTTTAACATCAAGAATGCAACAACCATCTACATTTCTGTTTAACATCAATAATACAACAACCATCTACATTTCTGTTTAGCATCAAGAATGCAACAACCATCTACATTTCTGTTTAACGCTCAGAATGCAACAACCATCTACATTTCTGTTTAACGCCAAGAATGCAACAACCATCTACATTTCTGTTTAACATCAAGACTGCAACAACCATCTACATTTCTGTTTAACATCAAGAATACAACAACCGTCTATATTTCTGTTTAACACCAATAATACAACAACCATCTACATGTCTGTTTAGCATCAAGAATACAACAACCATCTACATTTCTGTTTAACGCCAAGAATGCAACCATCTACATTTCTGTTTAGCATCAAGAATGCAACAACCATCTACATTTCTGTTTAACATCAAGCATGGAACAACCATCTATATTTCTGTTTAACATCAAGCATGCAACAACCATCTACATTTCTGTTTAACGCCAAGAATGCAACAACCATCTACATTTCTGTTTAACGCCAAGAATGCAACAACCATCTACATTTCTGTTTAACATCAAGCATGCAACAACCATCTACATTTCTGTTTAACGCCAAGAATGCAACAACCATCTACATTTCTGTTTAACGCCAAGAATGCAACAACCATTTACATTTCTGTTCAACGTCAAGAATGCAACCATCTACATTTCTGTTTAACACCAAGACTGCAACAACCATCTACATTTCTGTTTAGCACCAAGAATGCAACAACCATCTACATTTCTGTTTAGCACCAAGAATGCAACAACCATCTACATTTCTGTTTAACATCAAGAATACAACAACCATCTACATTTCTGTTTAACATCAAGAATACAACAACCATCTACATTTCTGTTTAACACCAACAATACAACAACCATCTACATTTCTGTTTAACATCAAGAATACAACAACCATCTACATTTCTGTTTAACATCAAGAATACAACAACCATCTACATTTCTGTTTAACACCAACAATACAACAACCATCTACATTTCTGTTTAACATCAAGAATGCAACAACCATCTACATTTCTGTTTAACATCAAGAATACAACAACCATCTACATTTCTGTTTAACACCAACAATACAACAACCATCTACATTTCTGTTTAACATCAAGAATACAACAACCATCTACATTTCTGTTTAACATCAAGAATACAACAACCATCTACATTTCTGTTTAACACCAACAATACAACAACCATCTACATTTCTGTTTAACGCCAAGAATGCAACAACCATCTACATTTCTGTTTAGCACCAAGAATACAACAACCATCTACATTTCTGTTTAACGCCAAGAATGCAACAACCATCTACATTTCTGTTTAACGCCAAGAATGCAACAACCATCTACATTTCTGTTTAACGCTCAGAATGCAACAACCATCTACATTTCTGTTTAACATCAAGAATGCAACAACCATCTATATTTCTGTTTAACATCAAGCATGCAACAACCATCTACATTTCTGTTTAACGCCAAGAATGCAACAACCATTTACATTTCTGTTTAACGCCAGGAATGCAACAACCATCTACATTTCTGTTTAACGCCAGGAATGCAACAACCATCTACATTTCTGTTTAACGCCAGGAATGCAACAACCATCTACATTTCTGTTTAACGTCAGGAATGCAACAACCATCTACATTTCTGTTTAACGCCAAGAATGCAACAACCATCTACATTTCTGTTTAACATCAGGACTGCAACAACCATCTACATTTCTGTTTAACACCAACAATACAACAACCATCTACATTTCTGTTTAACATCAGGACTGCAACAACCATCTACATTTCTGTTTAACACCAAGAATGCAACAACCATCTACATTTCTGTTTAGCACCAAGAATACAACAGCCATCTACATTTCTGTTTATCGCTCAGAATGCAACAACCATCTACATTTCTGTTTAACACCAAGACTGCAACAACCATCTACATTTCTGTTTAGCACCAAGAATGCAACAACCATCTACATTTCTGTTTAGCATCAAGAATACAACAACCATCTACATTTCTGTTTAACACCAACAATACAACAACCATCTACATTTCTGTTTAACGCCAGGAATGCAACAACCATCTACATTTCTGTTTAACGTCAGGAATGCAACAACCATCTACATTTCTGTTTAACGCCAAGAATGCAACAACCATCTACATTTCTGTTTAACATCAGGACTGCAACAACCATCTACATTTCTGTTTAACACCAACAATACAACAACCATCTACATTTCTGTTTAACATCAGGACTGCAACAACCATCTACATTTCTGTTTAACACCAAGAATGCAACAACCATCTACATTTCTGTTTAGCACCAAGAATACAACAACCATCTACATTTCTGTTTAACGCCAAGAATGCAACAACCATCTACATTTCTGTTTAACGCCAAGAATGCAACAACCATCTACATTTCTGTTTAACGCTCAGAATGCAACAACCATCTACATTTCTGTTTAACATCAAGAATGCAACAACCATCTACATTTCTGTTTAACGCTCAGAATGCAACAACCATCTACATTTCTGTTTAACATCAAGAATGCAACAACCATCTACATTTCTGTTTAACACCAAGTATACTACAACCATCTACATTTCTGTTTACGCCAAGAATGTAACAACCATCTACATTTCTGTTTAACATCAAGAATACAACAACCATCTACATTTCTGTTTAACGCCAAGAATGCAACAACCATCTACATTTCTGTTTAACGCCAAGAATGCAACAACCATCTACATTTCTGCTTAACGCTCAGAATGCAACAACCATCTACATTTCTGTTTAACATCAAGAATGCAACAACCATCTACATTTCTGTTTAACGCTCAGAATGCAACAACCATCTATATTTCTGTTTAACATCAAGAATGCAACAACCATCTACATTTCTGTTTAACATCAAGAATGCAACAACCATCTACATTTCTGTTTAACATCAAGAATGCAACAACCATCTACATTTCTGTTTAACATCAAGAATGCAACAACCATCTACATTTCTGTTTAACATCAAGAATGCAACATGGCTTATACCTCTTTAATCAATACACTTTAACCTTTTCAATGACTGGACAACCAGTCGCGAAACACGTATCCACTCTAACTGAAGTGTCCGTTCGTCAATACGGCGCACACATTAAACATCACAGATGTTACTTTGGTGTACAGCCCGATAATACAATGGATTAAAAACCATTTGCGTAAATCATTCTGTAAACTGCACACTAAACGGACTCTAATAGTTGTGTCAACATCAATCGCACTTAATGGAGACTCGCAATAACTTAGAGAAACAGTCGTCTGCTTATGATATAAACTGTCAACTGCTCATGCGATAAACTGTCATCGATTTAGTTGTGATAATATTCCAGTGCTGAGCTTCAATTATTTCACGTTACTATGCATGAAGCATCTCTATAAATGGCTAAAAGGACACACTAGTGCAAGTTAATGGAGTACGCAAATCAGAGCTTCGTTTTATATTTACATATTTGAAAATAGGTGCAGATTTAAGACATCAAGGAATAATAAATCGGACAAGCATACGCGTTGAGAGACATGCTTTTCTAAAAGTAAAAACAAGACATTTGATAGAACGTGGATATAATTGCAAACCGTTACAATGCTGAAAGCACTACGCGAGGCTGCTGTAAGCCAGGAAGGTGCTGCATCAGGCAGTTTTCAAATCACAGTAACATCACCGCCTGAATCGAAGAGTCCAGCCCCGACAGCGCAACATGTGTCACAGACGACAAACCCTGTATTAGGTCCGGCTGGGCGCGGGCCTAGTCTTTTAGGTCTCCTTGCGGCGAAACGGTTCACTAGAAATCTTAGAAACAAGTATCGTCGCTCTGGTAGCCTGTATGGATCGTCGCGTCATTCCAATTCCATTCAAATCAAGCGCGAACCAACGTACCGTATGGAGCCGAAACATAAATTCAACGCAGAGGAAGTGGAAGAAATAATCAAAGCGATTATCGACCAGAGAATGGGAGAGTTCAGATATCACCCGAAATTCTGTTCCAATATTTGCAAAATCCTCAGCGACGAAATTAAGGACGGAGTGAAGAAACTGAAGTATGACAGGTACAAGATCGTTGCTGTCGTACATATTGGCGAGCGGAGAGACCAGAGTACGGTGGTCGCAAGCCGGTGTGCATGGGACAAGAAGTTTGACAACTTTGCTACTTATAAGTTAGAAAATGCAACATTGTTCTGTACAGCTTCCGTTTTCGGAATATACAACGAGTAAGAACCAGTAATGAAAGAAATCGCTGGTTTTTCAATTACCTCCCTTGGCAGATAAAGTCCGATTTATCCCGAAATGTATATCGGTTCTTTTAGTTGGAATACTTTGTCTTTACTGTTGTTCCCTTACCAGATGTTGCGGAATGAATATGCGAATCATGCTAATTACTTCATAACACATTATTACAGATACGTACTCAGTTGATATACTATAGGATATCAGTTGAGATATAGTAATTTAATAATGATATAATGAGAAAGTGGATGGGAACCGATTGCATGCTGTGCACAAGAAACAACGATGAAAATAGGAACTGGTTTATACAAATTTATTTTAACTCGATTGCGAAACAATTTCTTTCAACTTATATTAATCACTTTCGAGACCTCATTCCCGATGGAATCCACCGCCATGAAGGAGAGAGAAGAGGCAACGTGGAAATTAAATGCCTTGCCTAAGGATACAACCGTAACAGCTCCAGCGGGGCTCGAACTCCGGACCTTTCGCACCAGAAACGAACGCGCATCCACTGGGCTATCACGACTTCCAATAGGAACTGAAGAGGACCTATTTAATTTTCGGATGTATTCAGGGACACTAACTCACAACTATCTCTCAATGACTAATGCCGCCATAGCAGTTCAAATAAGTACACATTCTGTGATTAAAAATAAATCTGTTTAGCGGATTCAACGGATTTCATGAACGGAATATGGATGTAAATATAAATGTGAACCATGGTGTCAGATAGTTTGTTAGATGTGCATTGCAATATATGTTTGTTAGTTGGTATGTTTTTGAGGCTTAGGTTATATGTGAACTCGGTGCATCCGTGGCAGAGTGGTTACCGTTGTTGACTTCAAATCAATTGTCTCTCACCGATGCAGGTTCGAATACCATTGGGTCGGGGTGCCGAATTAGTGCATGTGCTGTGGCACCTGTGGTCTTCCTCCATCAATAATAGCTGAAGAGTGGCCGCCATATACCGCTAGAATAGACATTCTGTTGAGCCTAAAAATTATTTTAATTATATTGTATTGTAATACATGTATTATGGCATCTTATATTTTATATGCAGTTTATATTCGTGATTATCTTCTTTCCACAATATTCCTGCCGTGACCAGCTTCAGGCCGATGCAACAACTTTAAAATATAGAGTTCCATTATGTATTCAAATATATCACTTTGTGTGTTTTACGTTTATTTATCGCTAACGGTTGCCCATATGAGCGACGCCTCCTGAAGAGATTAGTCAGTTTAAAATGTTGGAGGATAGTGCAATGATACAGACAGAGGCCCATTTCAGAGTCTCCTCTGGTTCTTTTGCGTGTACGGTGTACAGCACCGACACGAGACCTCGGTTTAAAGTCCCTTCTGAAAGACTGTTAATTATATTAGGGTCAGACGGGGGATCGAACCTGCGATCCCTGGATTACCAGTCCAGCGTGTTACCACTGGACTACAGATCCGTCTGCTAAAATATAAATATATCACGGGAACGGTGTGTTTTACGTTTATTTATCGTCGCTACCGGTTACCCATATGAGCGACGCCTCCTGAAGAGATTAGTCATTTTTGATTTTGGAGGATAGTGCATGATACAGAAAGAGACTCATTACAGAGTCTCCTCTGGTTATTTTACGTGCACAGTGTAAAGCACCGACACGACACCTCGGTTTAACGTCCCGTCTGAAAGACTGTTAATTGTATTAGGGTCAGACGGGGGAAACGGTGTGTGTATATATATATTATTAGCGTCACTTTGTTAAGTGTTCTTTGTGTGGTCAAAACCACAATCGATAAAAGATCAATTGTATCCACATTAAAATAGGTAAACATTACATTATTGCTTAATGGATTTCAATTTCTGCCACAAAACATTATGCTGCATTGATAAAAGCTGTATAACTGATGTTTATGAAATGATTTCGTAGTTACAGAATGCACTTGAAATCAGAAAGCGCTAATGTGAAAATTAGTTGACAAGAGTGCTCTGTAAACATTCGACATTTATAATACGCTAGTTCTATTCCCAAAATCTGTTTACTTTTGTCATATATTATGGACATTAATGGTGTCGTGCTCGATGAGATCCGAAGTGAAGTTTCCAGTAATTGAACTATTCAGCGAGTTTAAGTTACTTATGTTACCGTTAAAACGACACTACCTCAGCGAAAAACGAAAATTTCTAGAGAATGTAATTTCTTATTAAATGGAATAATTTTGTTCCAAGTACTTGCCTCAAAAACCGAGTATTTCAACTAATAAACAAACGTCGTATATGCGGTTTGTTGACATAACAAAATAATGTAAATAGTGTCAACATTCATGCGTATTACAACGCGTGTATCTTGAATAACACGATTTATGCTACATATTTACCGATATACCTGACACGTGTGCCTATGCATATTTATTTGTAGACTAATCTTAGTTGAATTATCTCTAGACGACAGTATCACGTGACAAACAAACGTCAATTCAGGAGCATGGATGACAGTTATATGAAATAATACTTTCACTTTTGAAAGTTTGTAGACCACAACCACGCTGTTTATTGATTCAGTGTTAGTGTTCAAATGTATTCGGAAGAATGTGTAGTAGCAATGCATGTATACGTTAACAAATGCATTTAGTTTTGCTTTTTGCGATGTAATTCCGCTTTAAGCAAGCGGGGCACTCCCATACAGACCGTGAATATCAGTTTTGAACAGGAATGTTATTTTAGTAATGTTTTCCATGTACAATATAATCTTAATGTCAAACATGATAAATGTATGAATACAATGAAACAGGGTGCTATGTTTATACATGAATACAATGAAATAGGGTGCTATGTTTATACATGAACAATGAAAATAAATATTAATAAACAACTTGATCACAGGTAAGTGTGGTCATTCGTTTTGGAGGAAACCGGAGTAGATCGAACCCACGCGTCCGATATGGCGGGAACCGTACCATCTCACATACGTCCCAGTCCGAGGATCGAACCCAGGTTGCATTGACGATAAGCAAGAGTGAGCTAAACATTCTACAAGATTAGCCGCAGAAATAAGGGCCCGGCAGAATCCTCTAAATGTGAGTCAACACGAACTTGTACAAGATGTAGTCGCTCATTGGAATTCTAATCGCTCGATGATTAAACGACACTTACTGGAGGCAATGGACGGGATAAACATTAATGATAAAATAAGATCGATGAAAATTAGACAACAAAAGTAACTGAACACCTTGTTTTTCAGCGTAATACAATTGTTATTTGATTCATTGACAGGGCATATGAGTACGGTGTATAGTGTCGACCAGGAGTGGCATATGAGTACGGTATATAGTGTCGACCAGGAGTGGCATATGAGTACGGTATATAGTGTCGACCAGGAGTGGCATATGAGTACGGTATATAGTGTCGACCAGGAGTGGCATATGAGTACGGTTATAGTGTCGACCAGGAGTGGCATATGAGTACGGTATATAGTGTCGACCAGGAGGGCATATGAGTACGGTATATAGTGTCGACCAGGAGTGGCATATGAGTACGGTGTATAGTGTCGACCAGGAGTGGCATATGAGTACGGTATATAGTGTCGACCAGGAGTGGCATATGAGTACGGTATATAGTGTCGACCAGGAGTGGCATATGAGTACGGTATATAGTGTCGACCAGGAGTGGCATATGAGTACGGTATATAGTGTCGACCAGGAGTGGCATATGAGTACGGTGTATAGTGTCGACCAGGAGTGGCATATGAGTACGGTATATAGTGTCGACCAGGAGTGGCATATGAGTACGGTATATAGTGTCGACCAGGAGTGGCATATGAGTACGGTATATAGTGTCGACCAGGAGTGGCATATGAGTACGGTATATAGTGTCGACCAGGAGTGGCATATGAGTACGGTGTATAGTGTCGACCAGGAGTGGCATATGAGTACGGTATATAGTGTCGACCAGGAGTGGCATATGAGTACGGTATATAGTGTCGACCAGGAGTGGCATATGAGTACGGTGTATGTGTCGACGTGGCATGTCACGCAGTAAATAACATATAATATATACAAATGCTTGAACATCGTTCCATTACCCGTACTGTACAACATTAACTGGAAGCCCTCAACATTAACTGGAAGCCCTCATCCGAATATCGAACATAAATTTAAATACATAGTGCAGTTTCAACTGTAATTTACCGCTATGTCCCATGGCGACTCTCCAGCTTTATATTGGAGGCAGAGCCTTGGTGTCCCATGGCGACTCTCCAGCTTTATATTGGAGGAAGAGCATTGATGTCCCATGGCGACTCTCCATCCTTATATTGGAGGAAGAGCCTTGGTGTCCCATGGCGACTCTCCAGTTTATATTGGAGGAAGAGCATTGGTGTCCCATGGCGACTCTCCAGCTTTATATTGGAGGAAGAGCATTGGTGTCGCATGGCGAATCTCCAGCTTTATATTGGAGGAAAGTGGTGTGGGTTGTTTTTGAGGAAGAGCCTTGGTGTCCCATGGCGACTCTCCAGCTTTATATTGGAGGAAGAGCCTTGGTGTCCCATGGCGACTCTCCAGCTTTATATTGGAGGAAGAGCCTTGGTGTCCCATGGCGACTCTCCAGCTTTATATTGGAGGAAGAACCTTGGTGTCTCATGGCGACACTCCAGCTTTATATTGGAGGAAGAGCATTGGTGTCCCATGGCGACTCTCCAGCTTTATATTGGTGGAAGAGCATTGGTGTCCCATGGCGACTCTCCAGCTTTATATTGTAGGAAGAGCCTTGGTGTCCCATGGCGACTCTCCAGCTTTATATTGTAGGAAGAGCCTTGGTGTCCCATGGCGACTCTCCAGCTTTATATTGGAGTAAGAGCCTTAGTGTCCCATGGCGACTCTCCAGCTTTATATTGGAGGAAGAGCCTTGGTGTCCCATGGCGACTCTCCAGCTTTATATTGGAGGAAGAACCTTGGTGTCTCATGGCGACTCTCCAGCTTTATATTGGAGGAAGAGCATTGGTGTCCCATGGCGACTCTCCAGCTTTATATTGGTGGAAGAGCATTGGTGTCCCATGGCGACTCTCCAGCTTTATATTGTAGGAAGAGCCTTGGTGTCCCATGGCGACTCTCCAGCTTTATATTGTAGGAAAAGCCTTGGTGTCCCATGGCGACTCTCCAGCTTTATATTGGAGGAAGAGCCTTGGTGTCCCATGGCGACTCTCCAGCTTTATATTGGAGGAAGAGCCTTGGTGTCCCATGGCGACTCTCCAGCTTTATATTGGTGGAAGAGCTTGGTGTCCCATGGCGACTCTCCAGCTTTATATTGTAGGAAGAGCCTTGGTGTCCCAGGGCGACTCTCCAGCTTTATATTGGAGGAAGAGCTTGGTGTCCCATGGCGACTCTCCAGCTTTATATTGGAGGAAGAGCCTTGGTGTCCCATGGCGACTCTCCAGCTTTATATTGGAGGAAGAGCCTTGGTGTCCCATGGCGACTCTCCAGCTTTATATTGGAGGAAGAACCTTGGTGTCTCATGGCGACTCTCCAGCTTTATATTGGAGGAAGAGCATTGGTGTCCCATGGCGACTCTCCAGCTTTATATTGGAGGAAGAGCATTGGTGTCCCATGGCGACTCTCCAGCTTTATATTGGAGGAAGAGCATTGGTGTCCCATGGCGACTCTCCAGCTTTATATTGGAGGAAGAGCATTGGTGTCCCATGGCGACTCTCCAGCTTTATATTGGAGGAAGAGCCTTGGTGTCCCATGGCGACTCTCCAGCTTTATATTGGAGGAAGAGCCTTGGTGTCCCATGGCGACTCTCCAGCTTTATATTGGAGGAAGAGCATTGGTGTCCCATGGCGACTCTCCAGCTTTATATTGGTGGAAGAGCCTTGGTGTCCCATGGCGACTCTCCAGCCTTATATTGGAGGAAGAGCCTTGGTGTCCCATGGCGACTCTCCAGCTTTATATTGGAGGAAGAGCCTTGGTGTCCCATGGCGACTCTCCAGCCTTATATTGGAGGAAGAGCCTTGGTGTCCCATGGCGACTCTCCAGCTTTATATTGGAGGAAGAGCCTTGGTGTCCCATGGCGACTCTCCAGCCTTATATTGGAGGAAGAGCCTTGGTGTCCCATGGCGACTCTCCAGCTTTATATTGGAGGAAGAGCCTTGGTGTCCCATGGCGACTCTCCAGCCTTATATTGGAGGAAGAGCCTTGGTGTCCCATGGCGACTCTCCAGCTTTATATTGGAGGAAGAGCCTTGGTGTCCCATGGCGACTCTCCAGCCTTATATTGGAGGAAGAGCCTTGGTGTCCCATGGCGACTCTCC
>CM026404.1:52534620-52570608 GCA_014843695.1 Archivesica marissinica | reverse complement strand
GCAGTATTGTAATATCGTTGCAGCAGTATTGTAATATCGTTGCAGCAGTATTGTAATATCGTTGTAGCAGTATTGTAATATCGTTGCAGCAGTATTGTAATATCGTTGTTGCAGTATTGTAATATCGTTGTAGCAGTATTGTAATATCGTTGTAGCAGTATTGTAATATCGTTGCAGCAGTATTGTAATATCGTGGGTTTGTAATTGTTGTAGAGTATTGTAATATCGTTGCTGCAGTATTGTAATATCGTTGCTGCAGTATTGTAATATCGTTGCTGCAGTATTGTAATATCGTTGTAGCAGTATTGTAATATCGTTGTAGCAGTATTGTAATATCGTTGTGCAGTATTGTAATATCGTTGCGGTTTGTTTGTTGTGCAGTATTGTAATATCGTTGCAGCAGTATTGTAATATCGTTGCTGCAGTATTGTAATATCGTTGTAGCAGTATTGTAATATCGTTGCAGCAGTATTGTAATATCGTTGCGCAGTATTGTAATATCGTTGCAGCAGTATTGTAATATCGTTGTGCAGTATTGTAATATCGTTGCAGCAGTATTGTAATATCGTTGCAGCAGTATTGTAATATCGTTGCTGCAGTATTGTAATATCGTTGCAGCAGTATTGTAATATCGTTGTAGCAGTATTGTAATATCGTTGCAGCAGTATTGTAATATCGTTGTAGCAGTATTGTAATATCGTTGCTGCAGTATTGTAATATCGTTGCTGCAGTATTGTAATATCGTTGTAGCAGTATTGTAATATCGTTGCTGCAGTATTGTAATATCGTTGCAGCAGTATTGTAATATCGTTGTAGCAGTATTGTAATATCGTTGTAGCAGTATTGTAATATCGTTGTAGCAGTATTGTAATATCGTTGTAGCAGTATTGTAATATCGTTGGTTTGTAATTGTTGGGTATTGTAATATCGTTGCGCAGTATTGTAATATCGTTGTAGCAGTATTGTAATATCGTTGCAGCAGTATTGTAATATCGTTGCTGCAGTATTGTAATATCGTTGGCAGTATTGTAATATCGTTGCAGCAGTATTGTAATATCGTTGCAGCAGTATTGTAATATCGTTGCAGCAGTATTGTAATATCGTTGCTGCAGTATTGTAATATCGTTGCAGCAGTATTGTAATATCGTTGTAGCAGTATTGTAATATCGTTGTAGCAGTATTGTAATATCGTTGTAGCAGTATTGTAATATCGTTGTGCAGTATTGTAATATCGTTGCAGCAGTATTGTAATATCGTTGTAGCAGTATTGTAATATCGTTGCAGCAGTATTGTAATATCGTTGTAGCAGTATTGTAATATCGTTGTAGCAGTATTGTAATATCGTTGTGCAGTATTGTAATATCGTTGCAGCAGTATTGTAATATCGTTGTAGCAGTATTGTAATATCGTTGCAGCAGTATTGTAATATCGTTGTAGCAGTATTGTAATATCGTTGCTGCAGTATTGTAATATCGTTGCAGCAGTATTGTAATATCGTTGTAGCAGTATTGTAATATCGTTGTAGCAGTATTGTAATATCGTTGTAGCAGTATTGTAATATCGTTGCAGCAGTATTGTAATATCGTTGTAGCAGTATTGTAATATCGTTGCTGCAGTATTGTAATATCGTTGCTGCAGTATTGTAATATCGTTGCTGCAGTATTGTAATATCGTTGTAGCAGTATTGTAATATCGTTGCTGCAGTATTGTAATATCGTTGCAGCAGTATTGTAATATCGTTGCTGCAGTATTGTAATATCGTTGCAGTATTGTAATATCGTTGTAGCAGTATTGTAATATCGTTGTGTAAGTATTGTAATATCGTTGCAGCAGTATTGTAATATCGTTGCAGCAGTATTGTAATATCGTTGTAGCAGTATTGTAATATCGTTGCTGCAGTATTGTAATATCGTTGCTGCAGTATTGTAATATCGTTGTAGCAGTATTGTAATATCGTTGCTGCAGTATTGTAATATCGTTGCAGCAGTATTGTAATATCGTTGCTGCAGTATTGTAATATCGTTGCAGTATTGTAATATCGTTGTAGCAGTATTGTAATATCGTTGTGTAAGTATTGTAATATCGTTGCAGCAGTATTGTAATATCGTTGCAGCAGTATTGTAATATCGTTGTAGCAGTATTGTAATATCGTTGCTGCAGTATTGTAATATCGTTGCAGCAGTATTGTAATATCGTTGCAGTATTGTAATATCGTTGCGGCAGTATTGTAATATCGCTGCAGCAGTATTGTAATATCGTTGCAGCAGTATTGTAATATCGTTGCTGCAGTATTGTAATATCGTTGCAGCAGTATTGTAATATCGTTGCTGCAGTATTGTAATATCGTTGCAGTATTGTAATATCGTTGCTGCAGTATTGTAATATCGTTGTAGCAGTATTGTAATATCGTTGTAGCAGTATTGTAATATCGTTGCAGCAGTATTGTAATATCGTTGCAGTATTGTAATATCGTTGTAGCAGTATTGTAATATCGTTGTGTAGTATTGTAATATGTTGCAGCAGTATTGTAATATCGTTGTAGCAGTATTGTAATATCGTTGCAGCAGTATTGTAATATCGTTGTAGCAGTATTGTAATATCGTTGTAGCAGTATTGTAATATCGTTGCAGCAGTATTGTAATATCGTTGCAGCAGTATTGTAATATCGTTGCAGCAGTATTGTAATATCGTTGCTGCAGTATTGTAATATCGTTGCAGCAGTATTGTAATATCGTTGTAGCAGTATTGTAATATCGTTGCAGCAGTATTGTAATATCGTTGCAGCAGTATTGTAATATCGTTGCAGCAGTATTGTAATATCGTTGCTGCAGTATTGTAATATCGTTGCAGCAGTATTGTAATATCGTTGTAGCAGTATTGTAATATCGTTGTAGCAGTATTGTAATATCGTTGCAGTATTGTAATATCGTTGTAGCAGTATTGTAATATCGTTGTAGCAGTATTGTAATATCGTTGCGCAGTATTGTAATATCGTTGCAGCAGTATTGTAATATCGTTGCAGCAGTATTGTAATATCGTTGTAGCAGTATTGTAATATCGTTGTAGCAGTATTGTAATATCGTTGTGTAAGTATTGTAATATCGTTGCAGCAGTATTGTAATATCGTTGCAGCAGTATTGTAATATCGTTGCAGCAGTATTGTAATATCGTTGCAGCAGTATTGTAATATCGTTGTAGCAGTATTGTAATATCGTTGTAGCAGTATTGTAATATCGTTGCAGCAGTATTGTAATATCGTTGCAGCAGTATTGTAATATCGTTGCAGCAGTATTGTAATATCGTTGTAGCAGTATTGTAATATCGTTGCAGCAGTATTGTAATATCGTTGCGCAGTATTGTAATATCGTTGCTGCAGTATTGTAATATCGTTGTAGCAGTATTGTAATATCGTTGCAGCAGTATTGTAATATCGTTGCAGCAGTATTGTAATATCGTTGTAGCAGTATTGTAATATCGTTGTAGCAGTATTGTAATATCGTTGTAGCAGTATTGTAATATCGTTGCGGCAGTATTGTAATATCGTTGCAGCAGTATTGTAATATCGTTGCAGCAGTATTGTAATATCGTTGTAGCAGTATTGTAATATCGTTGTAGCAGTATTGTAATATCGTTGCAGCAGTATTGTAATATCGTTGCTGCAGTATTGTAATATCGTTGTAGCAGTATTGTAATATCGTTGTAGCAGTATTGTAATATCGTTGCAGCAGTATTGTAATATCGTTGCAGCAGTATTGTAATATCGTTGCTGCAGTATTGTAATATCGTTGCAGCAGTATTGTAATATCGTTGTAGCAGTATTGTAATATCGTTGCAGCAGTATTGTAATATCGTTGCAGCAGTATTGTAATATCGTTGCTGCAGTATTGTAATATCGTTGCAGCAGTATTGTAATATCGTTGTAGCAGTATTGTAATATCGTTGCAGCAGTATTGTAATATCGTTGTAGCAGTATTGTAATATCGTTGCTGCAGTATTGTAATATCGTTGCTGCAGTATTGTAATATCGTTGTAGCAGTATTGTAATATCGTTGTAGCAGTATTGTAATATCGTTGCTGCAGTATTGTAATATCGTTGCTGCAGTATTGTAATATCGTTGCTGCAGTATTGTAATATCGTTGTAGCAGTATTGTAATATCGTTGTAGCAGTATTGTAATATCGTTGTGTAAGTATTGTAATATCGTTGTAGCAGTATTGTAATATCGTTGTGTAAGTATTGTAATATCGTTGCAGCAGTATTGTAATATCGCTGCAGCAGTATTGTAATATCGTTGCAGCAGTATTGTAATATCGTTGTAGCAGTATTGTAATATCGTTGCTGCAGTATTGTAATATCGTTGTAGCAGTATTGTAATATCGTTGTAGCAGTATTGTAATATCGTTGTAGCAGTATTGTAATATCGTTGTGTAAGTATTGTAATATCGTTGCAGCAGTATTGTAATATTGTTGTAGCAGTATTGTAATATCGTTGCTGCAGTATTGTAATATCGTTGCAGCAGTATTGTAATATCATTGCAGTATTGTAATATCGTTGCGGCAGTATTGTAATATCGCTGCAGCAGTATTGTAATATCGTTGCAGCAGTATTGTAATATCGTTGCTGCAGTATTGTAATATCATTGCAGTATTGTAATATCGTTGCCGCAGTATTGTAATATCGTTGCTTCAGTATTGTAATATCGTTGTAGCAGTATTGTAATATCGTTGTAGCAGTATTGTAATATCGTTGTAGCAGTATTGTAATATCGTTGTAGCAGTATTGTAATATCGTTGCTGCAGTATTGTAATATCGTTGTAGCAGTATTGTAATATCGTTGTAGCAGTATTGTAATATCGTTGCAGCAGTATTGTAATATCGTTGCAGTATTGTAATATCGTTGTAGCAGTATTGTAATATCGTTGTGTAAGTATTGTAATATCGTTGCAGCAGTATTGTAATATCGTTGTAGCAGTATTGTAATATTGTTGCAGCAGTATTGTAATATCGTTGCAGCAGTATTGTAATATCGTTGCAGCAGTATTGTAATATCGTTGCAGTATTGTAATATCGTTGCTGCAGTATTGTAATATCGTTGTAGTAGTATTGTAATATCGTTGCTGCAGTATTGTAATATCGCTGCAGCAGTATTGTAATATCGTTGTAGCAGTATTGTAATATCGTTGCAGCAGTATGGTAATATCGTTGCTGCAGTATTGTAATATCGCTGTAGCAGTATTGTAATATCGTTGCTGCAGTATTGTAATATCGCTGCAGCAGTATTGTAATATCGTTGTAGCAGTATTGTAATATCGTTGCTGCAGTATTGTAATATCATTGCTGCAGTATTGTAATATCGTTGCTGCAGTATTGTAATATCGCTGTAGCAGTATTGTAATATCGTTGTAGCAGTATTGTAATATCGTTGCTGCAGTATTGTAATATCGTTGCTGCAGTATTGTAATATCGCTGTAGCAGTATTGTAATATCGTTGCGCAGTATTGTAATATCGTTGTAGCAGTATTGTAATATCGTTGCAGCAGTATTGTAATATCGTTGCGGCAGTATTGTAATATCGTTGCTGCAGTATTGTAATATCGTTGCTGCAGTATTGTAATATCGTTGTAGCAGTATTGTAATATCGTTGTAGCAGTATTGTAATATCGTTGCGGCAGTATTGTAATATCGTTGCAGCTGTATTGTAATATCGTTGCTGCAGTATTGTAATATCGTTGCTGCAGTATTGTAATATCGTTGCTGCAGTATTGTAATATCGATGCAGCAGTATCGTAATATTGTTGCAGCAGTATTGTAATATCGTTGCTGCAGTATTGTAATATTGTTGCTGCAGTATTGTAATATCATTGCAGCAGTATTGTAATATCGTTGCTGCAGTATTGTAATATCGTTGCAGCAGTATTGTAATATCGTTGTAGCAGTATTGTAATATCGTTGTAGCAGTATTGTAATATCGTTGTAGCAGTATTGTAATATCGTTGTAGCAGTATTGTAATATCGTTGCCACAGTATTGTAATATCGTTGCCGCAGTATTGTAATATCGTTGCCGCAGTATTGTAATATCGTTGTAGCAGTATTGTAATATCGTTGCAGCAGTATTGTAATATCGTTGCCACAGTATTGTAATATCGTTGCTGCAGTATTGTAATATCATTGTAGCAGTATTGTAATATTGTTGCAGCAGTATTGTAATATCGTTGCAGCAGTATTGTAATATCGTTGTAGCAGTATTGTAATATCGTTGTAGCAGTATTGTAATATCGTTGTAGCAGTATTGTAATATCGTTGTGTAAGTATTGTAATATCGTTGTAGCAGTATTGTAATATCGTTGTGTAAGTATTGTAATATCGTTGCAGCAGTATTGTAATATCGCTGCAGCAGTATTGTAATATCGTTGCAGCAGTATTGTAATATCGTTGTAGCAGTATTGTAATATCGTTGTAGCAGTATTGTGATATCGTTGTGTAAGTATTGTAATATCGTTGCAGCAGTATTGTAATATCGTTGTAGCAGTATTGTAATATCGTTGCAGCAGTATTGTAATATCGTTGTAGCAGTATTGTAATATCGTTGCTGCAGTATTGTAATATCGTTGCAGCAGTATTGTAATATCGTTGTAGCAGTATTGTAATATCGTTGCTGCAGTATTGTAATATCGTTGCAGCAGTATTGTAATATCGTTGTAGCAGTATTGTAATATCGTTGCAGCAGTATTGTAATATCGTTGTAGCAGTATTGTAATATCGTTGCAGCAGTATTGTAATATCGTTGTAGCAGTATTGTAATATCGTTGCTGCAGTATTGTAATATCGTTGCTGCAGTATTGTAATATCGTTGCTGCAGTATTGTAATATCGTTGTAGCAGTATTGTAATATCGTTGTAGCAGTATTGTAATATCGTTGTAGCAGTATTGTAATATCGTTGTGTAAGTATTGTAATATCGTTGCAGCAGTATTGTAATATCGTTGCAGCAGTATTGTAATATCGTTGTAGCAGTATTGTAATATCGTTGCTGCAGTATTGTAATATCGTTGTAGCAGTATTGTAATATCGTTGTAGCAGTATTGTAATATCGTTGCTGCAGTATTGTAATATCGTTGCTGCAGTATTGTAATATCGTTGCTGCAGTATTGTAATATCGTTGTAGCAGTATTGTAATATCGTTGTAGCAGTATTGTAATATCGTTGTAGCAGTATTGTAATATCGTTGTGTAAGTATTGTAATATCGTTGCAGCAGTATTGTAATATTGTTGTAGCAGTATTGTAATATCGTTGCTGCAGTATTGTAATATCGTTGCAGCAGTATTGTAATATCATTGCAGTATTGTAATATCGTTGCGGCAGTATTGTAATATCGCTGCAGCAGTATTGTAATATCGTTGCAGCAGTATTGTAATATCGTTGCTGCAGTATTGTAATATCGTTGCAGCAGTATTGTAATATCGTTGCTGCAGTATTGTAATATCATTGCAGTATTGTAATATCGTTGCTGCAGTATTGTAATATCGTTGTAGCAGTATTGTAATATCGTTGTAGCAGTATTGTAATATCGTTGCAGCAGTATTGTAATATCGTTGCAGTATTGTAATATCGTTGTAGCAGTATTGTAATATCGTTGTGTAAGTATTGTAATATCGTTGCAGCAGTATTGTAATATCGTTGTAGCAGTATTGTAATATTGTTGCAGCAGTATTGTAATATCGTTGCAGCAGTATTGTAATATCGTTGCAGCAGTATTGTAATATCGTTGCAGTATTGTAATATCGTTGCTGCAGTATTGTAATATCGTTGTAGCAGTATTGTAATATCGTTGCTGCAGTATTGTAATATCGCTGCAGCAGTATTGTAATATCGTTGTAGCAGTATTGTAATATCGTTGCAGCAGTATTGTAATATCGTTGCTGCAGTATTGTAATATCGTTGTAGCAGTATTGTAATATCGTTGCTGCAGTATTGTAATATCGCTGCAGCAGTATTGTAATATCGTTGTAGCAGTATTGTAATATCGTTGCAGCAGTATTGTAATATCGTTGCAGTATTGTAATATCGTTGTAGCAGTATTGTAATATCGTTGTGTAAGTATTGTAATATCGTTGCAGCAGTATTGTAATATCGTTGTAGCAGTATTGTAATATTGTTGCAGCAGTATTGTAATATCGTTGCAGCAGTATTGTAATATCGTTGCAGCAGTATTGTAATATCGTTGCAGTATTGTAATATCGTTGCTGCAGTATTGTAATATCGTTGTAGCAGTATTGTAATATCGCTGCAGCAGTATTGTAATATCGTTGTAGCAGTATTGTAATATCGTTGCAGCAGTATTGTAATATCGTTGCTGCAGTATTGTAATATCGCTGTAGCAGTATTGTAATATCGTTGCAGCAGTATTGTAATATCGCTGCAGCAGTATTGTAATATCGTTGTAGCAGTATTGTAATATCGTTGCTGCAGTATTGTAATATCATTGCTGCAGTATTGTAATATCGTTGCTGCAGTATTGTAATATCGCTGTAGCAGTATTGTAATATCGTTGTAGCAGTATTGTAATATCGTTGCTGCAGTATTGTAATATCGTTGCTGCAGTATTGTAATATCGCTGTAGCAGTATTGTAATATCGTTGCGGCAGTATTGTAATATCGTTGCTGCAGTATTGTAATATCGTTGCAGCAGTATTGTAATATCGTTGCGGCAGTATTGTAATATCGTTGCTGCAGTATTGTAATATCGTTGCTGCAGTATTGTAATATCGTTGTAGCAGTATTGTAATATCGTTGTAGCAGTATTGTAATATCGTTGCGGCAGTATTGTAATATCGTTGCAGCTGTATTGTAATATCGTTGCTGCAGTATTGTAATATCGTTGCTGCAGTATTGTAATATCGTTGCTGCAGTATTGTAATATCGATGCAGCAGTATCGTAATATTGTTGCAGCAGTATTGTAATATCGTTGCAGCAGTATTGTAATATCGTTGCTGCAGTATTGTAATATTGTTGCTGCAGTATTGTAATATCATTGCAGCAGTATTGTAATATCGTTGCTGCAGTATTGTAATATCGTTGCAGCAGTATTGTAATATCGTTGTAGCAGTATTGTAATATCGTTGTAGCAGTATTGTAATATCGTTGTAGCAGTATTGTAATATCGTTGTAGCAGTATTGTAATATCGTTGCCGCAGTATTGTAATATCGTTGCCGCAGTATTGTAATATCGTTGCCGCAGTATTGTAATATCGTTGCAGCAGTATTGTAATATCGTTGTAGCAGTATTGTAATATCGTTGCAGCAGTATTGTAATATCGTTGCCACAGTATTGTAATATCGTTGCTGCAGTATTGTAATATCATTGTAGCAGTATTGTAATATCGTTGCAGCAGTATTGTAATATCGTTGCAGCAGTATTGTAATATCGTTGTAGCAGTATTGTAATATCGTTGTAGCAGTATTGTAATATCGTTGTAGCAGTATTGTAATATCGTTGCTGCAGTATTGTAATATCGTTGTGTAAGTATTGTAATATCGTTGTAGCAGTATTGTAATATCGTTGTGTAAGTATTGTAATATCGTTGCAGCAGTATTGTAATATCGTTGCAGCAGTATTGTAATATCGTTGTAGCAGTATTGTAATATCGTTGTAGCAGTATTGTAATATCGTTGTGTAAGTATTGTAATATCGTTGCAGCAGTATTGTAATATCGTTGCAGCAGTATTGTAATATCGTTGTAGCAGTATTGTAATATCGTTGTAGCAGTATTGTAATATCGTTGCAGCAGTATTGTAATATCGTTGTAGCAGTATTGTAATATCGTTGCAGCAGTATTGTAATATCGTTGCAGCAGTATTGTAATATCGTTGTAGCAGTATTGTAATATCGTTGCTGCAGTATTGTAATATCGTTGCAGCAGTATTGTAATATCGTTGTAGCAGTATTGTAATATCGTTGCAGCAGTATTGTAATATCGTTGTAGCAGTATTGTAATATCGTTGCTGCAGTATTGTAATATCGTTGCTGCAGTATTGTAATATCGTTGCTGCAGTATTGTAATATCGTTGTAGCAGTATTGTAATATCGTTGTAGCAGTATTGTAATATCGTTGCTGCAGTATTGTAATATCGTTGGCAGTATTGTAATATCGTTGCTGCAGTATTGTAATATCGTTGCGCAGTATTGTAATATCGTTGTAGCAGTATTGTAATATCGTTGTAGCAGTATTGTAATATCGTTGTGTAAGTATTGTAATATCGTTGCAGCAGTATTGTAATATTGTTGTAGCAGTATTGTAATATCGTTGCTGCAGTATTGTAATATCGTTGCAGCAGTATTGTAATATCATTGCAGTATTGTAATATCGTTGCGGCAGTATTGTAATATCGCTGCAGCAGTATTGTAATATCGTTGCAGCAGTATTGTAATATCGTTGCTGCAGTATTGTAATATCGTTGCAGCAGTATTGTAATATCGTTGCTGCAGTATTGTAATATCATTGCAGTATTGTAATATCGTTGCTGCAGTATTGTAATATCGTTGTAGCAGTATTGTAATATCGTTGCAGCAGTATTGTAATATCGTTGCAGTATTGTAATATCGTTGTAGCAGTATTGTAATATCGTTGTGTAAGTATTGTAATATGTTGCAGCAGTATTGTAATATCGTTGTAGCAGTATTGTAATATTGTTGCAGCAGTATTGTAATATCGTTGTAGCAGTATTGTAATATCGTTGTGTAAGTATTGTAATATCGTTGCAGCAGTATTGTAATATCGTTGTAGCAGTATTGTAATATCGTTGCAGCAGTATTGTAATATCGTTGCTGCAGTATTGTAATATCGTTGCAGCAGTATTGTAATATCGTTGTAGCAGTATTGTAATATCGTTGCAGCAGTATTGTAATATCGTTGTAGCAGTATTGTGATATCGTTGCAGCAGTATTGTAATATCGTTGTAGCAGTATTGTAATATCGTTGCTGCAGTATTGTAATATCGTTGCTGCAGTATTGTAATATCGTTGCTGCAGTATTGTAATATCGTTGTAGTAGTATTGTAATATCGTTGCTGCAGTATTGTAATATCGCTGCAGCAGTATTGTAATATCGTTGTAGCAGTATGTAATATCGTTGCAGCAGTATGGTAATATCGTTGCTGCAGTATTGTAATATCGCTGTAGCAGTATTGTAATATCGTTGCTGCAGTATTGTAATATCGCTGCAGCAGTATTGTAATATCGTTGTAGCAGTATTGTAATATCGTTGCAGCAGTATTGTAATATCGCTGCAGCAGTATTGTAATATCGTTGTAGCAGTATTGTAATATCGTTGCTGCAGTATTGTAATATCATTGCTGCAGTATTGTAATATCGTTGCTGCAGTATTGTAATATCGCTGCAGCAGTATTGTAATATCGTTGTAGCAGTATTGTAATATCGTTGCTGCAGTATTGTAATATCGTTGCTGCAGTATTGTAATATCGCTGTAGCAGTATTGTAATATCGTTGCGGCAGTATTGTAATATCGTTGCTGCAGTATTGTAATATCGTTGTAGCAGTATTGTAATATCGTTGCAGCAGTATTGTAATATCGTTGCGGCAGTATTGTAATATCGTTGCTGCAGTATTGTAATATCGTTGCTGCAGTATTGTAATATCGTTGTAGCAGTATTGTAATATCGTTGTAGCAGTATTGTAATATCGTTGCGGCAGTATTGTAATATCGTTGCAGCTGTATTGTAATATCGTTGCTGCAGTATTGTAATATCGTTGCTGCAGTATTGTAATATCGTTGCTGCAGTATTGTAATATCGATGCAGCAGTATCGTAATATTGTTGCAGCAGTATTGTAATATCGTTGCTGCAGTATTGTAATATTGTTGCTGCAGTATTGTAATATCATTGCAGCAGTATTGTAATATCGTTGCTGCAGTATTGTAATATCGTTGCAGCAGTATTGTAATATCGTTGTAGCAGTATTGTAATATCGTTGTCACAGTATTGTAATATCGTTGTAGCAGTATTGTAATATCGTTGCCACAGTATTGTAATATCGTTGCCGCAGTATTGTAATATCGTTGCCGCAGTATTGTAATATCGTTGTAGCAGTATTGTAATATCGTTGCAGCAGTATTGTAATATCGTTGCCACAGTATTGTAATATCGTTGCTGCAGTATTGTAATATCATTGTAGCAGTATTGTAATATTGTTGCAGCAGTATTGTAATATCGTTGCAGCAGTATTGTAATATCGTTGTAGCAGTATTGTAATATCGTTGTAGCAGTATTGTAATATCGTTGTAGCAGTATTGTAATATCGTTGTGTAAGTATTGTAATATCGTTGTAGCAGTATTGTAATATCGTTGTGTAAGTATTGTAATATCGTTGCAGCAGTATTGTAATATCGCTGCAGCAGTATTGTAATATCGTTGCAGCAGTATTGTAATATCGTTGTAGCAGTATTGTAATATCGTTGTAGCAGTATTGTGATATCGTTGTGTAAGTATTGTAATATCGTTGCAGCAGTATTGTAATATCGTTGTAGCAGTATTGTGATATCGTTGCAGCAGTATTGTAATATCGTTGTAGCAGTATTGTAATATCGTTGCTGCAGTATTGTAATATCGTTGCAGCAGTATTGTAATATCGTTGTAGCAGTATTGTAATATCGTTGCAGCAGTATTGTAATATCGTTGTAGCAGTATTGTGATATCGTTGCAGCAGTATTGTAATATCGTTGTAGCAGTATTGTAATATCGTTGCTGCAGTATTGTAATATCGTTGCTGCAGTATTGTAATATCGTTGCTGCAGTATTGTAATATCGTTGTAGCAGTATTGTAATATCGTTGCTGCAGTATTGTAATATCGTTGCAGCAGTATTGTAATATCGTTGCTGCAGTATTGTAATATCGTTGCAGTATTGTAATATCGTTGTAGCAGTATTGTAATATCGTTGTGTAAGTATTGTAATATCGTTGCAGCAGTATTGTAATATCGTTGCAGCAGTATTGTAATATCGTTGTAGCAGTATTGTAATATCGTTGCTGCAGTATTGTAATATCGTTGTAGCAGTATTGTAATATCGTTGTAGCAGTATTGTAATATCGTTGCAGCAGTATTGTAATATCGTTGCTGCAGTATTGTAATATCGTTGCTGCAGTATTGTAATATCGTTGCAGTATTGTAATATCGTTGTAGCAGTATTGTAATATCGTTGTAGCAGTATTGTAATATCGTTGTAGCAGTATTGTAATATCGTTGTGTAAGTATTGTAATATCGTTGCAGCAGTATTGTAATATTGTTGTAGCAGTATTGTAATATCGTTGCTGCAGTATTGTAATATCGTTGCAGCAGTATTGTAATATCATTGCAGTATTGTAATATCGTTGCGGCAGTATTGTAATATCGCTGCAGCAGTATTGTAATATCGTTGCAGCAGTATTGTAATATCGTTGCTGCAGTATTGTAATATCGTTGCAGCAGTATTGTAATATCGTTGCTGCAGTATTGTAATATCATTGCAGTATTGTAATATCGTTGCTGCAGTATTGTAATATCGTTGTAGCAGTATTGTAATATCGTTGTAGCAGTATTGTAATATCGTTGCAGCAGTATTGTAATATCGTTGCAGTATTGTAATATCGTTGTAGCAGTATTGTAATATCGTTGTGTAAGTATTGTAATATGTTGCAGCAGTATTGTAATATCGTTGTAGCAGTATTGTAATATTGTTGCAGCAGTATTGTAATATCGTTGCAGCAGTATTGTAATATCGTTGCAGCAGTATTGTAATATCGTTGCAGTATTGTAATATCGTTGCTGCAGTATTGTAATATCGTTGTAGCAGTATTGTAATATCGTTGCTGCAGTATTGTAATATCGCTGCAGCAGTATTGTAATATCGTTGTAGCAGTATTGTAATATCGTTGCAGCAGTATTGTAATATCGTTGCTGCAGTATTGTAATATCGCTGTAGCAGTATTGTAATATCGTTGCTGCAGTATTGTAATATCGCTGCAGCAGTATTGTAATATCGTTGTAGCAGTATTGTAATATCGTTGCAGCAGTATTGTAATATCGTTGCAGAATTGTAATATCGTTGTAGCAGTATTGTAATATCGTTGTGTAAGTATTGTAATATCGTTGCAGCAGTATTGTAATATCGTTGTAGCAGTATTGTAATATTGTTGCAGCAGTATTGTAATATCGTTGCAGCAGTATTGTAATATCGTTGCAGCAGTATTGTAATATCGTTGCAGTATTGTAATATCGTTGCTGCAGTATTGTAATATCGTTGTAGCAGTATTGTAATATCGCTGCAGCAGTATTGTAATATCGTTGTAGCAGTATTGTAATATCGTTGCAGCAGTATTGTAATATCGTTGCTGCAGTATTGTAATATCGCTGTAGCAGTATTGTAATATCGTTGCAGCAGTATTGTAATATCGCTGCAGCAGTATTGTAATATCGTTGTAGCAGTATTGTAATATCGTTGCTGCAGTATTGTAATATCATTGCTGCAGTATTGTAATATCGTTGCTGCAGTATTGTAATATCGCTGTAGCAGTATTGTAATATCGTTGTAGCAGTATTGTAATATCGTTGCTGCAGTATTGTAATATCGTTGCTGCAGTATTGTAATATCGCTGTAGCAGTATTGTAATATCGTTGCGGCAGTATTGTAATATCGTTGCTGCAGTATTGTAATATCGTTGCAGCAGTATTGTAATATCGTTGCGGCAGTATTGTAATATCGTTGCAGCAGTATTGTAATATCGGTGCTGCAGTATTGTAATATCGTTGTAGCAGTATTGTAATATCGTTGTAGCAGTATTGTAATATCGTTGCGGCAGTATTGTAATATCGTTGCAGCTGTATTGTAATATCGTTGCTGCAGTATTGTAATATCGTTGCTGCAGTATTGTAATATCGTTGCTGCAGTATTGTAATATCGATGCAGCAGTATCGTAATATTGTTGCCGCAGTATTGTAATATCATTGCAGCAGTATTGTAATATCGTTGCTGCAGTATTGTAATATTGTTGCTGCAGTATTGTAATATCATTGCAGCAGTATTGTAATATCGTTGCTGCAGTATTGTAATATCGTTGCAGCAGTATTGTAATATCGTTGTAGCAGTATTGTAATATCATTGTAGCAGTATTGTAATATCGTTGTAGCAGTATTGTAATATCGTTGTAGCAGTATTGTAATATCGTTGACGCAGTATTGTAATATCGTTGCCGCAGTATTGTAATATCGTTGCCGCAGTATTGTAATATCATTGCCGCAGTATTGTAATATCGTTGTAGCAGTATTGTAATATCGTTGCAGCAGTATTGTAATATCGTTGCCACAGTATTGTAATATCGTTGCTGCAGTATTGTAATATCATTGTAGCAGTATTGTAATATCGTTGCAGCAGTATTGTAATATCGTTGCAGCAGTATTGTAATATCGTTGTAGCAGTATTGTAATATCGTTGTAGCAGTATTGTAATATCGTTGTAGCAGTATTGTAATATCGTTGCTGCAGTATTGTAATATCGTTGTGTAAGTATTGTAATATCGTTGTAGCAGTATTGTAATATCGTTGTGTAAGTATTGTAATATCGTTGCAGCAGTATTGTAATATCATTGCAGCAGTATTGTAATATCGTTGTAGCAGTATTGTAATATCGTTGTAGCAGTATTGTGATATCGTTGTGTAAGTATTGTAATATCGTTGCAGCAGTATTGTAATATCGCTGCAGCAGTATTGTAATATCGTTGTAGCAGTATTGTAATATCGTTGTAGCAGTATTGTAATATCGTTGCAGCAGTATTGTAATATCGTTGTAGCAGTATTGTGATATCGTTGCAGCAGTATTGTAATATCGTTGCAGCAGTATTGTAATATCGTTGTAGCAGTATTGTAATATCGTTGCTGCAGTATTGTAATATCGCTGCAGCAGTATTGTAATATCGTTGTAGCAGTATTGTAATATCGCTGCAGCAGTATTGTAATATCGTTGTAGCAGTATTGTAATATCGTTGCTGCAGTATTGTAATATCATTGCTGCAGTATTGTAATATCGTTGCTGCAGTATTGTAATATCGCTGTAGCAGTATTGTAATATCGTTGTAGCAGTATTGTAATATCGTTGCTGCAGTATTGTAATATCATTGCAGCAGTATTGTAATATCGTTGCTGCAGTATTGTAATATTGTTGCTGCAGTATTGTAATATCATTGCAGCAGTATTGTAATATCGTTGCTGCAGTATTGTAATATCGTTGCAGCAGTATTGTAATATCGTTGTAGCAGTATTGTAATATCGTTGCAGCAGTATTGTAATATCGTTGCTGCAGTATTGTAATATCGTGTAGCAGTATTGTAATATCGTTGCAGCAGTATTGTAATATCGCTGCAGCAGTATTGTAATATCGTTGTAGCAGTATTGTAATATCGTTGTGCAGTATTGTAATATCTTGTGCAGTATTGTAATATCGTTGCTGCAGTATTGTAATATCGCTGTAGCAGTATTGTAATATCGTTGTAGCAGTATTGTAATATCGTTGCTGCAGTATTGTAATATCGTTGCTGCAGTATTGTAATATCGCTGTAGCAGTATTGTAATATCGTTGCGGCAGTATTGTAATATCGTTGCTGCAGTATTGTAATATCGTTGCAGCAGTATTGTAATATCGTTGCGGCAGTATTGTAATATCGTTGCGGTTTGTTTGGTGTGGTTTGTAATATCGTTGTAGCAGTATTGTAATATCGTTGTAGCAGTATTGTAATATCGTTGCGGCAGTATTGTAATATCGTTGCAGCTGTATTGTAATATCGTTGCTGCAGTATTGTAATATCGTTGCTGCAATATTGTAATATCGTTGCTGCAGTATTGTAATATCGATGCAGCAGTATCGTAATATTGTTGCCGCAGTATTGTAATATCATTGCAGCAGTATTGTAATATCGTTGCTGCAGTATTGTAATATTGTTGCTGCAGTATTGTAATATCATTGCGGCAGTATTGTAATATCGTTGCTGCAGTATTGTAATATCGTTGCAGCAGTATTGTAATATCGTTGTAGCAGTATTGTAATATCATTGTAGCAGTATTGTAATATCGTTGTAGCAGTATTGTAATATCGTTGTAGCAGTATTGTAATATCGTTGACGCAGTATTGTAATATCGTTGCCGCAGTATTGTAATATCGTTGCCGCAGTATTGTAATATCATTGCCGCAGTATTGTAATATCGTTGTAGCAGTATTGTAATATCGTTGCAGCAGTATTGTAATATCATTGCCACAGTATTGTAATATCGTTGCTGCAGTATTGTAATATCATTGTAGCAGTATTGTAATATCGTTGCAGCAGTATTGTAATATCGTTGCAGCAGTATTGTAATATCGTTGTAGCAGTATTGTAATATCGTTGTAGCAGTATTGTAATATCGTTGTAGCAGTATTGTAATATCGTTGCTGCAGTATTGTAATATCGTTGTGTAAGTATTGTAATATCGTTGTAGCAGTATTGTAATATCGTTGTGTAAGTATTGTAATATCGTTGCAGCAGTATTGTAATATCATTGCAGCAGTATTGTAATATCGTTGTAGCAGTATTGTAATATCGTTGTAGCAGTATTGTGATATCGTTGTGTAAGTATTGTAATATCGTTGCAGCAGTATTGTAATATCGCTGCAGCAGTATTGTAATATCGTTGTAGCAGTATTGTAATATCGTTGTAGCAGTATTGTAATATCGTTGCAGCAGTATTGTAATATCGTTGTAGCAGTATTGTGATATCGTTGCAGCAGTATTGTAATATCGTTGCAGCAGTATTGTAATATCGTTGTAGCAGTATTGTAATATCGTTGCTGCAGTATTGTAATATCGCTGCAGCAGTATTGTAATATCGTTGTAGCAGTATTGTAATATCGCTGCAGCAGTATTGTAATATCGTTGTAGCAGTATTGTAATATCGTTGCTGCAGTATTGTAATATCATTGCTGCAGTATTGTAATATCGTTGCTGCAGTATTGTAATATCGCTGTAGCAGTATTGTAATATCGTTGTAGCAGTATTGTAATATCGTTGCTGCAGTATTGTAATATCGTTGCAGCAGTATTGTAATATCGTTGCTGCAGTATTGTAATATTGTTGCTGCAGTATTGTAATATCGTTGCAGCAGTATTGTAATATCGTTGCTGCAGTATTGTAATATCGTTGCAGCAGTATTGTAATATCGTTGTAGCAGTATTGTAATATCATTGTAGCAGTATTGTAATATCGTTGTAGCAGTATTGTAATATCGTTGTAGCAGTATTGTAATATCGTTGCCGCAGTATTGTAATATCGTTGCCGCAGTATTGTAATATCGTTGCCGCAGTATTGTAATATCATTGCGCAGTATTGTAATATCGTTGTAGCAGTATTGTAATATCGTTGCAGCAGTATTGTAATATCGTTGCCACAGTATTGTAATATCGTTGCTGCAGTATTGTAATATCATTGTAGCAGTATTGTAATATCGTTGCAGCAGTATTGTAATATCGTTGCAGCAGTATTGTAATATCGTTGTAGCAGTATTGTAATATCGTTGTAGCAGTATTGTAATATCGTTGTAGCAGTATTGTAATATCGTTGTGTAAGTATTGTAATATCGTTGTAGCAGTATTGTAATATCGTTGTGTAAGTATTGTAATATCGTTGCAGCAGTATTGTAATATCGTTGCAGCAGTATTGTAATATCGTTGTAGCAGTATTGTAATATCGTTGTAGCAGTATTGTGATATCGTTGTGTAAGTATTGTAATATCGTTGCAGCAGTATTGTAATATCGCTGCAGCAGTATTGTAATATCGTTGTAGCAGTATTGTAATATCGTTGTAGCAGTATTGTAATATCGTTGCAGCAGTATTGTAATATCGTTGTAGCAGTATTGTGATATCGTTGCAGCAGTATTGTAATATCGTTGCAGCAGTATTGTAATATCGTTGTAGCAGTATTGTAATATCGTTGCTGCAGTATTGTAATATCGCTGCAGCAGTATTGTAATATCGTTGTAGCAGTATTGTAATATCGCTGCAGCAGTATTGTAATATCGTTGTAGCAGTATTGTAATATCGTTGCTGCAGTATTGTAATATCATTGCTGCAGTATTGTAATATCGTTGCTGCAGTATTGTAATATCGCTGTAGCAGTATTGTAATATCGTTGTAGCAGTATTGTAATATCGTTGCTGCAGTATTGTAATATCGTTGCTGCAGTATTGTAATATCGCTGTAGCAGTATTGTAATATCGTTGCGGCAGTGTTGTAATATCGTTGCTGCAGTATTGTAATATCGTTGTAGCAGTATTGTAATATCGTTGCAGCAGTATTGTAATATCGTTGCGGCAGTATTGTAATATCATTGCAGCAGTATTGTAATATCGTTGCTGCAGTATTGTAATATCATTGCAGCAGTATTGTAATATCGTTGCTGCAGTATTGTAATATCGTTGCAGCAGTATTGTAATATCGTTGTAGCAGTATTGTAATATCGTTGTAGCAGTATTGTAATATCGTTGTAGCAGTATTGTAATATCGTTGCCGCAGTATTGTAATATCGTTGCCGCAGTATTGTAATATCGTTGCCGCAGTATTGTAATATCGTTGTAGCAGTATTGTAATATCGTTGCAGCAGTATTGTAATATCGTTGCCGCAGTATTGTAATATCGTTGCTGCAGTATTGTAATATCATTGTAGCAGTATTGTAATATCGTTGCAGCAGTATTGTAATATCGTTGCAGCAGTATTGTAATATCGTTGTAGCAGTATTGTAATATCGTTGTAGCAGTATTGTAATATCGTTGTAGCAGTATTGTAATATCGTTGTGTAAGTATTGTAATATCGCTGCAGCAGTATTGTAATATCGTTGCAGCAGTATTGTAATATCGTTGTAGCAGTATTGTGATATCGTTGTGTAAGTATTGTAATATCGTTGCAGCAGTATTGTAATATCGCTGCAGCAGTATTGTAATATCGTTGTAGCAGTATTGTAATATCGTTGCAGCAGTATTGTAATATCATTGTAGCAGTATTGTGATATCGTTGCAGCAGTATTGTAATATCGTTGCAGCAGTATTGTAATATTATTGCAGCAGGATGTTTTTTTTGCAGATTTACGGCCATTTGAACATACTTATGACACACGGTCTCACCAAAACTTCATAATACTACATATGAATTTTTATTGCAATGACATCATATTGTGTGTGTTTTTAAGTTTATTTATCGCCACTACAGGTTACCCATATGAGTGACGCCTCTTGAATAGATAGTCATGTTAGATGTTTGGAGGATAGTGCAATGATACAGACAGAGACCAATTCCAGAGTCTCCTCTGGTTCTTTAACGTGTAAGATGTAAAGCACCAACACGAGACCTTGGTTTAAAGTTCCATATGAAAGACTGTTAATATTATTAGGGTCAGACGGTGGATCGAACCTGCAATCTCTGGATTCGCAGTGCAACTTGTCAACCACTGGACTACTGAAGTCTGTGTGACTTCATATATTTCACTTACATGCTTTTCTTACTCCACTGAAGGAACAGTGAGTGGGGAGAATTACATTATTTCAAGAACAATTTCTAGCTATTGTTGCCATTGACGGAGCATGTGATCAGTAGTCAGTCCAATGGTGAACATAATCAGCATTAAGATATAACGCTGGTAGTAATTGACTAGGCTAATACAAGTATAACTTTTAAATCTCACTAAATAGTGGGTGGGCAAAGTCATTAAATGAGTATGATGCAACTAAAGGTGGAGAGGTACTGATGATTCAGTTGCAGAAGTATGTGATGCAATGTAAGGTGGAGATATTACTGATGATTCAGTTGCAGGAGTATGTGATGCAATGCAAGGTGGAGGTATTACTGATGATTCAGTTGCAGGAGTATGTGATGCAATGTAAGGTGGAGGTATTACTGATGATTCAGTTGCAGGAGTATGTGATGCAATGTAAGGTGGAGGTATTACTGATGATTCAGTTGCAGGAGTATGTGATGCAATGTAAGGTGGAGGTATTACTGATGATTCAGTTGCAGGAGTATGTGATGCAATGTAAGGTGGAGGTATTACTGATGATTCAGTTGCAGGAGTATGTGATGCAATGTAAGGTGGAGGTATTACTGATGATTCAGTTGCAGGAGTATGTGATGCAATGTAAGGTGGAGGTATTACTGATGATTCAGTTGCAGGAGTATGTGATGCAATGTAAGGTGGAGGTATTACTGATGATTCAGTTGCAGGAGTATGTGATGCAATGTAAGGTGGAGGTATTACTGATGATTCAGTTGCAGGAGTATGTGATGCAATGTAAGGTGGAGGTATTACTGATGATTCAGTTGCAGGAGTATGTGATGCAATGTAAGGTGGAGGTATTACTGATGATTCAGTTGCAGGAGTATGTGATGCAATGTAAGGTGGAGGTATTACTGATGATTCAGTTGCAGGAGTATGTGATGCAATGTAAGGTGGAGGTATTACTGATGATTCAGTTGCAGGAGTATGTGATGCAATGTAAGGTGGAGGTATTACTGATGGTTCAGTTGCAGGAGTATGTGATGCAATGTAAGGTGGAGGTATTACTGATGGTTCAGTTGCAGGAGTATGTGATGCAATGTAAGGTGGAGGTATTACTGATGATTCAGTTGCAGGAGTATGTGATGCATGTAAGTGGGGTTTTGTGTTGTTGGGGTTGTGTGTGTGGTGGAGGTATTACTGATGGTTCAGTTGCAGGAGTATGTGATGTAAGGTGGAGGTATTACTGATGATTCAGTTGCAGAAGTATGTGATGCAATGTAAGGTGGAGATATTACTGATGGTTCAGTTGCAGGAGTATGTGATGCAATGTAAGGTGGAGGTATTACTGATGATTCAGTTGCAGGAGTATGTGATGCAATGTAAGGTGGAGGTATTACTGATGATTCAGTTGCAGGAGTATGTGATGCAATGTAAGGTGGAGAGGTACTGATGATTCAGTTGCAGGAGTATGTGATGCAATGTAAGGTGGAGAGGTACTGATGATTCAGTTGCAGGAGTATGTGATGCAATGTAAGGTGGAGAGGTACTGATGATTCAGTTACAGGAGTATGTATTACTGGTGAATAGGTTGCACGTGTAGATGTTAAGCTTATTGCAGAAAGCATGTGAGCCCGGTGTGATTAAGCTATATTATCCTGTTCCAGAATAAGAAACTCATTTGATAGAATTACTTCTAAATCGTGCGGCGTTGTGTCTGACTATAATCACAAATTCATAGGTTGAGAAAACCATTCTTGGTAATATAAAAATGCTGATGAAGGTAATGAATTCAAAACATCATCAATATAGATGCTCACATGATTTTCCAAAAGAAAAAATATCACTTTGAGGTGATATTTCAATAAAATAAACGTAACCGGGTGGAATCTGATCAATAAATGCAGAGATATAAATGACAGAAATACAATGTACGAAGCATTACCAAACATCTTAGAATATTGTTTAGCAAATATCAATCTAGTTTTCAATTGTTTTATTGCAGTGGAAGTCGTGATAGCGCAGTGGATGCGCGTTCGCTTCAGGTGCGAAAGGTCCGGAGTTCGAGCCCCACTGGAGCCGTTACGATTGTGCCCTTAGGCAAGGCATTTAAATTCCACGTTGCCTATTCTCTCTCCCTCGTGGCGATGGATTCCATCAGGAATGAGGTCTCGAGAGTGATTTATATAAGTTGAAATAACTTGTTTCGCAATCGAGCTAAAATAAATTTGTATAAACTAATTGTGTTATTTTGTATTTACATGTTAAATATATTGCTCCAATACAACATCCAACACTTTTCGAACAAAATGAGATATATTTGAAACATTCAATTGTGGAATTCGTGGAAGAATGTAATTGGTTTAAACATATTTATTCGATAATAATGTACATTACATATACATTGTATACAAAACGAAAATGGATTAAATCGGAAGCTTAAAGCTTATTGAGATTTTCTCTATCAAGAATGTAATTTGCAATTTGTTTCCTCTAAACTTCCAAAATGCTGTAAACCCATCGTACTTAAGCCTGAAACATTGAATGGACCACTAGAACAGTGAAACTACCACTTTATAATGTGTGTGTTTTACGTTTATTTATCGTCGCTACCGGTTGCCCATATGAGCGACGCCTCATGAAGAGATTAGTCATTTTAGATTTTTGGAGGATAGTGCAATGATACAGACAGAGAACCATTCCAGAATCTTCTCTGGTTCTTTTACGTGCACGGTGTACAGCACCAACACAAGACCTCGGCTGAATGTCCCATCTGAAAGACTGTTCATTTTATTAGGGTCAGACGGGGGGATCGAACCTGCGATCCCTGGATTACCAGTCCAGTGTGTTACCACTGGACTACAGATCCATCTGTCCACTTTGCAATAAAGCTATAGAGGATATTTATTTGTTTCAATGTATCATCAGATTATATTTCACCGAATGAACATTGAAAGCATTATTATCATGGGTGGTGCTAGCTATGAGTGATACTAATAGCTTTCTATGTTCATGAGTGGTGCTAGCTATGAGTGATATTAATAGCTTTCTATGTTCATGAGTGGTGCTAGCTATGAGTGATACTAATAGCTTTCTATGTTCATGAGTGGTGCTAGCTATGAGTGATATTAATAGCTTTCTATGTTCACGAGTGGTGCTAGCTATGAGTGATATTAATAGCTTTTTATGTTCATGAGTGGTGCTAGCTATGAGTGATATTAATAGCTTTCTATGTTCATGAGTGGTGCTAGCTATGAGTGATATTAATAGCTTTCTATGTTCATGAGTGCTGCTTAGCTATGAGTGATACTAATAGCTTTCTATGTTCATGAGTGCAATATAATCTGATCATTTACTTATGACGATGCAACCATCGCTAAATGGCGCTCAAACATTTTGTGTAGATAATGTCATAAAAAAATGACATCACCGATGTTTCAGCTCTAAAATGTTCACAGGAAATGGCGTTAAGGGGGGTGCATGGTTAGGGGTTTGCCGTCCAAGAAAATATTGTCTTTGGTGCTTTTTATCACCATGCGTTATATGGCACTATAATGTTGTGCTAAAATGAGATATATGACGTTACTGACAGCTTGAGTCTGAAAACGTTCTGACAGCATTTCAACATGCAGCAGCTAAGTACCAAACATGCAAAGCAGTGAGAAATATAATGTGCTTTGTTGGTGATATACATGTATACTGTGCTCCCTCCCTCAGCCTCTGGATGAAGTTTTGTATGTGTAATTTCTGTGCATAGCCAATTTAATAAAATTTAGAACCAACTGAGAGCCATGCCTTTATTCTAGTGTTGTATATTTTTATGATATCATTACAAATTACACAAAACTTCACTCATTGCATGACTCCCTCCGATGTGCATATATCGCATGTAATGCATGTCAATGAATTATAGTTATAATTCTGCTGATCACATGACTTTGTGCTTTTTCAGGGTTCCCACTGTCGGTCGTCAATTGCTACAAAAAACAAATACTGGCGCTAAATTTTTTTTTTGTTGTGAAATACATGGCTTCAAATGTATATCTGTGAACTATATGGCTCCAAGTTTTTTAAATTTGTGACAGAGGTGGCGCATACAAATTCAGACAGAGTGAACCCTGGCTTTTGTCAAAAAACTGTAGCAAGTGCAATTTTGGTGGGGACCAACCCAGTAACACCAGAGTTATTGCCCTTTAATTGACTGAAAATCCACTGCTTTATTTTATGCTTCCCAATGAAATATAGAAATTTATCAGTGAAATAAAATAAGCCCAGTTTGCAGGATGCCAGGATCTATTTGAATGACAGGATCATGTGACGGTGGGTAATCTACGGTAGTTCATTCTTCGCCACCAGAGATTTCCTCGACACGCCGACGTGTTACAGCAAAAGGTTCATTCTTCAACATCAGCTTTATAGTTTAAATACATTAGATACAACAACCCATTCAACACCAAGTAACTGACATGGACTGGTGCATGATATTAACCCATTCAACACCAAGTAACTGACATGGACTGCTGCATGATATTAACCCATTCAACACCAAGTAACTGACATGGACTGGTGCATGATATTAACCCATTCAACACCAAGTAACTGACATGGACTGGTGCATGATATTAACCCATTCAACACCAAGTAACTGACATGGACTGTGCATGATATTAACCCATTCAACACCAAGTAACTGACATGGACTGGTGCATGATATTAACCCATTCAACACCAAGTAACTGACATGGACTGGTGCATGATATTAACCCATTCAACACCAAGTAACTGACATGGACTGGTGCATGATATTAACCCATTCAACACCAAGTAACTGACATGGACTGGTGCATGATATTAACCCATTCAACACCAAGTAACTGACATGGACTGGTGCATGATATTAACCCATTCAACACCAAGTAACTGACATGGACTGGTGCATGATATTAACCCATTCAACACCAAGTAACTGACATGGACTGGTGCATGATATTAACCCATTCAACACCAAGTAACTGACATGGACTGGTGCATGATATTAACCCATTCAACACCAAGTAACTGACATGGACTGGTGCATGATATTAACCCATTCAACACCAAGTAACTGACATGGACTGGTGCATGATATTAACCCATTCAACACCAAGTAACTGACATGGACTGCTGCATGATATTAACCCATTCAACACCAAGTAACTGACATGGACTGGTGCATGATATTAACCCATTCAACACCAAGTAACTGACATGGACTGCTGCATGATATTAACCCATTCAACACCAAGTAACTGACATGGACTGGTGCACCCATTCAACACCAAGTAACTGACATGGACTGGTGCATGATATTAACCCATTCAACACCAAGTAACTGACATGGACTGGTGCATGATATTAACCCATTCAACACCAAGTAACTGACATGGACTGGTGCATGATATTAACCCATTCAACACCAAGTAACTGACATGGACTGGTGCATGATATTAACCCATTCAACACCAAGTAACTGACATGGACTGGTGCATGATATTAACCCATTCAACACCAAGTAACTGACATGGACTGGTGCATGATATTAACCCATTCAACACCAAGTAACTGACATGGACTGCTGCATGATATTAACCCATTCAACACCAAGTAACTGACATGGACTGGTGCATGATATTTTCAGACCACTAAATTAATAAGAAAATTACATTTGGACCGGTTCATTTATCAAAATGGGTAATCTTTGTCTAAAAATAGTAATATTACTGGCAAAAAGTGCAGATCCTGATGAGACGGCTCATCATGAGCCGGCTCATCATGAGCCGGCTCATCTGGATCTACACTTTTTGTAAGCCTATGTATGAGGTAAGTGATGTTCTTTGTTCCAATATATTCTTTGACATGGTTCCATCTAAGTTATCAAAACAATTTGTGTGCTCTGTTAGGTAAAACAATCAAAAATGACGTACTTTTGGTGGTATTTTTTATATAGTTGTGTGATGGTGAATCAATGTTCCTCTTAATTGTGTTGCGAAACTGTCCAATGTTTAGAAGTTACGTACAAGTAAGGTACGTCTAGGTGACGAGGGTTTTGTATTTTTACCATGGTATAGAGATTTCACAGAAAATGGCATTTTAGGCGGGAAACTCCTTTTTATTCACAAATTTCTCATTTGTTGTCTCCTTAACCCTTTCAACACCACAGACCTCTAAATAGGCTTACAAAAAGTGTAGATCCAGATGAGCCGGCTCGTGACGAGCCGTCTCATCAGGATCTGCACTTTTTGCAAGTAGTATTACTAATTTTAGACAAAATTACCCATCTTGATAAATGAACTGGTCCGAATGTAATTTTCTTATTCATATATTGGTCTAAGAATATCATGGACCAGTCCATGTCAGTTACTTGGTGTTGAATGGGTTAATGTGCCGTTGTAGTGCTATTATATTACAAAAGGAACGCTAACATATATATTTTTGGACAGCTTACAGCAATGTGATCGGTTCCAAAACATGGTTTTATACAAATTCGAAATACAGTCAAACCTGTCTTAAGCGGCCAGCCAAGGGAGTGGTAGAATCTGGCTGCTTAAATGCTGAACCAATTGCCACAGTGGGAGTTTGATTACTGGCTGCTTAATAGAGGTTGGCTGCTTAATAGAGGTGACCACTAACACAGGTTTGTAGTATGCACAAGCAAATAATTGGAAGTACAGGTGGCACATTTTAATAATCGACGGTCTTTGAAAACTGACCGGTGTCACAAACATCTTTCTGTAGTTTTCGCTAACTACGTAACTTATTACCTGCAAATGTAAATAATGATATCATTTTAAACTTGTAATGTATATGTACAAACACAGTTATTAATGGTGCACACGCTGGAATTACAAATAAAATAGATCATGCTGGATAGCAGGTCCGATCCCCCTCATCATATTAACAGTCTTTAATCCGAGGTCTCGTGTCGGTGCACGTTAAAGAACAATGTTTTTTTATAGTTCATCAGCATTTATTTTATTTTGCGGTTCAATACCGATATGAGCAAAAAATCTAAGGAAAAGAGGAAAATTGAAAGACAATGCGCTTATCTACACCAACGGATAGATAGAAGCTGATAATTTTCCTATGTGAGAAATCTTGTTATCGACGGCAGAGTAAAATCAATAGAGTGGTGGAACCTATGCTCGGCGTAAATCCCACATATAATGACCAGTATAAAATGTTAATTGCACTTGCCGTATATTATTATTTTCCTAAACTGTGAAAACAACTTTCAAAACACTATTGTTGACAGTTTTATCTTCATCACTTGACCTTGCTGCTCAATACAGCTATCGCAACGGTGTCGTATCGGCACCCGTTTATATGGGGAACTGAAGACTTCAGGGCACCTATGCACGGCGTACTTGTTATTTTTATTTATCCACCATAACTTGTTGAATATCTTATTTTGATATAGTACATCATTGAATAAAAACACTTATTGGTCTTAATCAGAAATGGTATAAAAACTATTTTTTGGGTTAGGTGTAGATTTTTTAATTTCGGATAGCTACCTGAATTGATCATACACTGTTTAGTTTCGGTGGAAATATTCTCCCAATGATTTGTTTGTTTATATTCGGCTGCTGGGCCAGTCATGTGACAGTTGCATCAGCCTACAGATACACTCAACGGAATGCTATTGAACCATGCTTCAGCGAAATTAGCCTAGAACTATATTAATATTTTAAATACGGATGAAAATTGAAAATACGCCAAGCATAGGAATACGCCGAGCATAGGTTCCACCACTCTATATATCTGTAGTATATAATTATTATAGAGCGTTTCAAATTCCTTTGTATCTAAGTTCCTGATAAAGAGTACTATATCAGTGATGATTTATGGTGGAAATGACATCATTTCCTATGACATATTACATAAACTAGGTCATTATCACTTGAACGCGCATAATTATAAAATTACCTAATCGAGGAAAAATTTTGTCTGCGCGTACGATAATCATCGAGCCAAACCGCTTTTATGGAAACGTCAGTATGATATTTAGAGGGGGAGATTTTTGGGTATATCGGCACAGACAAAAGCCATGTTGAAAACGCTCTGGCTACACACGTAATATAAAAAGGGCTTTATTGCACTGGTTGAAAGCAGTGGAATAATACATCTTACTTGTCACTGCTTTACGCATGTGGTACTTTTGATTGAAAAGCATATAAATATATCATCTAATGTCAAATTAGAAGTATTTTATTTGAATCCTCTATGTATAATCTACCAGCAGCACACATAGCAATAATGACAGATGTGTAATATACAATATATTTCTATATGAAATGTCCAAGTGTAATATACAAGGTATTTCTATATGAAATGTCCAAGTGTAATATACAAGATATTTCTATATGAAATGTTCAGGTGTAATATACAAGGTATTTCTATATGAAATGTCCAGGTGTAATATACAAGGTATTTCTATATGAAATGTCCAGGTGTAATATACAAGGTATTTCTATATGAAATGTCCAAGTGTAATATACAAGATATTTTCTATATGAAATGTCCAAGTTCTCTATCTCTGCTATGTACATGTCTCTGATAACAGCTATTCAGGTTCGGATCTTGCTCCTAAGGGGGAGGGTCCCAAGATTAAACCTGTCTATGAAATGAACCGGTGGGAATGGCATAATGTGGCCATTGTTTACGGATCAATAGTCCAGTGGTAACACGCTGGACTAGTAATCCAGGGATCGCAGGTTCGATCCCCCGTCTGACCCTAATAACTGAGATCTCGTGTTGGTGCTTTACACCGTGCACGTAAAAGAACCAGGAGACTCTGGAATGGGTCTCTCTCTGTATCATTGCACTATCCTCCAAAATCTAAAATGACTAATATCTTCAGGAGGTGTCGCTCATATGGGCAACCGGTAGCGACGATAAATAAACGTAAAACACACATTGTTTACAAGTGTCATTTGTTGACAGGCTGCAATGCATTGATAATGAGTATACGGAAGATGAAACTGGAAGTGGTTTAAAGTTCAGGTTTATGGAATATGTTTTGATTCCTCCTTGTAGAATGTTTCATCGAGTCATGTTATTGAATATGATATTCGGCTTCTTCTTTAATACTTCTTTAATTTAATTTATTATGGACCATAGTATGGTAGCTACTGATTTCACATAAATGTTCACATTGTTTCAATTATTATATATATATATATATATATATATATATATATATATGTTGTTATATTCACACTGTACTGACTGGGTCATCGTCGTCGTCTTCAAACTGGTAACCCTGGAGAATCAGGGATGTAGAATTGGAGCGACGCTCTCTGGTGAGTGGAAACATGCCGTCAGGTAGCTGCAATGATGTCTCCGTTGCTATGGTTACATGGTTGTTGTATTCGTCGTCATAGCTATTGTAACTATACAATTTCGATCTTTTCCTGCAAACATTAATTTGTTACGTGTGTCAACATAGAAATGATTTTAATCCAGAAATTACTCTGTGAAAACTGTTGACTAGTAAATTAATTTGATCACTGTATAATTTCAATTGATTTAAGTATAAAAAGCTAAGTCAATTTTTTTAAATTTAAGTTTATTTAACGTCGCTACCGGTTTCCCATTTGAGCGACGGGCAGTTTACCTAACAACACCTTTCCTGGGCAGGCTCCAGCGGTTAACCAGTACTTGGGTGCACCAACCTCCGTAAGAAACTGCCAACTTTTTCATATAAATGAGACATGGCCTGAGCGGGGCTCGAACCCGTGACCATCAGTGATGATAGGTTACAGTGGTATACAAGTCAGCGACCTTAACCACTCGACCACGGAGGCGGACCCATAGCATTAGTAAGAACACAACAAATATTGTTAACATGTTACTCCATGTATCTGTAACAGGGAATCTAAATGTGAACTACATACGGTAACTATGATAGGTGAAATGACTATACAAGCTGTATATTTTAATTAGTACATTTTCTTTAAAGTGACATTTGGTATGTGTTATGCTGAGTACTTTGATGCATGGTCATTGTCATAATACAAGATAAACTCAATTTCAATTGCTTGAAATACACTTTAATATAAACTATTATATAATGGTAAACACAGAAATATTGTTACAGTTTGACAGAGATAATCACCTATCGACATTAAGATATTTACTTTCTCGTGTTTGAATGTACAAATGGCATTATAATATAAAGGGAAGTAACATTTGTAAGATCTTCCTTAAAGTCAATGACTTAACCCTTTCAACACCACAGACCTCTAAATAGGCTTACAAAAAGAGTAGATCCAGATGAGCCGGCTCGTGACGAGCCATCTCATCAGGATCTGCACTTTTTGCCAGTAATATTACTATTTTAAGACAAAATTACCCATTTTGATAAATGAACTGGTCCAAATGTAATTTTCTGATTAATTTATTGGTCTAAATATATCATGGACCAGTCCATGTGAGTTACTTGGTGTTGAATGGGTTAAAGTCAATGACTTAACAAAATAAATTGCTTTATTTCACAAACAATAGCATTTGTTTTAAACACATAACATTTGTATTAAAGAATTGCACACACTTGTTTATGTTAGATTTACAGAAGCTAGACTTACAGAAGTTAACTTGTTTATGTTAGATATACAGAAGTTAACTTGTTTATGTTAGATATACAGAAGTTAACTTGTTTATGTTAGATATACAGAAGTTAACTTGTTTATGTTAGATATACAGAAGTTAACTTGTTTATGTTAGATATACAGAAGTTAACTTGTTTATGTTAGATATACAGAAGTTAACTTGTTTGTGTTAGATATACAGAAGTTAGTTTAAACATATATTATTTTTCAATTATTTACAACAACAAAATATAAATGACAATAATACAAAATAATGGATAAGAATGAACGACCTATAGAATGCTTCTCCTTATGTAGTTGATACACACAACGTCCATTTTACTTTAGTTAAAGTGACACTACATTAGTGAAAACGCAAATTTATACAGAATGTAATTTCCTATTATATGGTATAATTTGTTTCCAAATATTTGCCTCAAAAACTGAGTATTTCAACTAATAAACAAGCGTTGTATGCACGGTTTGTTGACATAACAATAATGTAAACATGGTCGACATACATGCGTAATACAAACTATGTATCCCGAATAATGAGATTTATGGTACAGATTTACCATTATATCTCACATTTGTGCCTATGCATATTTATTTGTAGACTAATCTTAGTTAAATTTATTATCTCTAAGCGACAGTATCAAGCGTTTAGTATTGACTACAATGACAAAGATATGTCAATTCAGGAGCGTGGATGACCGGTATATGAAATCCTACATTCACTTTTGAAAGTCTGTAGATCACAAAAACACTGCTTATTGATTCAATATTTGTTTTCGAATGTATTCGGAAGAATTTGTAGTAGCAATGCATACGTGAACAATGCATTTTTTTGGCTTTTAGCGCTGTAATGCCGCTTTAAGGTACACAATTTACCAAATATCACTTTTAAGGTTAAGAAACATGCCGAAGATGCACATGAAGATTGAAGGATATTTCTAGAAATATTATACATACTGTTTATTGGGCATAACAAACGGTTTCAATTTGGCTGTCAGTAATAAAACAACCTACCAGTAGAAATAATTGAATAACTAAAAGCTTAGCACTACAGGAGCACTACAGGTATAGTATATTATCTATATATAATTGTTTATATGGCAGGTAGATATACAAACATTGATAAAATCTCTTACAAAACTGTGGATTTACCAAATGATGCTATGCGAGTGAGCTACTTTAGAATTGTTTGGGCGTGATATAGTTGGGCTGGTTATGAAGGCGTATGATCCAGGGCGTGATATAGTTGGGCTGGTTATGAAGGCGTATGATCCAGGGCATGATATAGTTGGGCTGGTTATGAAGGCGTATGATCCAGGGCGTGATATAGTTGGGCTGGTTATGAAGGCGTATGATCCAGGGCGTGATATAGTTGGGCTGGTTATGAAGGCGTATGATCCAGGGCGTGATATAGTTGGGCTGGTTATGAAGGCGTATGATCCAGGGTGTGATATAGTTGGGCTGGTTATGAAGGCGTATGATCCAGGGTGTGATATAGTTGGGCTGGTTATGAAGGCGTATGATCCAGGGTGTGATATAGTTGGGCTGGTTATGAAGGCGTATGATCCAGGGTGTGATATAGTTGGGCTGGTTATGAAGGCGTATGATCCAGGGCGTGATATAGTTGGGCTGGTTATGAAGGCGTATGATCCAGGGGGTGTGATATAGTTGGGCTGGTTATGAAGGCGTATGATCCAGGGTGTGATATAGTTGGGCTGGTTATGAAGGCGTATGATCCAGGGTGTGATATAGTTGGGCTGGTTATGAAGGCGTATGATCCAGGGCGTGATATAGTTGGGCTGGTTATGAAGGCGTATGATCCAGGGCGTGATATAGTTGGGCTGGTTATGAAGGCGTATGATCCATGTTATCTAATATATATGCACAGCAACCAGTGTGTTGTTTTTCTGTAAATTATCAATTCTCAATAACCGTATTAATATAATGCGGGTTTATACGAAAGATTCTGTGGTCTTATTAAATACCATAGATCGGGTGAAAATACACACATCGAGGCGCATGTACGGGGGTAGGTGTGGGCCCTTCCCCGGGAAATCTTTGTAATGTAGATTCAAAATTATTGTTTCTGGTGCCATCTAAGTAATTATAATGTAAATGACTTTTCTGCAAATTTTAAACAAAATATTTTTGACGCTTATAATGGTAGACATGGTAGAATGGTAGTATTTTATAGTCTCCGGTGGGAGTCTGCAGACTGGGATGGGCCGTTCCGGGATTCAATTGCCGTCTAAGCATGTCAAATAAAGAGCTGTTTCTGAGGAAGAAGACTTTAGAATACCATCCATACTCACCTATAAGACAAGTTTTTTACCACCAGATTTACCACCAGATTTACCACCAGATTTACCACCAGATTTACCACCAGCTTCCTGTCTTATAAGTGAGTGGAATTGTTTGTTTTTTTAAAAATAATTTTTTAGGGTGTTCATAATTATGCTTCAGTAAAAAAACACTCTGACACTGAACATTTCTTCAACTTGCACTGGCCAAACATGCAATTTATACTCGTGTCTAATGTTCATCTTATTACTCGTCTTATAGCCAAACAAACATATATCAGGATCAAATTAGGGGGGGGCGTCTTATATGTGAGTGCATGCCAAACCCACATATATTAGGATCAAATTAGGGGGGCCGTCTTATATGTGAGTGCATGCCAAAACACACATACATCAGGATCAAATTAGGGGGGCCGTCTTATATGTGAGTGCATGCCAAAACCCACAGATTTCAGGATCAAATTAGGGGGGGTCGTCTTATATGGACATTAAATAAGCTAGGTTCTGAGAGTATGGATGGACATTAAATAAGCTAGGTTCTGAGAGAGTATGGATGGACATTAAATAAGCTAGGTTCTGAGAGTATGGATGGACATTAAATAAGCTAGGTTCTGAGAGAGTATGGATGGACATTAAATAAGCTAGGTTCTGAGAGAGTATGGATGGACATTAAATAAGCTAGGTTCTGAGAGAGTATGGATGGACATTAAATAAGCTAGGTTCTGAGAGAGTATGGATGGACATTAAATAAGCTAGGTTCTGAGAGAGTATGGATGGACATTAAATAAGCTAGGTTTTGAGAGAGTATGGATGGACATTAAATAAGCTAGGTTCTGAGAGAGTATGGATGGACATTAAATAAGCTAGGTTCTGAGAGAGTATGGATGGACATTAAATAAGCTAAGTTCTGAGAGTATGGATGGACATTAAATAAGCTAGGTTCTGAGAGTATGGATGGACATTAAATAAGCTAAGTTCTGAGAGTATGGATGGACATTAAATAAGCTAGGTTCTGAGAGTATGGATGGACATTAAATAAGCTAGGTTCTGAGAGTATGGATGGACATTAAATAAGCTAGGTTCTGAGAGGTATGGATGGACATTAAATAAGCTAGGTTCTGAGAGAGTATGGATGGACATTAAATAAGCTAGGTTCTGAGAGTATGGATGGACATTAAATAAGCTAGGTTCTGAGAGAGTATGGATGGACATTAAATAAGCTAGGTTCTGAGAGAGTATGGATGGACATTAAATAAGCTAGGTTCTGAGAGAGTATGGATGGACATTAAATAAGCTAGGTTCTGAGAGAGTATGGATGGACATTAAATAAGCTAGGTTCTGAGAGAGTATGGATGGACATTAAATAAGCTAGGTTTTGAGAGAGTATGGATGGACATTAAATAAGCTAGGTTCTGAGAGTATGGATGGACATTAAATAAGCTAGGTTCTGAGAGTATGGATGGACATTAAATAAGCTAGGTTCTGAGAGTATGGATGGACATTAAATAAGCTAAGTTCTGAGAGTATGGATGGACATTAAATAAGCTAGGTTCTGAGAGTATGGATGGACATTAAATAAGCTAGGTTCTGAGAGTATGGATGGACATTAAATAAGCTAAGTTCTGAGAGTATGGATGGACATTAAATAAGCTAGGTTCTGAGAGAGTATGGATGGACATTAAATAAGCTAGGTTCTAGGTAGAGGATATGTGATAGACTTGAGTCCAAGGTAATAAAAAAACTTTATAAATGTTCACAAATATATTCATTATACTTCTTTTATCCTCAAATACCTACAAGCACTATGAGTAAATGTTAGTCGTAGGAGACACAGTAACGTGAGAGGTCGTGACGTTCGTGAGGAGGTATGGCAATAGATGAGAGATATAAAGCAGACAGACATAGAAATATGGTATAAATGTGTGTTAAGACATTTCATACATACTGCCTTATATGGAGGTGTGGTCAACTGTGGTTGGTTCATTGATATCTGCGGTCTTCAGAAATAAAATACAAGGTAACTTAACAACATAATACCAAAATAATTACAAGAAACTATTTTATCACTGAAAAATGAAACACAAACATAAATAAGTAGCTCATGCCAAGTAGAAATGATTCACACTGTGGAATGAAAACATGTAACTTCTCAACCACCTCTCAGAGGGGTTACCAACACATACAATGGTAGATCAGATATCTCAGAGTGGGTTACCAACACATACAATGGTAGATCAGATCTCTCAGAGTGGGGTAACAACACATGCAATCACCTATACACATACACAATCACCTATACACACACATACAATCACCTATACACACATACAATCACCTATACACATACACAATCACCTATACACACATACAATCACCTATACACACATACAATCACCTATACACACACAATCACCTATACACACATACAATCACCTATACACATACACAATCACCTATACACACATACAATCACCTATACACA
>CM026404.1:52492009-52533620 GCA_014843695.1 Archivesica marissinica | reverse complement strand
TATAGTTGGGCTGGTTATGAAGGCGTATGATCCAGGGCGTGATATAGTTGGGCTGGTTATGAAGGCGTATGATCCAGGGCGTGATATAGTTGGGCTGGTTATGAAGGCGTATGATCCAGGGTGTGATATAGTTGGGCTGGTTATGAAGGCGTATGATCCAGGGTGTGATATAGTTGGGCTGGTTATGAAGGCGTATGATCCAGGGTGTGATATAGTTGGGCTGGTTATGAAGGCGTATGATCCAGGGTGTGATATAGTTGGGCTGGTTATGAAGGCGTATGATCCAGGGGTGATATAGTTGGGCTGGTTATGAAGGCGTATGATCCAGGGTGTGATATAGTTGGGCTGGTTATGAAGGCGTATGATCCTGGGTGTGATATAGTTGGGCTGGTTATGAAGGCGTATGATCCAGGGTGTGATATAGTTGGGCTGGTTATGAAGGCGTATGATCCAGGGCGTGATATAGTTGGGCTGGTTATGAAGGCGTATGATCCAGGGCGTGATATAGTTGGGCTGGTTATGAAGGCGTATGATCCATGTTATCTAATATATATGCACAGCAACCAGTGTGTTGTTTTTCTGTAAATTATCAATTCTCAATAACCGTATTAATATAATGCGGGTTTATACGAAAGATTCTGTGGTCTTATTAAATACCATAGATCGGGTGAAAATACACACATCGAGGCGCATGTACGGGGGTAGGTGTGGGCCCTTCCCCGGGAAATCTTTGTAATGTAGATTCAAAATTATTGTTTCTGGTGCCATCTAAGTAATTATAATGTAAATGACTTTTCTGCAAATTTTAAACAAAATATTTTTGACGCTTATAATGGTAGACATGGTAGAATGGTAGTATTTTATAGTCTCCGGTGGGAGTCTGCAGACTGGGATGGGCCGTTCCGGGATTCAATTGCCGTCTAAGCATGTCAAATAAAGAGCTGTTTCTGAGGAAGAAGACTTTAGAATACCATCCATACTCACCTATAAGACAAGTTTTTTACCACCAGATTTACCACCAGATTTACCACCAGATTTACCACCAGATTTACCACCAGCTTCCTGTCTTATAAGTGAGTGGAATTGTTTGTTTTTTTAAAAATAATTTTTTAGGGTGTTCATAATTATGCTTCAGTAAAAAAACACTCTGACACTGAACATTTCTTCAACTTGCACTGGCCAAACATGCAATTTATACTCGTGTCTAATGTTCATCTTATTACTCGTCTTATAGCCAAACAAACATATATCAGGATCAAATTAGGGGGGGGCGTCTTATATGTGAGTGCATGCCAAACCCACATATATTAGGATCAAATTAGGGGGGCCGTCTTATATGTGAGTGCATGCCAAAACACACATACATCAGGATCAAATTAGGGGGGCCGTCTTATATGTGAGTGCATGCCAAAACCCACAGATTTCAGGATCAAATTAGGGGGGGTCGTCTTATATGGACATTAAATAAGCTAGGTTCTGAGAGTATGGATGGACATTAAATAAGCTAGGTTCTGAGAGAGTATGGATGGACATTAAATAAGCTAGGTTCTGAGAGTATGGATGGACATTAAATAAGCTAGGTTCTGAGAGAGTATGGATGGACATTAAATAAGCTAGGTTCTGAGAGAGTATGGATGGACATTAAATAAGCTAGGTTCTGAGAGAGTATGGATGGACATTAAATAAGCTAGGTTCTGAGAGAGTATGGATGGACATTAAATAAGCTAGGTTCTGAGAGAGTATGGATGGACATTAAATAAGCTAGGTTCTGAGAGAGTATGGATGGACATTAAATAAGCTAGGTTCTGAGAGAGTATGGATGGACATTAAATAAGCTAGGTTCTGAGAGTATGGATGGACATTAAATAAGCTAGGTTCTGAGAGAGTATGGATGGACATTAAATAAGCTAGGTTCTGAGAGAGTATGGATGGACATTAAATAAGCTAGGTTCTGAGAGAGTATGGATGGACATTAAATAAGCTAGGTTCTGAGAGAGTATGGATGGACATTAAATAAGCTAAGTTCTGAGAGTATATGGACATAAATAAGCTAGTTCTGGAGAGTATGGATGGACATTAAATAAGCTAGGTTCTGAGAGAGTATGGATGGACATTAAATAAGCTAGGTTCTGAAGGGTATGGATGGACATTAAAAAGCTAGGTTCTGAGAGAGTATGGATGGACATAAATAAGCTAGGTTTTGAGAGAGTATGGATGGACAAAATAAGCTAGGTGAGAGTATGGATGGACATTAAATAAGCTATGGTCTGAGAGTATGGATGGACATTAAATAAGCTAAGTTCTGGAGTATGGATGGACATTAAATAAGCTAGGTTCTGAGAGAGTATGGATGGACATTAAATAAGCTAGGTTCTGAGAGAGTATGGATGGACATTAAATAAGCTAGGTTCTGAGAGAGTTGGATGGACATAATAAGCTAGGTTCTGAGAGAGTATGGATGACATTAAATAAGCTAGGTTCTGAGAGAGTATGGATGGACATTAAATAAGCTAGGTTTTGAGAGTATGGATGGACATTAAATAAGCTAGGTTCTGAGAGAGTATGGATGGACATTAAATAAGCTAGGTTCTGAGAGTATGGATGGACATTAAATAAGCTAGGTTCTGAGAGTATGGATGGACATTAAATAAGCTAAGTTCTGAGAGTATGGATGGACATTAAATAAGCTAGGTTCTGAGAGTATGGATGGACATTAAATAAGCTAGGTTCTGAGAGTATGGATGGACATTAAATAAGCTAAGTTCTGAGAGTATGGATGGACATTAAATAAGCTAGGTTCTGAGAGAGTATGGATGGACATTAAATAAGCTAGGTTCTAGGTAGAGGATATGTGATAGACTTGAGTCCAAGGTAATAAAAAAACTTTATAAATGTTCACAAATATATTCATTATACTTCTTTTATCCTCAAATACCTACAAGCACTATGAGTAAATGTTAGTCGTAGGAGACACAGTAACGTGAGAGGTCGTGACGTTCGTGAGGAGGTATGGCAATAGATGAGAGATATAAAGCAGACAGACATAGAAATATGGTATAAATGTGTGTTAAGACATTTCATACATACTGCCTTATATGGAGGTGTGGTCAACTGTGGTTGGTTCATTGATATCTGCGGTCTTCAGAAATAAAATACAAGGTAACTTAACAACATAATACCAAAATAATTACAAGAAACTATTTTATCACTGAAAAATGAAACACAAACATAAATAAGTAGCTCATGCCAAGTAGAAATGATTCACACTGTGGAATGAAAACATGTAACTTCTCAACCACCTCTCAGAGGGGTTACCAACACATACAATGGTAGATCAGATATCTCAGAGTGGGTTACCAACACATACAATGGTAGATCAGATCTCTCAGAGTGGGGTAACAACACATGCAATCACCTATACACATACACAATCACCTATACACACATACAATCACCTATACACACATACAATCACCTATACACATACACAATCACCTATACACACATACAATCACCTATACACACATACAATCACCTATACACATACACAATCACCTATACACACATACAATCACCTATACACACACACACAATCACCTATACACAATACAATCACCTATACACATACACAATCACCTATACACACATACAATCACCTATACACACAAACAATCACCTATGCACACACACAATCACCTATACACACATACAATCACCTATACACACACAATCACCTATACCATACAATCACCTATAACACACATACAATCACCTATACACACATACAATCACCTATACACACATACAATCACCTATACACATACACAATCACCTATACACACATACAATCACCTATACACACATACAATCACCTATACACACACAATCACCTATACACACATACAATCACCTATACACATATACAATCACCTATACACACATACAATCACCTATACACACATACAATCACCTATATACACATACAATCACCTATACACACATACCACTCACAATCACCTATACACACATACAATCACCTATACACACATACAATCACCTATACACACATACAATCACCTATACACACATACAATCACCTATACACACTCACAATCACCTATACACACCTACAATCACCTATACACACGCATATTTCACATATACACACATACAATCACTATACACATACACAATCACCTATGCACACACGCATATTTCACATATACACACATACAATCACTATACACATACACAATCACCTATGCACACACACAAGCAGCCAGCCAAGGAAATCACAGAAAGTGGCTGCTTAGCACAGGTGGCTGCTTAAAAGAGGTCAAATGTATAATAAAGCAACATATTGGGACTATGGAAACTGGCTGTTTAATACAGGTTGACTGCTTAATGGAGGTGACCACTAACACAGGTTTGACTGTATACACACACAATCACCTCTACACACATACAATCACCTATACACACATACAATCACCTATACACACATACAATCACCTATACACACACTCACAATCACCTATACACACACACGCACATTTCACATATACACACATACAATCACCTATACACACATACAATCACCTATACACACTCACAATCACCTATGCACACACACACGCATATTTCTCGTATACACACATACAATCACCTATACACACATACAATCACCTATACACACACACACGCATATTTCACATATACACACATACAATCACCTATACACACATACAATCACCTATACACACTCACAATCACCTATACACACTCACAATCACCTATACACACACACGCATATTTCACGTATACACGCACGCACGCACGCACGCACGCACGCACGCACGCACGCACGCACGCACGCACGCACGCACGCACGCACGCACACACGCACACACACACACACACTTCACATATACACACACACACACAATCACACTCAGCACCATTATGCTAGCAATGTATTTACTCATCTGCTATAGTTTATGTCACAGGGTCAATGTTTCCTACTTGACAACACTCATGTATGTTTGTGAGATGAGAAATGGCTATGATCTATGTGATCAATAACATTGCAACATGTACCATGCATATGGGGGTCATGCACCCATACCCTTAATTAAAGCAGTGCGATTTCTTTTTCGAGTGAAATCTGTTAAATAGAAGGAAAGTGTTAGAAACAAAATCTTCTGAAGCTATTTCCAAGAAAAATGTGTATAACCGTACAGTTCCAAATCGTAATCATTGAAAGACAAGAGCACATTTATTTGTATAACAACAATTGAACAACATCTGTGTACTACAGAATTGGGTGTGAACACTGGGCAAGTTTTGCAGGAATTGTACTACAGAATTGGGTGTGAACACTGGGCAAGTTTTGCAGGAATTGTACTACAGAATTGGGTGTGAACACTGGGCAAGTTTTGCAGGAATTGTACTACAGAATTGGGTGTGAACACTGGGCAAGTTTTGAAGGAATTGTACTACAGAATTGGGTGTGAACACTGGGCAAGTTTTGAAGGAATTGTACTACAGAATTGGGTGTGAACACTGGGCAAGTTTTGCAGGAATTGTACTACAGAATTGGGTGTGAACACTGGGCAAGTTTTCAGGAATTGTACTACAGAATTGGGTGTGAACACTGGGCAAGTTTTGCAGGAATTGTACTACAGAATTGGGTGTGAACACTGGGCAAGTTTTGCAGGAATTGTACTACAGAATTGGGTGTGAACACTGGGCAAGTTTTGCAGGAATTGTACTACAGAATTGGGTGTGAACACTGGGCAAGTTTTGAAGGAATCAAACGACCCAATAAAAACCTCTCTCTAAAAACTACTGTTTTTATTTACCATAACTGGCTTTATTTCTATTTGCATTCATGTCTAGCCGTTAATAAACTTGGTACAGTAGCTGCTCATTGCATGTCATAACTTCATGATCAAGAGTAGTCATGTAAACACATGAAATTATGGCCCATGATTGTAACCCATCTACAGTACACAGATAGTAGTAATATAGAGTTTTAAAATATACTCACTGTTTGTGCAGCCTTATTTTGGACAAATATTTTAATTGATTTAATAAACGATATAAATCAGAATAATTATAAATTTTCTTATGTCATGATGACATACTCCCGAGGTGTTTCCCCCGTGCAATGTAAAATTGCTGTGAGAGATGTTACAGTCGCTTATACAATTATTATGTAAAACGAAGTCAATTGAGGTCAAGGTTTACATTTGAAACATGCTCTGGGAAAATCTTTCTTTCATAGCCAGTTTGGAAATTTGAAATCAATTTCAAACCACATACTATTTCTAATTGTCTCACATCCAGTAATTCATTCTTGGTTTAAACATATTTATTCATTCATAATGTACAGTATATATCTATTGTATACAGAATGAAAATGGATTTAATCGAAAGCTTAAAGCTTATTGAGATTATCTCCATTCAGTTCATTCTTGCATAAAACTGAAAATTATTTGTCAAGTCTCATTAATTAAAGGAGATATTTGTCCAAATATTAGGCTATATAAACTATACTGATTGAGGAAGAGCATGTGCACATAACTTCCACCTTCAGCAAAGTAAGAAACAACATTGTGTGTGACCCAACACCAACATCGTTAGTTAATGTTGGCAAATCCCGTGTCTACGGCGTAGCACTTCCACCCACAAAATTGTATAACATACACAAATTGTATAACATATATAGATTGTATAAAACATACACAGATTGTATAACATACACAAATTGTATAAAACATACACAGATTGTATAACATACACAAATTGTATAAAACATACACAGTTGTATAACATACACAGATTGTATAACATACACAGATTGTATAACATACACAGGTTGTATAACATACACAAATTGTATAAAACATACACAGTTGTATAACATACACAGATTGTATAACATACACAGATTGTATAACATACACAAATTGTATAAAACATACACAGTTGTATAACATACACAGATTGTATAACATACACAAATTGTATAACATACACAGATTGTATAACATACACAGATTGTATAACATACACAAATTGTATAAAACATACACAGATTGTATAAAACATACACAGATTGTATAAAACATACACAAATTGTATAAAACATACACAGGTTGTATAACATACACAGATTGTATAACATACACAAATTGTATAAAACATACACAGATTGTATAACATACACAGGTTGTATATAACATACACAGATTGTGTAACATACACAAATTGTATAAAAACATACACAGATTGTATAACATACACATATTGTATAAAACATACACAGATTGTATAACATACACAGATTGTATAACATACACAAATTGTATAAAACATACACAGTTGTATAACATACACAGATTGTATAACATACACAAATTGTATAAAACATACACAGATTGTATAACATACACAGGTTGTATAAAACATACACAGATTGTATAAAACATACACAAATTGTATAAAACATACACAGGTTGTATAAAACATACACAAATTGTATAAAACATACACAAATTGTATAACATACACAGATTGTATAACATACACAGATTGTATAACATACACAAATTGTATAAAACATACACAGATTGTATAACATACACAGATTGTATAACATACACAGGTTGTATATAACATACACAGATTGTGTAACATACACAAATTGTATAAAACATACACAGATTGTATAACATACACAGATTGTATAAAACATACACAAATTGTATAACATACACAGATTGTATAACATACACAGATTGTATAACATACACAAATTGTATAACATACACAGGTTGTATAACATACACAGGTTGTATAACATACACAGATTGTATAACATACACAAATTGTATAAAACATACACAAATTGTATAACAACACAGGTTGTATAACACATACACAGGTTGTATAACATACACACATTGTATAAAACATACACAGATTGTATAACATACACAGGTTGTATAAAACATACACAGATTGTATAAAACATACACAAATTGTATAAAACATACACAGGTTGTATAAAACATACACAAATTGTATAAAACATACACAAATTGTATAACATACACAGATTGTATAACATACACAGATTGTATAACATACACAAATTGTATAAAACATACACAGATTGTATATAACATACACAGATTGTATAACATACACAGATTGTATAAAACATACACAGATTGTATAACATACACAGATTGTATAACATACACAGATTGTATAAAACATACACAAATTGTATAACATACACAGATTGTATAGCATACACAGATTGTATAACATACACAGATTGTATAAAACATACACAGGTTGTATATAACATACACAGATTGTGTAACATACACAAATTGTATAAAACATACACAGATTGTATAACATACACAGATTGTATAAAACATACACAGATTGTATAACATACACAGATTGTATAACATACACAGATTGTATAACATACACAGATTGTATAACATACACAAATTGTATAAAACATACACAGTTGTATAACATACACAGATTGTATAACATACACAAATTGTATAAAACATACACAGATTGTATAACATACACAGGTTGTATAAAACATACACAGATTGTATAAAACATACACAAATTGTATAAAACATACACAGGTTGTATAAAACATACACAAATTGTATAAAACATACACAAATTGTATAACATACACAGGTTGTATAAAACATACACAGATTGTATAACATACACAGGTTGTATAAAACATACACAGATTGTATAACATACACAGGTTGTATAAAACATACACAGATTGTATAACATACACAGGTTGTATAAAACATACACAAATTGTACAAAACATACACAAATTGTATAAAACATACACAGATTGTATAACATACACAGGTTGTATAAAACATACACAAATTGTATAAAACATACACAAATTGTATAAAACATACACAGATTGTATAACATACACAGGTTGTATAAAACATACACAAATTGTATAACATACACAGGTTGTATAAAACATACACAAATTGTATAAAACATACACAAATTGTATAAAACATACACAGATTGTATAACATACACAGGTTGTATAAAACATACACAGATTGTATAACATACACAGGTTGTATAAAACATACACATATTGTATAACATACACAGGTTGTATAAAACATACACAGATTGTATAACATACACAGATTGTATAAAACATACACAAATTGTATAAAACATACACAGATTGTATAACATACACAGATTGTATAAAACATACACAGATTGTATAACATACACAGATTGTATAACATACACAGATTGAATAAAACATACACAGGTTGTATATAACATACACAGATTGTGTAACATACACAAATTGTATAAAACATACACAGATTGTATAACATACACAGATTGTATAACATACACAGATTGTATAACATACACAGATTGATAACATACACAGATTGTATAACATACACAGATTGTATAACATACACATTGTTAACATACACAGTTGTATAACATACACAGATTGTATAACATACACAAATTGTATAAAACATACACAGATTGTATAACATACACAGGTTGTATAAAACATACACAGATTGTATAACATACACAGGTTGTATAAAACATACACAAATTGTATAAAACATACACAAATTGTATAACAACACAGGTTGTATAACACATACACAGGTTGTATAAAACATACACAAATTGTATAAAACATACACAGATTGTATAACATACACAGGTTGTATTAAACATACACAGATTGTATAAAACATACACAAATTGTATAAAACATACACAGGTTGTATAAAACATACACAAATTGTATAAAACATACACAAATTGTATAACATACACAGATTGTATAACATACACAGATTGTATAACATACACAAATTGTATAAAACATACACAGATTGTATATAACATACACAGATTGTATAACATACACAGATTGTATAAAACATACACAGATTGTATAACATACACAGATTGTATAACATACACAAATTGTATAAAACATACACAGATTGTATAACATACACAGATTGTATAACATACACAGATTGTATAACATACACAGATTGTATAAAACATACACAGGTTGTATATAACATACACAGATTGTGTAACATACACAAATTGTATAAAACATACACATATTGTATAACATACACAGATTGTATAAAACATACACAGATTGTATAACATACACAGATTGCATAACATACACAGATTGTATAACATACACAGATTGTATAACATACACAAATTGTATAAAACATACACAGTTGTATAACATACACAGATTGTATAACATACACAAATTGTATAAAACATACACAGATTGTATAACATACACAGGTTGTATAAAACATACACAGATTGTATAAAACATACACAAATTGTATAAAACATACACAGGTTGTATAAAACATACACAAATTGTATAAAACATACACAAATTGTATAACATACACAGGTTGTATAAAACATACACAGATTGTATAACATACACAGGTTGTATAAAACATACACAAATTGTATAACATACACAGGTTGTATAAAACATACACAGATTGTATAACATACACAGGTTGTATAAAACATACACAAATTGTACAAAACATACACAAATTGTATAAAACATACACAGATTGTATAACATACACAGGTTGTATAAAACATACACAAATTGTATAAAACATACACAAATTGTATAAAACATACACAGATTGTATAACATACACAGGTTGTATAAAACATACACAAATTGTATAACATACACAGGTTGTATAAAACATACACAAATTGTATAAAACATACACAAATTGTATAAAACATACACAGATTGTATAACATACACAGGTTGTATAAAACATACACAGATTGTATAACATACACAGGTTGTATAAAACATACACATATTGTATAACATACACAGGTTGTATAAAACATACACAGATTGTATAACATACACAGGTTGTATAAAACATACACAAATTGTATAAAACATACACAGATTGTATAACATACACAGGTTGTATAAAACATACACAGATTGTATAACATACACAGATTGTATAACATACACAAATTGTATAAAACATACACAGATTGTATAAAACATACACAGATTGTATAACATACACAAATTGTATAAAACATACACAGATTGTATAAAACATACACAGATTGTATAACATACACAAATAAAGCATTATAATGGTGAGATCATGTAAATGTCCCAAGTCAACAAACAGATAAACCTCTGTGCATGATATACAATACCCGCCACAAACTTACTTTTTCCTTCCAAATATATTCTTCAACTGGTCTTTAAAATGTGATTTCTTCTTAACCTTGGAAACATCCTCAGATGACTTGGAGAGTGAAACTCCAGCTTTCTTCAGCACAGGAATTTTTGTCTCCTTCATTGCACTTTTTATTGGATGACTGGAATGCTCTATTGTAGCTTCTGCCATATCAGCACCAAGATCATTTGTAGATCTGGGTCGCTCCCTTTCCACAGATACCCTTGTAGGACTCTTTGATCTCTTAGGTATTAAGGAACCCTCTGCAGAATTTCTCTGTAGAATGCCCCCTCTCAGTGCTGGTCTGACTAAGTTTGAGCTTTCGACCTGATTCTTGAATTTTTCATATGGACTGATTTTTGTAGGGCTTGGAGATCTTGCAGTAGGGCTTGTGGCCCTCTCGTGTTTTTGAATCTGTCTTGCTGAGGCGGAAGAGTCTGAGGGAATCTTAGACGATGATTTTGAAGAGCCTGACTTTTTATATAATCCATGTTTCTGTTCTGCTGTGTCACTATTTAAGTATGGTTCATTCGAGTCTAGTGCGGCATTTACAACAACTTGGTTAGTTGGGGATGAAAATGTCCTGAGAACAAGAGGTTTTGTTTGGGCTTGTTTTGTTCCAGTATTTATATCATTGAACTTTTTCTGGATGCTTATATCTGTTGGTGAAGAAATATCTTTTCTAGATTGTCTTCTTTCTTCACTTATTTGTTTCTTTCTTTCAAAACTTAGTCTCAGTTTATCTACAGCCCTTAGCACTCTTTCCTTTGTAGTTCCTTCACACTCATCTTTACCATTAGTATCACCATTTTCGTCTGAACATATACTGTTATCCTCTGCAATGTTTCTATTATGTTTAACTTCACTACTTATTTCATCATCACGAACAAACCTACCACTTTCCTTCTTAGGGAAACTGCTAATATTGTCAGATGACATTTTTGATGTAAAATTTTGTTGCTCTTTTGAGGTTTTATTAATGCTAATAAACATTGGAAGCCGAGAACTTGTAGAGTCTGCTTGATCTGCTGTTTTTTCCGCTGTTTGACCCTGATTAATTTCATTGCGATTTTGGAAATAGTATACAACATTATCTGTATTTACTGGTTCAGTGGGTGAAGTAGTAAATGTTAAATTTGTGGTAACTTGTTCATCATTGGCTGTTTTGGTTTTCTGATTAGCAGATGTAATAGAATTATCAACAGATGACACTTTCATGTTATCATCTTCTAGAATATCTAGTTTGGATAGTTTTCCGATACTGATAGCATGATTTTCATCTTCAGATTTGATTGTCACATCTGTTTCATTGTCATCTGCTTCATCAGTATTTGTTTGACTATCACTTTTTTCCAAACAATCTGCCGTGTAAGCAATGACATCATTTAGTTTTGTAAATGAATTTGGTCTAGCTACTGCCGGTGAGTTGGCATTTTTTGGTCTTAGACGAACAATAGCTTGTGAGGGTACCACTCCATCTTTACTTGTACTTGTACTTGCACTTGCACTTGCTTTACCTTGCAAATTGGAGAGATTCAAATTGCTTGGTCTGCTTGCTGAAGCATCGTATGATATGGATTTAACATGTGTACCAGATGGTATTGGACTTCGCCGAACAGGAGACTTTCTCGGAAGTTCAGGTCTAATGATGGGACTTTTTCTTTTTAAGCTTCCTTTGGCTGGCAGTCTCTGAGTTGTGTTATCCTTTGTGTCATTTGGGTGTGCTGTGGATGTTTTGTCTCTTGGAAGGGTACTTTGCTTTTTATCATCAAACAAACTCTGAGCCAGTGAAGCTGCCAAGTTTTCCTCGGAAGTAGAGCCAGTCTGCTGTTTATTGATAGGAGTAACACTGCGATTATAGCTTGGTGGTTGTGGAGAAGCATTTTGCCGCCATTTTGGAACCATGATTTTTGGCCTGTGAGAATCTTGTAACAATTTCATTGGTTTAACATTGTGATCAAAATCACCACCATTTACATAGTCATCATCATCATCATCATCATCATCATCATCATCATCATCATCATCATCTCCATAAATTCCATAGTCATCTTGTAAATTTTCAGGATCCTGATAGCCATTATACATTTCCCCCTGTATATCATGTTTCAGAATTCTGTCCTTTGCTGTCATGAATTGTTTGTGATATGACACATGTCCATCTGCTGTATCCGGGTCTTGTTCATTGTATTTCTCTCCAGAATTTCCGGTTTCTACCAGTAACTTCTGCAGCGATAATTGTAACTCTCGCCTTGATCTATCACTCGATGTTGAGTGCGGGGGAGATATTACTAAACTGGCCTGATGCGCTAATAACTCTAATATTTCATCTTGTTGATCCCGAGACCCATGAGAGAACTCCATAGCAGACTGAGGTCTTTGTCTCATTATTTCGACATATTCTTCTCTTCGTTTAGCACTTTCAAAATGATGAGCACTAGTTGATGTTGGAAATACTTGAGGAGTCAATGGTCTGAGATAGTTTGGGTTGATTACTGGTCGGTGGGCTTCCTGCTTTTTATGCGACCTTGAACGTCTGCTGTTACTATGTTCCCTTGGCAAAGGAAGCTTTGAGAGGGAGGAGAACATTTTAGAGTGAGGCAGAGAAGCTATGAATGGTGAGGTTCTGCCGTCCGCTACACCAGGTGGTTGATTCCTCAGGTCTGGGTGACTTCCATAACCAGGTTGTTTATGACTACGGGGCATGGCAGGATGGCTGTTTTGCCTCGAATGACCACCATGGGCACCTTTTTCCTTTTTATCCCTTAACAATTGGAGCAAATACCTGAAAAAGAAAGATAAAACAGTAACTGTCAGTATTTCCAGTATTTCCTAAGACATGACATAATATTATGCAATCTTATACAAGTACTGTTTTTAATTCCCTTACAGAATATCTCAGCATGTATTGTTTAATACAGCAATGACAAAATATTTGCTACTCAAATGTTTTTATAAATTTATTTTAGTTTGAAAACTAACCCAGTCCTATGCTGTTATCATTGTATCTTACACTTCAATGGTAGAGCGTCGGATTTGGAATCGAACGGTCCGGGTTCGATACTCAGTCAGGCCACGTATGTAGTGTCATTGAGCAAGGCACCTTACACACATTGCTTAGTACTGGTTAACCGCTATGGTCGGCTAAGCATGCCCAGGAAAACATGTCTAGGTCCCCGCAAGGGGTTTGACATTAATGGTACATACATACATACATTTATCTCACACATTTGTTGAGTTTAACAAACAAGAATTTATTAACAGTTATATACATGTAAAGGCATTCTAGCCCTCGCAGTACCACCTCGACTTATGAGTAAGGTTTGAATTTTAGCTGAGTATATACAGTACATTTGCTTGCTTCGTCAGATTCAGCAGAAATACATATACTGGACATTATGATGAAGGACCAACATACTGTGCATAATTCTGCAACTATCATAGGACAATAGATCAATCAGTCAAAGTCTGTGTTTTACATTTATTTATCGTCGCTACCGGTTGCCCATATGAGCGATGCCTCCTGAAGAGATTAGTCATTTTAGATTTTGGAGGATAGTGCCTGATACAGACAGAGACCCATTCCAGAGTTTCCTCAGGTTATTTTACGTGCACTGTGTAAAGCACCGACACGAGACCTCGGTTTAAAGTACCATCTGAAAGACTGTTAATTTTATTAGGGTCAGACGGGGGATCGAACCTGCGATCCCTGGATTACCAGTCCAGCGTGTTACCACTGGGCTACAGATCCGTCTGCTTCAGTCAAAGAGACCTATCACAAGTATTTATATTATGTAATTAAAATTAGTTATGCATAAATTATACATGTGAAGCAATTCTAGATCCAAAGTGGGACATTTAAAACATTTATATACAACAAAACAATTTGTCGGGTCAGTGGTCCGGTGGTAAACACGTTGGACTGCAGATACATGCAGATACATGGATCGCAGGTTCGATCCCCCATCTGACCATAATGGTATGAACAGTCTTTCAGATTGGACTATATAAAGCGAGGTCTTGTACACGTGTATCGGTGTTATACATTGGACATGTAAAATAACCAGGGAAGCTCCTGGAATAGGAGCATATTCTGTATCTTGTACTATCCTCCAACAATTAAAGTGACTAACATACATTTGGAGGCATCGCCCCAATTTACAAGGAGGCGATAATAAATAAACGTTCAAAAACTAAAAGCAATTTGCACTATCTCAAAGTGACCAATGGAAAGCCTTTGTTTCTTATTCATTCTTCCATTGACTCACCTGCGTGAAGAGTTAGGGGACATGGGAGATTTTGCTCTATCTTCCTCGTTGGAGTGAACACCCGAGTCTCGTGATACGTGGTTAGCCTCGCCACTACTCGCACTTGACCTCGCAGAATGATCCATCTCATGTGATCTAAAAGTTATACAATGTTTCTCTTGTCTTGTATACAGTCAAACCTGTCTTAAGCAGCCAGCCAAGGGAATCACAAGTGGCTTCTTAGAACAGGCGGCTGCTTAATAGAGGTCAAATGTATAATATAGTAACATATTGGGAATCTGAAAACTGGCTGATTAATGCAGGTTGGCTGCTTAATAGATATGACCACTAACACGGATTCGACTGTATATCCTGCATGTGTACTACATGGTGTATTATAGCTGTAGATAGTCTGTATGTGTACTACATGGTGTACTATAGCTGTAGATAGTCTGTATGTGTACTACATGGTGTACTATAGCTGTAGATAGTCTGTATGTGTACTACATGGTGTACTATAGCTGTAGATAGTCTGTATGTGTACTACATGGTGTACCATAGATAGTCTGTATGTGTACTACATGGTGTACTATAGATATAGATAGTCTGTATGTGTACTACATGGTGTACTATAGATGTAGATAGTCTGTATGTGTACTACATGGTGTACTATAGATAGTCTGTATGTGTACTACATGGTGTACTATAGATATAGATAGTCTGTATGTGTACTACATGGTGTACTATAGATGTAGATAGTCTGTATGTGTACTACATGGTGTACTATAGATATAGATAGTCTGTATGTGTACTACATGGTGTACTATAGATGTAGATAGTCTGTATGTGTACTACATGGTGTACTATAGATGTAGATAGACTGCATGTGTACTACATGGTGTACTATAGATGTATATAGTCTGTATGTGTACTACAATGTCATGGTGTACTATAGATAGTCTGTATGTGTACTACATGGTGTACTATAGATGTAGATAGTCTGTATGTGTACTACATGGTGTACTATAGATGTAGATAGTCTGTATGTGTACTACATGGTGTACTATAGATGTAGATAGTCTGTATGTGTACTACATGGTGTACTATAGATGTAGATAGTCTGTATGTGTACTACATGGTGTACTATGAGATAGTCTTATGTGTACTACATGGTGTACTATAGATGTAGATAGTCTGTATGTGTACTACATGGTGTACTATAGATGTAGATAGTCTGTATGTGTACTACATGGTGTACTATAGATGTAGATAGTCTGTATGTGTACTACATGGTGTACTATAGATGTAGATAGTCTGTATGTGTACTTGGTGTTTGTATGTGTACTACATGGTGTACTATAGATGTAGATAGTCTGTATGTGTACTACATGGTGTACTATAGATGTAGATAGTCTGTATGTGTACTACATGGTGTACTATAGATAGTCTGTATGTGTACTACATGGTGTACTATAGATGTAGATAGTCTGTATGTGTACTACATGGTGTACTATAGATAGTCTGTATGTGTACTACATGGTGTACTATAGATGTAGATAGTCTGTATGTGTACTACATGGTGTACTATAGATGTAGATAGTCTGTATGTGTACTACATGGTGTACTATAGATGTAGATAGTCTGTATGTGTACTACATGGTGTACTATAGATGTAGATAGTCTGTATGTGTACTACATGGTGTACTATAGATGTAGATAGTCTGTATGTGTACTACATGGTGTACTATAGATGTAGATAGTCTGTATGTGTACTACATGGTGTACTATAGATGTAGATAGTCTGTATGTGTACTACATGGTGTACTATAGATAGTCTGTATGTGTACTACATGGTGTACTATAGATGTAGATAGTCTGTATGTGTACTACATGGTGTACTATAGATAGTCTGTATGTGTACTACATGGTGTACTATAGATGTAGATAGTCTGTATGTGTACTACATGGTGTACTATAGATGTAGATAGTCTGTATGTGTACTACATGGTGTACTATAGATGTAGATAGTCTGTATGTGTACTACATGGTGTACTATAGATGTAGATAGTCTGTATGTGTACTACATGGTGTACTATAGATGTAGATAGTCTGTATGTGTACTACATGGTGTACTATAGATGTAGATAGTCTGTATGTGTACTACATGGTGTACTATAGATGTAGATAGTCTGTATGTGTACTACATGGTGTACTATAGATGTAGATAGTCTGTATGTGTACTACATGGTGTACTATAGATGTAGATAGTCTGTATGTGTACTACATGGTGTACTATAGATGTAGATAGTCTGTATGTGTACTACATGGTGTACTATAGATAGTCTGTATGTGTACTACATGGTGTACTATAGATGTAGATAGTCTGTATGTGTACTACATGGTGTACTATAGATTGTCTGTATGTGTACTACATGGTGTACTATAGATGTAGATAGTCTGTATGTGTACTACATGGTGTACTATAGATGTAGATAGTCTGTATGTGTACTACATGGTGTACTATAGATGTAGATAGTCTGTATGTGTACTACATGGTGTACTATAGATGTAGATAGTCTGTATGTGTACTACATGGTGTACTATAGATGTAGATAGTCTGTATGTGTACTACATGGTGTACTATAGATGTAGATAGTCTGTATGTGTACTACATGGTGTACTATAGATAGTCTGTATGTGTACTACATGGTGTACTATAGATGTAGATAGTCTGTATGTGTACTACATGGTGTACTATAGATAGTCTGTATGTGTACTACATGGTGTACTATAGATGTATAGCTGTATGTGTACTATAGATAGTCTGTATGTGTACTACATGGTGTACTATAGATGTAGATAGTCTGTATGTGTACTACATGGTGTACTATAGATAGTCTGTATGTGTACTACATGGTGTACTATAGATGTAGATAGTCTGTATGTGTACTACATGGTGTACTATAGATGTAGATAGTCTGTATGTGTACTACATGGTGTACTATAGATGTAGATAGTCTGTATGTGTACTACATGGTGTACTATAGATAGTCTGTATGTGTACTACATGGTGTACTATAGATAGTCTGTATGTGTACTACATGGTGTACTATAGATGTAGATAGTCTGTATGTGTACTACATGGTGTACTATAGATGTAGATAGTCTGTATGTGTACTACATGGTGTACTATAGATGTAGATAGTCTGTATGTGTACTACATGGTGTACTATAGATGTAGATAGTCTGTATGTGTACTACATGGTGTACTATAGATGTAGATAGTCTGTATGTGTACTACATGGTGTACTATAGATGTAGATAGTCTGTATGTGTACTACATGGTGTACTATAGATGTAGATAGTCTGTATGTGTACTACATGGTGTACTATAGATAGTCTGTATGTGTACTACATGGTGTACTATAGATGTAGATAGTCTGTATGTGTACTACATGGTGTACTATAGATAGTCTGTATGTGTACTACATGGTGTACTATAGATGTAGATAGTCTGTATGTGTACTACATGGTGTACTATAGATGTAGATAGTCTGTATGTGTACTACATGGTGTACTATAGATGTAGATAGTCTGTATGTGTACTACATGGTGTACTATAGATGTAGATAGTCTGTATGTGTACTACATGGTGTACTATAGATGTAGATAGTCTGTATGTGTACTACATGGTGTACTATAGATAGTCTGTATGTGTACTACATGGTGTACTATAGATAGTCTGTATGTGTACTACATGGTGTACTATAGATGTAGATAGTCTGTATGTGTACTACATGGTGTACTATAGATGTAGATAGTCTGTATGTGTACTACATGGTGTACTATAGATGTAGATAGTCTGTATGTGTACTACATGGTGTACTATAGATGTAGATAGTCTGTATGTGTACTACATGGTGTACTATAGATGTAGATAGTCTGTATGTGTACTACATGGTGTACTATAGATGTAGATAGTCTGTATGTGTACTACATGGTGTACTATAGATAGTCTGTATGTGTACTACATGGTGTACTATAGATGTAGATAGTCTGTATGTGTACTACATGGTGTACTATAGATAGTCTGTATGTGTACTACATGGTGTACTATAGATGTAGATAGTCTGTATGTGTACTACATGGTGTACTATAGATGTAGATAGTCTGTATGTGTACTACATGGTGTACTATAGATGTAGATAGTCTGTATGTGTACTACATGGTGTACTATAGATAGTCTGCATGTGTACTACATGGTGTACTATAGATAGTCTGTATGTGTACTACATGGTGTACTATAGATGTAGATAGTCTGTATGTGTACTACATGGTGTACTATAGATGTAGATAGTCTGTATGTGTACTACATGGTGTACTATAGATGTAGATAGTCTGTATGTGTACTACATGGTGTACTATAGATGTAGATAGTCTGTATGTGTACTACATGGTGTACTATAGATGTAGATAGTCTGTATGTGTACTACATGGTGTACTATAGATGTAGATAGTCTGTATGTGTACTACATGGTGTACTATAGATGTAGATAGTCTGTATGTGTACTACATGGTGTACTATAGATAGTCTGTATGTGTACTACATGGTGTACTATAGATGTAGATAGTCTGTATGTGTACTACATGGTGTACTATAGATAGTCTGTATGTGTACTACATGGTGTACTATAGATGTAGATAGTCTGTATGTGTACTACATGGTGTACTATAGATAGTCTGCATGTGTACTACATGGTGTACTATAGATAGTCTGTATGTGTACTACATGGTGTACTATAGATAGTCTGTATGTGTACTACATGGTGTACTATAGATAGTCTGTATGTGTACTACATGGTGTACTATAGATAGTCTGTATGTGTACTACATGGTGTACTATAGATGTAGATAGTCTGTATGTGTACTACATGGTGTACTATAGATGTAGATAGTCTGTATGTGTACTACATGGTGTACTATAGATAGTCTGTATGTGTACTACATGGTGTACTATAGATGTAGATAGTCTGTATGTGTACTACATGGTGTACTATAGATAGTCTGTATGTGTACTACATGGTGTACTATAGATGTAGATAGTCTGTATGTGTACTACATGGTGTACTATAGATAGTCTGTATGTGTACTACATGGTGTACTATAGATAGTCTGTATGTGTACTACATGGTGTACTATAGATAGTCTGTATGTGTACTACATGGTGTACTATAGATGTAGATAGTCTGTATGTGTACTACATGGTGTACTATAGATAGTCTGTATGTGTACTACATGGTGTACTATAGATGTAGATAGTCTGTATGTGTACTACATGGTGTACTATAGATGTAGATAGTCTGTATGTGTACTACATGGTGTACTATAGATGTAGATAGTCTGTATGTGTACTACATGGTGTACTATAGATGTAGATAGTCTGTATGTGTACTACATGGTGTACTATAGATGTAGATAGTCTGTATGTGTACTACATGGTGTACTATAGATGTAGATAGTCTGTATGTGTACTACATGGTGTACTATAGATGTAGATAGTCTGTATGTGTACTACATGGTGTACTATAGATGTAGATAGTCTGTATGTGTACTACATGGTGTACTATAGATGTAGATAGTCTGTATGTGTACTACATGGTGTACTATAGATGTAGATAGTCTGTATGTGTACTACATGGTGTACTATAGATGTAGATAGTCTGTATGTGTACTACATGGTGTACTATAGATGTAGAGTGTATGTGTACTACATGGTGTACTATAGATGTAGATAGTCTGTATGTGTACTACATGGTGTACTATAGATGTAGATAGTCTGTATGTGTACTACATGGTGTACTATAGATGTAGATAGTCTGTATGTGTACTACATGGTGTACTATAGATGTAGATAGTCTGTATGTGTACTACATGGTGTACTATAGATGTAGATAGTCTGTATGTGTACTACATGGTGTACTATAGATGTAGATAGTCTGTATGTGTACTACATGGTGTACTATAGATAGTCTGTATGTGTACTACATGGTGTACTATAGATAGTCTGTATGTGTACTACATGGTGTACTATAGATAGTCTGTATGTGTACTACATGGTGTACTATAGATGTAGATAGTCTGTATGTGTACTACATGGTGTACTATAGATGTAGATAGTCTGTATGTGTACTACATGGTGTACTATAGATGTAGATAGTCTGTATGTGTACTACATGGTGTACTATAGATGTAGATAGTCTGTATGTGTACTACATGGTGTACTATAGATGTAGATAGTCTGTATGTGTACTACATGGTGTACTATAGATGTAGATAGTCTGTATGTGTACTACATGGTGTACTATAGATGTAGATAGTCTGTATGTGTACTACATGGTGTACTATAGATAGTCTGTATGTGTACTACATGGTGTACTATAGATGTAGATAGTCTGTATGTGTACTACATGGTGTACTATAGATAGTCTGTATGTGTACTACATGGTGTACTATAGATGTAGATAGTCTGTATGTGTACTACATGGTGTACTATAGATAGTCTGTATGTGTACTACATGGTGTACTATAGATAGTCTGTATGTGTACTACATGGTGTACTATAGATAGTCTGTATGTGTACTACATGGTGTACTATAGATAGTCTGTATGTGTACTACATGGTGTACTATAGATAGTCTGTATGTGTACTACATGGTGTACTATAGATGTAGATAGTCTGTATGTGTACTACATGGTGTACTATAGATGTAGATAGTCTGTATGTGTACTACATGGTGTACTATAGATAGTCTGTATGTGTACTACATGGTGTACTATAGATGTAGATAGTCTGTATGTGTACTACATGGTGTACTATAGATAGTCTGTATGTGTACTACATGGTGTACTATAGATGTAGATAGTCTGTATGTGTACTACATGGTGTACTATAGATAGTCTGTATGTGTACTACATGGTGTACTATAGATAGTCTGTATGTGTACTACATGGTGTACTATAGATAGTCTGTATGTGTACTACATGGTGTACTATAGATGTAGATAGTCTGTATGTGTACTACATGGTGTACTATAGATAGTCTGTATGTGTACTACATGGTGTACTATAGATGTAGATAGTCTGTATGTGTACTACATGGTGTACTATAGATGTAGATAGTCTGTATGTGTACTACATGGTGTACTATAGATGTAGATAGTCTGTATGTGTACTACATGGTGTACTATAGATGTAGATAGTCTGTATGTGTACTACATGGTGTACTATAGATGTAGATAGTCTGTATGTGTACTACATGGTGTACTATAGATGTAGATAGTCTGTATGTGTACTACATGGTGTACTATAGATGTAGATAGTCTGTATGTGTACTACATGGTGTACTATAGATGTAGATAGTCTGTATGTGTACTACATGGTGTACTATAGATGTAGATAGTCTGTATGTGTACTACATGGTGTACTATAGATGTAGATAGTCTGTATGTGTACTACATGGTGTACTATAGATGTAGATAGTCTGTATGTGTACTACATGGTGTACTATAGATAGTCTGTATGTGTACTACATGGTGTACTATAGATGTAGATAGTCTGTATGTGTACTACATGGTGTACTATAGATGTAGATAGTCTGTATGTGTACTACATGGTGTACTATAGATGTAGATAGTCTGTATGTGTACTACATGGTGTACTATAGATGTAGATAGTCTGTATGTGTACTACATGGTGTACTATAGATGTAGATAGCTGTATGTGTACTACATGGTGTACTATAGATGTAGATAGTCTGTATGTGTACTACATGGTGTACTATAGATGTAGATAGTCTGTATGTGTACTACATGGTGTACTATAGATAGTCTGTATGTGTACTACATGGTGTACTATAGATGTAGATAGTCTGTATGTGTACTACATGGTGTACTATAGATAGTCTGTATGTGTACTACATGGTGTACTATAGATATAGATAGTCTGTATGTGTACTACATGTACTATACCTGTTGATTGGTGCACTATTCATGTGAATAGCCTGCATGGCATGTTCTAGGTCATTGTTCATACTGTTGAGGAACTGTTTAAGTGTGATCAGGGCGGAGTCCAGGTAGTGTCGGTCTGGGTGATCCATAGGTGTGTACTTTAACAGTGTCTGTAATATCCAGTTACAATTTATACTTTTATGTATTTTCAACTTTAAACAAAAAAAACTCTTACCCGTTCATAATAGAATATATCTTATACACTACCTACTATACTTTTGAATATGTTTGTGGAAATCATGTGGACAATGTTGTTATTTGTACATTTATTTAGATACCATTTTACACTGTAATGTCCCAACTTTGAAATAACCCTAGTCTTGTTTTTGTTTTTTTTATAATTATAAGCGTCTTCATGGCCTATTGGTTAAGGAGTCGGTCTACGGAGCGGGAGGTCGAAGGTTCGAACCTCGTCAGGGGTTCGTTCTGATTAGGCCGGTTGGTGAGCCGCAAGCTAGTTAAATAATGGCTACTGATTGCCTATCAGCCAGGCACCTGGCCCACAAGGATAGGATGCCGGAAGTAATGATGTCCATAAGAACATCAGAAAATACTCATTTACTCACAGAGTGATAGACACCTGGAATTCCCTACCAGACAGTGTTATAAGTGCAAAGTCAGTACCTTCTTTTGAGAGACGTCTAGACAAATTTTGGAAAAATCAAGACATATTGTATAATTATAATGAGCAAATCGCAACCGGACGCGACAGTACAAATAACGAAGAGCTGGAGTCAGAGGCTGAGGACAGCCTTCTTCCAGAAGTCGACTTATGATAACTTATGATAAGAGGTGTCTCATAAGTCAGTAATGGCTGGCCCTTTCAATAGGTGCGACACTATAATAAACAAACACTTTACTATAAGCAATGTATGATTTATCATGACTTACCTTTAAAAGTATGGAATATTTAGGGACCTGTTGCAATGGTGCTAGCAATAATGGTAACACAGCGGCATTAGCTAAACACTGGCTCTGCAAAGAGACATGATTATACATGTAAATCACAGGTATATTTGTACTCATCACAGTTAGAATGGAACATACAACAATATGTGTTCACTTGCTGGTCTGTATTTCAGCCAGAATGAAATATGAATCATATTGTCTATATTCTTAGTCTAACAATGACAATTTTATTAAATTTTGAAACCCCAAACTGCAAAGGATGAGAAGTTAAAAGCAAAACAAAAGATAGTATTGAAAAATAAGTTGGATTACAAGTTTCAAAGCAGCTAGGCAGAACACCTAGGGGCTGGCTTGATCAATATAGCAAACAGACGTGTTGAATTGCTCTATGGTAGTGAAATGGGAAATGTCAGGGGGGCAGTGGCTTGTGGGACGGGAGATGGGCACTAGGTTATTCTCAATGGGGATAGCAACAAGATCATTATCAATTTTGTACATATATATATACATATATACCTATTGTCAATAAGCCAGAGATCTAGTTTTATCCAACACGCTGCTCTACGCTGGACAACTTTAACTTGATCTATTAGTGTTTTGGTATTGGGCGACTAAATCTCAGAGCTGTATGCCAGCTGGGGTCTCACTACAGTATGGTAAGCCATGTATTTAAGGGGTTTAGATTTGACCTTGATGTATCTTATGTAGAAACCGTAATGTTTGGTTAGCTTTCTTTGTTGACCTATTGAAGTGAACGTCCCACGACAGGTTATTTGAGATATCCATGCCAAGGTATGTAGCTGAGGTAATTAAACTCAAGTATGACTCCACCACGCCAAGGTATGTAGCTGAGGTAATTAACTAAAGTATGACTTCACCATGCCAAGGTATGTAGCTGAGGTCATTAACTCAAGTATGACTCCATGTGGATTATATTGGGTAATTAACTCAAGTATGACTCCATGTGGATTATATTGGGTATTTAACTCAAGTATAACTCCATGTGGATTATATTGGGTAATTAACTCAAGTATGACTCCATGTGGATTATATTGGGTAATTAACTCAAGTATGACTCCACATGGATTATATTGGGTAATTAACTCAAGTATGACTCCACATGGATTATATTGGGTAATTAACTCAAGTATGACTCCACATGGATTATATTGGGTAATTAACTCAAGTATGACTCCATGTGGATAATATTGGGTCATTAACTCAAGTATGACTCCACGTGGATTATATTGGGTAATTAACTCAAGTATGACTCCATGTGGATTATATTGGGTCATTAACTCAAGTATGACTCCACATGGATTATATTGGGTAATTAACTCAAGTATGACTCCATGTGGATTATATTGGGTCATTAACTCAAGTATGACTCCACATGGATTATATTGGGTAATTAACTCAAGTATGACTCCACATGGATTATATTGGGTAATTAACTCAAGTATGACTCCATGTGGATTATATTGGGTAATTAACTCAAGTATGACTCCATGTGGATTATATTGGGTAATTAACTCAAGTATGACTCCATGTGGATTATATTGGGTAATTAACTCAAGTATGACTCCACATGGATTATATTGGGTAATTAACTCAAGTATGACTCCATGTGGATTATATTGGGTCATTAACTCAAGTATGACTCCACATGGATTATATTGGGTAATTAACTCAAGTATGACTCCACATGGATTATATTGGGTAATTAACTCAAGTATGACTCCACATGGATTATATTGGGTAATTAACTCAAGTATGACTCCATGTGGATTATATTGGGTAATTAACTCAAGTATGACTCCATGTGGATTATATTGGGTAATTAACTCGAGTATGACTCCATGTGGATTATATTGGGTCATTAACTCAAGTATGACTCCATGTGGATTATATTGGGTAATTAACTCAAGCATGACTCCACGTGGATTACATTGACTGGGAATAGGATGTTTCCTTCTAGTGTCATGGATAATGCAACATTTGGATGGGTTCAATTCCATGTCCCACTTCAACTCTTCTAGCCTCTTACGGTCAATTTGGAGGGTGAACGATTCATTGGCAGATGTCAAAGATATATAGACTACATTATCATCTGCAAAGATACAGACTTTGGAACTGATGTTTTGTGGGAGGTCGTTTAGCTAAGCCCTGTTCCAGTTTGTCTCAATTTTTCACAGGCTACATCTCTCCACTAAACAAGTTAGTTTTTTGCAAATTGTTTATTGATAAATCACCAATAATTTAGTTTGGATGCTCCAACAAAAGGTTCACGATGTGATCAGCATAAAACATTTCTCCTTCAGGTAGAAGTGAGACAGCTAAATGAGACTACATCTCTCAGCCTAGCCTGGGAACAGGCGTTGATATATTTTGCCTGGTTAGTCAAATAAATATATTTAGTTTAAACATATTTTATTCAGTTCATTCAATATATATACGGTATAAAAATAAAAATATATTTAAACACTGAGACTATAAATTGGACCATATTGAGTTTCTGATAATATCAATGCCTGGGGAAACTTGTGGTGTATTCCTTGTAAGTATTGATTATCATTTTGCCAGAAGTTAAAAAGTGAAAATTTGACAGACTGGAACCCAGGCTACTCTCAGCCCTCTAGTTGAAGCTTGAAGAAATAAATGATATATTAGAACATGTAACATACCTGCATGAGTTCTCTGAAGTGTGGTGAATGCATGAACCATTTGTTCATTGAGTTGATAATAGTAGGAAAGTCATTGATGAAATCTCTGTACAACAATAAACCATCGCCCTGGAAAACATGCATCTCAATTAACCCTTTCAACACCAAGTAACTCACATGGACTGGTCCATGATATTCATAAACCAATAAATGAATCAGAAAATCATATATGGACAAGTTCATTTATCAAAATGGGTAATTATGTCTAAAAATAGTCATAACATTGGCAAAAAGTGCAGATCCTGATGAGACGGCTCGTTACGAGCCGGCTCATCTGGATCTACACTTTTTGTAAGCCTATTTAGAGGTCTGTGGTGTTGAAAGGGTTAATCATTCAAAAAGTCTACCTAGTTATTACTAAATAAATTATGTTTTATATAGTGTGTTGTACAGAAAAGTTGGACGACAGTGGACGAATTGTGTTTTTAAGATGGAGTACTCTCAATGGTGTGTGGCATCCGTAGTCCAGTGGTAGAGCATCGGATTTGGAATCGATTGGTCCCGGGTTCGATACTCGGTCAAGCCACGTATGTAGTATCATTGAGCAAGGCACCTCACACACATTGCTTAGTACTGGTTAACCACTTAGGTTGGCTAAGCTTGCCCAGGAAAAACATGTCTACGTCCCCGCAAGGGGTTTGACATTAATGGAACATACATACATACGTGGTGTTTTATTGTGATTTTTGACACCTTTATAAGAAGCTGTTGTTCAATATAAGGAAACATGGCTCAATCTCATGACGACAACTTCCACATTCTAATCCAGGCATGGAGCTACATTGAGGCACGGGAAGGCTCAATATAAGGAAACATGGCTCAATCTCATGACGACAACTTCCACATTCTAATCCAGGCATGGAGCTACATTGAGGCACGGGAAGGCTCAATATAAGGAAACATGGCTCAATCTCATGACGACAACTTCCACATTCTAATCCAGGCATGGAGCTACATTGAGGCACGGGAAGGCTCAATATAAGGAAACATGGCTCAATCTCATGACGACAACTTCCACATTCTAATCCAGGCATGGAGCTACATTGAGGCACGGGAAGGCTCAATATAAGGAAACATGGCTCAATCTCATGACGACAACTTCCACATTCTAATCCAGGCATGGAGCTACATTGAGGCACGGGAAGGCTCAATATAAGGAAACATGGCTCAATCTCATGACGACAACTTCCACATTCTAATCCAGGCATGGAGCTACATTGAGGCACGGGAAGGCTCAATATAAGGAAACATGGCTCAATCTCATGACGACAACTTCCACATTCTAATCCAGGCATGGAGCTACATTGAGGCACGGGAAGGCTCAATATAAGGAAACATGGCTCAATCTCATGACGACAACTTCCACATTCTAATCCAGGCATGGAGCTACATTGAGGCACGGGAAGGCAAATGCCTCCTCGTTTTTTTATGGCCTCGACTTTCGGATATTTATATTTCTTTTGTTTCATACCTCTCTCTATCTCATTGTGTACCACCAGCATGCTGGATGTGTATACCATGAGCAAGTCACAATTATTCTAGAGCATTTTTAAACATGTCAACTAAGGTGTTTCAGAACATTATATATTACTCGAGATCGCAGTGTTTATTTCTGTGGAAAGATTGGGAAGGTCGCAAAATAAGTGCAAGAAACTCACACATACAACAACAACAACAAGGTAATACTCACGGAGGTGAGGAAAATGATTGAAATTATGCATATGCATAGTTTATGTGACAGGTGTCTCTATGTAGGTGTAAAATATTAAAGTCAGAAAGTAGGACAATGTGTTTTTGTTATGAAAAGTGTATTTGAATTTATAATGCAGTAGAATGCAGGAAACCGCATCCTATTATTAAAATATTGGGGCACATGCAGCCAGACCCCCCTACCCGACTAATTCACTTGCCTCAGTCGAGGAACGAGTTAGTTCAATTTTTCAGTTCCTTGTATTTTGAGGTCTGGCTATGGGCCTGTAATCATTCATTCACTATGACTAGCCATTCATTCCTATAGCCATTCATTCCTAGCCATTCATTCCTAGCCATTCATTCCTAGCCGTTCATTCCTAGCCATTCATTCCTAGCCATTCATCCACTATGACTAGCCATTCATTCACTATGACTAGCCATTCATTCCTAGCCATTCATTCCTAGCCATTCATCCACCATGACTAGCCATTCATTCCTAGCCATTCATTCCTAGCCATTCATTCACTATGACTAGCCATTCATTCCTAGCCATTCATTCCTAGCCATTCATTCCTAGCCATTCATTCCTAGCCATTCATTCTGTTTTTGTTTTACTATCACTAGCCATTCATCCACTATGACTAGCCATTCATTCCTAGCCATTCATTCCTAGCCATACATTCCTAGCCATTCATTCACTATGACTAGCCATTCATTCCTAGCCATTCATTCCTAGCCATTCATTCCTAGCCATTCATTCACTATGACTAGCCATTCATTCCTAGCCATTCATTCCTAGCCATTCATTCACTATGACTAGCCATTCATTCCTAGCCATTCATTCCTAGCCATTCATTCACTATGACTAGCCATTCATTCCTAGCCATTCATTCACTATGACTAGCCATTCATTCACTATGACTAGCCATTCATTCACTATGACTAGCCATTCATTCACTATGACTAGCCATTCATTCCTAGCCATTCATTCACTATGACTAGCCATTCATTCCTAGCCATTCATTCCTAGCCATTCATTCACTATGACTAGCCATTCATTCCTAGCCATTCATTCCTAGCCATTCATTCACTATGACTAGCCATTCATTCCTAGCCATTCATTCCTAGCCATTCATTCACTATGACTAGCCATTCATTCCTAGCCATTCATTCCTAGCCATTCATTCCTAGCCGTTCATTCACTATGACTAGTCATTCATTCCTAGCCATTCATTCCTAGCCATTCATTCCTAGCCGTTCATTCACTATGACTAGTCATTCATTCCTAGCCATTCATTCCTAGCCATTCATTCCTAGCCATTCATTCCTAGCCATTCATTCCTAGCCATTCATTCACTATGACTAGCCATTCATTCCTAGACATTCATTCCTAGTCATTCATTCCTAGCCATTCATTCCTAGTCATTCATTCCTAGCCATTCATTCCTAGCCATTCATTCCTAGCCATTCATTCCTAGCCATTCATTCACTATGACTAGCCATTCATTCCTAGCCATTCATTCACTATGACTAGCCATTCATTCCTAGCCATTCATTCCTAGCCATTCATTCCTAGCCATTCATTCCTAGCCGTTCATTCACTATGACTAGCCATTCATCCACTATGACTAGTCATTCATTCCTAGCCATTCATTCCTAGCCATTCATTCACTATGACTAGTCATTCATTCCTAGCCATTCATTCCTAGCCGTTCATTCACTATGACTAGCCATTCATCCACTATGACTAGTCATTCATTCCTAGCCGTTCATTCACTATGACTAGCCATTCATCCACTATGACTAGTCATTCATTCCTAGCCATTCATTCCTAGCCATTCATTCCTAGCCATTCATTCCTAGCCATTCATTCACTATGACTAGCCATTCATTCCTAGCCATTCATTCACTATGACTAGCCATCCATTCCTAGCCATTCATTCACTATGACTAGCCATTCATTCCTAGCCATTCATTCCTAGTCATTCATTCCTAGCCATTCATTCCTAGTCATTCATTACTAGCCATTCATTCCTAGCCATTCATTCCTAGCCATTCATTCCTAGCCATTCATTCACTATGACTAGCCATTCATTCTTAGCCATTCATTCACTATAACTAGCCATTCATTCCTAGCCATTCATTCCTAGCCATTCATTTCTAGCCATTCATTCCTAGCCGTTCAGTCACTATGACTAGCCATTCATCCACTATGACTAGTCATTCATTCCTAGCCATTAATTCCTAGCCGTTCATTCACTATTACTAGCCATTCATCCACTATGACTAGTCATTCATTCCTAGCCATTCATTCCTAGCCGTTCATTCACTATGACTAGCCATTCATCCACTATGACTAGTCATTCATTCCTAGCCATTCATTCCTAGCCATTCATTCCTAGCCATTCATTCCTAGCCATTCATTCACTATCACTAGCCATTCATTCACTATGACTAGTCATTCATTCCTAGCCATTCATTCCTAGCCGTTCATTCACTATGACTAGCCATTCATCCACTATGACTAGCCATTCATTCCTAGCCGTTCATTCACTATGACTAGCCATTCATCCACTATGACTAGTCATTCATTCCTAGCCATTCATTCCTAGCCATTCATTCCTAGCCATTCATTCCTAGCCATTCATTCACTATCACTAGCCATTCATTCACTATGACTAGTCATTCATTCCTAGCCATTCATTCCTAGCCGTTCATTCACTATGACTAGCCATTCATCCACTATGACTAGCCATTCATTCCTAGCCGTTCATTCACTATGACTAGCCATTCATCCACTATGACTAGTCATTCATTCCTAGCCATTCATTCCTAGCCATTCATTCCTAGCCATTCATTCCTAGCCATTCATTCCTAGCCATTCATTCCTAGCCATTCATTCCTAGCCATTCATTCACTATGACTAGCCATTCATTCCTAGCCATTCATTCCTAGCCATTCATTCCTAGCCATTCATTCCTAGCCATTCATTCACTATGACTAGCCATTCATTCCTAGCCATTCATTCCTAGCCGTTTATTCCTAGCCATTCATTCCTAGCCATTCATTCCTAGCCATTCATTCCTAGCCATTCATTCCTAGCCGTTCATTCCTAGCCATTCATTCCTAGCCGTTCATTCCTAGCCATTCATTCCTAGCCGTTCATTCCTAGCCATTCATTCCTAGCCATTCATTCCTAGCCATTCATTCCTAGCCATTCATTCCTAGCCATTCATTCACTATGACTAGCCATTCATTCACTATGACTAGCCATTCATTCACTATGACTAGCCATTCATTCACTATGACTAGCCATTCATTCACTATGACTAGCCATTCATTCACTATGACTAGCCATTCATTCACTATGACTAGCCATTCATTCACTATGACTAGCCATTCATTCACTATGACTAGCCATTCATTCACTATGACTAGCCATTCATTCACTATGACTAGCCATTCATTCACTATGACTAGCCATTCATTCACTATGACTAGCCATTCATTCACTATGACTAGCCATTCATTCACTATGACTAGCCATTCATTCACTATGACTAGCCATTCATTCACTATGACTAGCCATTCATTCACTATGACTAGCCATTCATTCACTATGACTAGCCATTCATTCACTATGACTAGCCATTCATTCACTATGACTAGCCATTCATTCACTATGACATTCATTCACTATGACTAGCCATTCATTCACTATGACTAGCCATTCATTCACTATACATTCATTCGCTATGACTAGCCATTCATTCACTATACATTCATTCACTATGACTAGCCATTCATTCACTATGACTAGCCATTCATTCACTATGACATTCATTCACTATGACTAGCCATTCATTCACTATACATTCATTCACTATGACTGATTCATTCGCTATGACTAGCCATTCATTCACTATACATTCATTCGCTATGACTAGCCATTCATTCACTATACATTCATTCACTATGACATTCATTCACTATGACATTCATTCACTATGACATTCATTCACTATGACATTCATTCACTATACATTCATTCACTATGACATTCATTCACTATGACTAGCCATTCATTCACTATACATTCATTCACTATGACATTCATTCACTATACATTCATTCACTATGACATTCATTCACTATACATTCATTCACTATGACATTCATTCACTATGATATTCATTCACTATACATTCATTCACTATGACTAGCCATTCATTCACTATGACATTCATTCACTATGACATTCATTCACTATACATTCATTCACTATACATTCATTCACTATGACATTCATTCACTATGACATTCATTCACTATACATTCATTCACTATGACATTCATTCACTATACATTCATTCACTATGACATTCATTCACTATACATTCATTCACTATGACATTCATTCACTATGACATTCATTCACTATGACTAGCCATTCATTCACTATGACTAGCCATTCATTCACTATACATTCATTCGCTATGACTAGCCATTCATTCACTATACATTCATTCACTATGACATTCATTCACTATGACATTCATTCACTATGACATTCATTCACTATGACTAGCCATTCATTCACTATGACATTCATTCACTATGACATTCATTCACTATACATTCATTCACTATGACATTCATTCACTATACATTCATTCACTATACATTCATTCACTATGACATTCATTCACTATGACATTCATTCACTATGACATTCATTCACTATGACTAGCCATTCACTATGACTAGCCATTCACTATGACATTCATTCACTATACATTCATTCACTATGACATTCATTCACTATGACATTCATTCACTATACATTCATTCACTATGACATTCATTCACTATGACTAGTCATTAACAAGAATAGTTTGCATTGTTCTGAAATCTTGCATAATAATGCAATGCTGTATGTGTTGACAGTCTACAGAGGAATGGGTTATGTAAGAATATTTGGTAATGGATTAACACGACCAACTTTGTTTCCCCCACGATCATGCATATTGATTTGCTGCATGCTGTAAGTGTGTGTAACACCATGTGGACAATGTTGTTTATTTATTATTTATTGTGAATGCCCACATATACGCTTTCATCCGCGCCAACGAGAGTGATTAATATAAGTTGTTAGAACTTGCTTCGCAATTGTTGTAAAATTAATAGTGTTTAAACTTTTTTTTGCTTTATTATAATAGTATAACTATTATAATTTATTTGGTGTAGAACAAATTTATCCCTTTACTTAAATACTAGATAAACTTCTTTCTAAGTAAAGATTCGTACATCTAGAGATTCGGTGAACTTTGCAAACACGTCACCAATAACCCCACTGGTCTTCCACTTCTTGATTCTCTCCTCAATCTTTCTCAGTATAATACAATGCTGCTCATAGATGTGTGGAATGTAAGCTGGGAAAAGGAGGTTGAATTCTCGACGACCCAGGATGTCGGCGTCCCGCAACGGGTTCATGATGTCCTCCAACAGGCTCCATAACTGGGAGCAGTATTCTCGTTCTACATCCACGATGTCTCTCACTGCTTCCTCTCGCCGCACTGTGTAATATAAACACTTGCAGCTTTACACAGGAAGATAAATTCCTATATTTAAATATTTTAAAACTTAAGTGAAGTGTGGATCAGTTGCTTACATTGTTTGTAATTCTCATTTCCAAACACAGGTTTAAATATTTGCATAAACAATTCTCAATTCCAAACACAGGTTTAGATATTTGCATAAACAATTTTCATTTTCCATATGCAGGTTTAGATATTGCATAAACAATTCTCATTTCCAAACACAGGTTTAGATATTGCATAAACAATTCTCATTTCCAAACACAGGTTTAGATATTGCATAAACAATTTTCATTTCCAAACACAGGTTTAGATATTGCATAAACAATTTTCATTTCCAAACACAGGTTTATATATTGCATAAACAATTCTCAATTCCAAACACAGGTTTAGATATTGCATAAACAATTTTCGTTTTCCATATGCAGGTTTAGATATTGCATATCCAAACACAGGTTTAGATATTGCATAAACAATTCTCACTTCCAAACACAGGTTTAGATATTGCATAAACAATTTTCATTTCCAAACACAGGTTTAGATATTGCATAAACAATTCTCAATTCCAAACACAGGTTTAGATATTGCATAAACAATTTTCGTTTTCCATATGCAGGTTTAGATATTGCATATCCAAACACAGGTTTAGATATTGCATAAACAATTTTCGTTTTTCCATATGCAGGTTTAGATATTGCATAAACAATTTTCATTTCCAATTGCAGGTTTAGATATTGCATAAACAATTCTCTAGTGGTCACCTCTATTATATACAGTAAAACCTGTACTAGTGGTCATCTCTATTATATACAGTAAAACATGTGCTAGTGGTCACCTCTATTATATACAGTAAAACCTGTGCTAGTGGTCACCTCTATTATATACAGTAAAACATGTGCTAGTGGTCACCTCTATTATATACAGTAAAACATGTGCTAGTGGTCACCTCTATTATATACAGTAAACATGTGCTAGTGGTCACCTCTATTATATACAGTTAAACATGTGCTAGTGGTCACCTCTATTATATACAGTAAAACATATATCAGAAAACGTGCTAGTGGTCACCTCTATTATATACAGTAAAACATGTGCTAGTGGTCACCTCTATTATATACAGTAAAACATGTGCTAGTGGTCACCTCTATTATATACAGCAAAACTGTGCTAGTGGTCACCTCTATTATATACAGTAAAACACGTGCTAGTGGTCACCTCTATTATATACAGTAAAACCTGTGCTAGTGGTCACCTCTATTATATACAGTAAAACCTGTGCTAGTGGTCACCTCTATTATATACAGTAAAACATGTGCTAGTGGTCACCTCTATTATATACAGTAAAACATGTGCTAGTGGTCACCTCTATTATATACAGTAAAACATGTGCTAGTGGTCACCTCTATTATATACAGTAAAACATGTGCTAGTGGTCACCTCTATTATATACAGTAAAACATGTGCTAGTGGTCACCTCTATTATATACAGTAAAACCTGTACTAGTGGTCACCTCTATTATATACAGTAAAACCATATACTAGTGGTCACCTCTATTATATACAGTAAAACCTGTGCTAGTGGTCACCTCTATTATATACAGTAAAACATGTGCTAGTGGTCACCTCTATTATATACAGTAAACATGTGCTAGTGGTCACCTCTATTATATACAGTAAAACATGTGCTAGTGGTCACCTCTATTATATACAGTTAAACATGTGCTAGTGGTCACCTCTATTATATACAGTTAAACATGTACTAGTGGTCACCTCTATTATATACAGTAAAACCATATACTAGTGGTCACCTCTATTATATACAGTAAAACCTGTGCTAGTGGTCACCTCTATTATATACAGTAAAACATGTGCTAGTGGTCACCTCTATTATATACAGTAAACATGTGCTAGTGGTCACCTCTATTATATACAGTAAAACCTGTGCTAGTGGTCACCTCTATTATATACAGTAAACATGTGCTAGTGGTCACTTCTATTATATACAGTAAACATGTGCTAGTGATCACCTCTATTATATACAGTAAAACATGTGCTAGTGGTCACCTCTATTATATACAGTAAAACCATATACTAGTTGTCACCTCTATTAAGCAGCCCACCTGTATTAAACAGTAAGCTTCCAGATATCTAGACTGGCACTTTATGACATATTTCACCTCAATCAATCAGCCATCTTTACTAAATGAGCCTCTTTCTGTACACACTGGCTGTTTAATACAGACATGGACTTCTTGAATAAGTGTCACATTATATAATTATATTGTAGTATTTGAGTTTATGGTGTTAGTAAAACTCTTCAATCTGGTCCAGGCCTGGAGGTTATAAAACTTTTCTCCAATCTCAAAACTCAGTCTCAAGCGCCTGATTGGTTCAGCTGATAGTAAACACTCAGAATCAACCAATCAGATCACTTGAGCTTGAGTTTGAGATCTAAGAAAGGTTTCATAACCTCGGGGCCAGATTACCAGTATGTGCCAGCAACTAAGTAATATAAAGGGGTGTATCTAGCATTTTATATTCGATAATGTAACTAACTCAATTATCATGTCAATAACAGTGTTACTTAATATTCATTCATTTTGTCATCTGGCAAAGAGTTCCTTTAAATGAATAAGGATTTTACCTTCTCCGAGCACCTGTTCATGTGGCGGCACTTTTTGACTGTGTCTGTTAGCTTCTTCATACTGAACTATGTACATGCAAGATAATGCGGGTTATTTTCAACCAAATAATTAAATACTGTACATTTACTTTTATTCGCTTAAGTTCAGGAAGTTGCAATGGTGCCAACCTTCTCTATGCTGTTACATGTGTCATGCATACTGGAGCTGTGAGATGTTACTAGCAGACGGATCTGTAGTCCAGTGGTAACACGCTGGACTGGTAATCCAGGGATCGCAGGTTCGATCCCCCCGTCTGACCCTAATAAAAATAACAGTCTTTCAGATGGGACGTTAAACCGAGGTCTCGTGTCGGTGCTTTACACCGTGCACGTAAAAGAACCAGAGGAGATTCTGTAATTGGTCTCTGTCTGTATCATGCACTATCCTCCAAAATAACTAATCTCTTCAGGAGGCGTCGCTCATATGGGCAACCGGTAGCGACGATAAATAAACGTAAAACACACACACTCTACTAGCAGTCTGCTGAATCTGTGTGTTTGTGTATTTTATGTTTATTTATCGTCGCTACCGGTTGTCCATATGAGCGATGCCTCCTAAAGAGATTAGTCATTTTAGATTTTGGAGGATAGCGCAATGATACAGACGGAGACCCATTCCAGAGTCTCATCTGGTTCTTTTACATGCACAGTGTAAAGCACCGACACGAGACCTTGGTTTAAAGTCCCATCTGAAAGACTATTAATTTTATTAGGGTCAGGCAGGGGATCGAACCTGCGATCCCTGGATTACCAGTCCAGCGTATTACCACTGGACTACAGATCCGTCTGAATCTGTGATGCTTTCTGGGTGTTTTTATAGAATTTCTTCATGTGATTTTTATATTTTACCTACTGCCTTAATTATCATTGTTTATAGAGAATGCCTATTGTTGTGGCATGTTGTTTGTAGAGAATGTCTATTGTTGTGGCATGTTGTTTGTAGAGAATGTCTATTGTTGTGGCATGTTGTTGGTAGAGAATGTCTATTGTTGTGGCATGTTGTTTGTAGAGAATGTCTATTGTTGTGGCATGTTGTTTGTAGAGAATGTCTATTGTTGTGGCATGTTGTTTGTAGAGAATGTCTATTGTTGTGGCATGTTGTTGGTAGAGATGTCTATTGTTGTGGCATGGTGTTTGTAGAGAATGTCTATTGTTGTGTCATGTTGTTTGTAGAGAATGTCTATTGTTGTGGCATGTTGTTTACAGAGAATGTCTATTGTTGTGGCATGTTGTTTGTAGAGAATGTCTATTGTTGTGGCATGTTGTTTGTAGAGAATGTCTATTGTTGTGGCATGTTGTTTGTAGAGAATGTCTATTGTTGTGGCATGTTGTTTGTAGAGAATGTCTATTGTTGTGGCATGTTGTTTGTAGAGAATGTCTATTGTTGTGGCATGTTGTTTGTAGAGAATGTCTATTGTTGTGGCATGTTGTTTGTAGAGAATGTCTATTGTTGTGGCATGTTGTTTGTAGAGAATGTCTATTGTTGTGGCATGTTGTTTGTAGAGAATGTCTATTGTTGTGGCATATTGTTCGTAGAGAATGTCTATTGTTGTGGCATGGTGTTTGTAGAGAATGTCTATTGTTGTGGCATGTTGTTTGTAGAGAATGTCTATTGTTGTGGCATGTTGTTTGTAGAGAATGTCTATTGTTGTGGCATGTTGTTTGTAGAGAATGTCTATTGTTGTGGCATGTTGTTTGTAGAGAATGTCTATTGTTGTGGCATGTTGTTTGTAGAGAATGTCTATTGTTGTGGCATGTTGTTTGTAGAGAATGTCTATTGTTGTGGCATGTTGTTTGTAGAGAATGTCTATTGTTGTGGCATGTTGTTTGTAGAGAATGTCTATTGTTGTGGCATGTTGTTTGTAGAGAATGTCTATTGTTGTGGCATGTTGTTTGTAGAGAATGTCTATTGTTGTGGCATGTTGTTTGTAGAGAATGTCTATTGTTGTGGCATGTTGTTTGTAGAGAATGTCTATTGTTGTGGCATGTTGTTTGTAGAGAATGTCTATTGTTGTGGCATGTTGTTTGTAGAGAATGTATATTGTTGTGGCATGTTGTTTGTAGAGAATGTCTATTGTTGTGGCATGTTGTTTGTAGAGAATGTCTATTGTTGTGGCATGTTGTTTGTAGAGAATGTCTATTGTTGTGGCATGTTGTTTGTAGAGAATGTCTATTGTTGTGGCATGTTGTTTGTAGAGAATTTATATTGTTGTGGCATGTTGTTTATAGAGAATGTCTATTGTTGTGGCATGTTGTTTGTAGAGAATGTCTATTGTGTGGCATGTTTTGTAAGAATGTCTATTGTCGTTGCATGTTGTTTGTAGAGAATGTCTATTGTTGTGGCATGTTGTTTATAGAGAATGTCTATTGTTGTGGCATGTTGTTTGTAGAGAATGTCTATTGTTGTGGCATGTTGTTTATAGAGAATGTCTATTGTTGTGGCATGTTGTTTACAGAGAATGTCTATTGTTGTGGCATGTTGTTTGTAGAGAATGCCTATTGTTGTGGCATGTTGTTTGTAGAGAATGCCTATTGTTGTGGCATGTTGTTTGTAGAGAATGCCTATTGTTGTGGCAAGTTGTTTCAACTATTGTACACTTATTTGTTTGTTGATTATTATTGGTGTAGCATGATGTTTTATGCCATTTTCACAATATTATTGGTGTAGCATGATGTTTTATGCCATTTTCACAATATTATTGGTGTAGCATGATGTTTTATGCCATGTTCACAATATTATTGGTGTGGCATGATGTTTTATGTTATTTTCACAATATTATTGGTGTGGCATGATGCTTTATGTTATTTTCACAATATTATTGGTGTGGCGTGATGCTTTATGTTATTTTCACAATATTATTGGTGTGGCATGATGTTTTATGCCATTTTCACAATATTATTGGTGTGGCATAATGTTTTATGCCATTTTCAAAATATTATTGGTGTGGCATGATGTTTTATGCCATGTTCACAATATTATTGGTGTGGCATGATGTTTTATGTTATTTTCACAATATTATTGGTGTGGCATGATGCTTTATGTTATTTTCACAATATTATTGGTGTGGCATGATGTTTTATGCCATTTTCACAATATTATTGGTGTGGCACGATGTTTTATGTTATTTTCACAATATTATTGGTGTGGCATGATGCTTTATGTTATTTTCACAATATTATTGGTGTGGCATGATGTTTTATGCCATGTTCACAATATTATTGGTGTGGCATGATGTTCTATGTTATTTTCACAATATTATGGTGTAGCATGATGTTTTATGCCATTTGCACAATATTATTGGTGTGGCATGATGTTTTATGTTATTTCCAATATTATTGGTGTGGATGATGTTTATGCCATTTTCACAATATTATTGGTGTGGCATGATGTTTTATGCATTTTCAAAATATTATTGGTGTGGCATGATGTTTTATGACATGTTACACTATATTGGTGTGGCATGATGTTTTATGTCATTTTCACAATATTATTGGTGTGGCATGATGTTTTATGTTATTTTCACAATATTATTGGTGTGGCATGATGTTTTATGCCATGTTCACAATATTATTGGTGTGGCATGATGTTTTATGTTATTTTCACAATATTATTGGTGTAGCATGATGTTTTATGCCATTTTCACAATATTATTGGTGTGGCATGATGTTTTATGTTATTTTCACAATATTATTGGTGTAGCATGATGTTTTATGCCATGTTCACAATATTATTGGTGTGGCGTGATGCTTTATGTTATTTTCACAATATTATTGGTGTGGCATGATGTTTTATGCCATTTTCACAATATTATTGGTGTGGCATGATGTTTTATGTTATTTTCACAATATTATTGGTGTGGCATGATGCTTTATGTTACTTTCACAATATTATTGGTGTGGCATGATGTTTTATGCCATGTTCACAATATTATTGGTGTGGCATGATGTTTTATGCCATGTTCACAATATTATTGGTGTGGCATGATGTTTTATGTTATTTTCACAATATTATTGGTGTGGCATGATGTTTTATGCCATGTTCACAATATTATTGGTGTGGCATGATGTTTTATGCCATGTTCACAATATTATTGGTGTGGCATGATGTTTTATGCCATGTTCACAATATTATTGGTGTGGCATGATGTTTTATGTTATTTTCACATTATTATTGGTGTAGCATGATGTTTTATGCCATGTTCACAATATTATTGGTGTGGCGTGATGCTTTATGTTATTTTCACAATATTATTGGTGTGGCATGATGTTTTATGTTATGTTCACAATATTATTGGTGTGGCATGATGTTTTATGCC
>CM026404.1:52457416-52491009 GCA_014843695.1 Archivesica marissinica | reverse complement strand
TTTTATGCCATTTTCACAATATTATTGGTGTGGCATGATGTTTTATGCCATTTTCACAATATTATTGGTGTGGCATGATGTTTTATGCCATTTTCACAATATTATTGGTGTGGCATGATGTTTTATGCCATTTTCACAATATTATTGGTGTGGCATGATGTTTTATGCCATGTTCACAATATTATTGGTGTGGCATGATGTTTTATGCCATGTTCACAATATTATTGGTGTGGCATGATGTTTTATGCCATTTTCACAATATTATTGGTGTGGCATGATGTTTTATGCCATGTTCACAATATTATTGGTGTAGCATGATGTTTTATGCTATTTTCACAATATTATTGGTGTGGCAGATGTTTTATGATGTCACAATATTATTGATGTGGCATGATGTTTTATGCCATTTTCACAATATTATTGGTGTGGCATGATGTTTTATGCCATGTTCACAATATTATTGGTGTGGCATGATGTTTTATGCCATTTTCACAATATTATTGGTGTGGCATGATGTTTTATGCTATTTTCACAATATTATTGGTGTGGCATGATGTTTTATGCCATTTTCACAATATTATTGGTGTGGCATGATGTTTTATGCCATTTTCACAATATTATTGGTGTGGCATGATGTTTTATGCCATTTTCACAATATTATTGGTGTGGCATGATGTTTTATGCCATTTCACAATATTATTGGTGTGGCATGATGTTTTATGCCATTTCACAATATTATTGGTGTGGCATGATGTTTTATGCCATTTCACAATATTATTGGTGTGGCATGATGTTTTATGCCATTTTCACAATATTATTGGTGTGGCATGATGTTTTATGCCATTTCACAATATTATTGGTGTGGCATGATGTTTTATGCCATTTCACAATATTATTGGTGTGGCATGATGTTTTATGCCATTTGCACAATATTATTGGTGTGGCATGATGTTTTATGCCATTTGCACAATATTATTGGTGTGGCATGATGTTTTATGCCATTTGCACAATATTATTGGTGTGGCATGATGTTTTATGCCATTTTCACAATATTATTGGTGTGGCATGATGTTTTATGCCATTTTCACAATATTATTGGTGTGGCATGATGTTTTATGCCATGTTCACAATATTATTGGTGTGGCATGATGTTTTATGTTATTTTCACAATATTATTGGTGTGGCATGATGTTTTATGCCATTTTCACAATATTATTGGTGTGGCATGATGTTTTATGTTATTTTCACAATATTATTGGTGTGGCATGATGTTTTATGCCATTTTCACAATATTATTGGTGTGGCATGATGTTTTATGCCATGTTCACAATATTATTGGTGTGGCATGATGTTTTATGCCATGTTCACAATATTATTGGTGTGGCATGATGTTTTATGTTATTTTCACAATATTATTGGTGTGGCATGATGTTTTATGCCATTTTCACAATATTATTGGTGTGGCATGATGTTTTATGCCATGTTCACAATATTATTGGTGTGGCATGATGTTTTATGCCATTTCACAATATTATTGGTGTGGCATGATGTTTTATGCCATGTTCACAATATTATTGGTGGGCATGATGTTTTATGCCATTTCACAATATTATTGGTGTGGCATGATGTTTTATGCCATTTCACAATATTATTGGTGTGGCATGATGTTTTATGCCATTTTCACAATATTATTGGTGTGGCATGATGTTTTATGCCATTTTCACAATATTATTGGTGTGGCATGATGTTTTATGCCATGTTCACAATATTATTGGTGTGGCATGATGTTTTATGCCATTTTCACAATATTATTGGTGTGGCATGATGTTTTATGCCATTTTCACAATATTATTGGTGTGGCATGATGTTTTATGTTATTTTCACAATATTATTGGTGTGGCATGATGTTTTATGCCATGTTCACAATATTATTGGTGTGGCATGATGTTTTATGCCATTTTCACAATATTATTGGTGTGGCATGATGTTTTATGCCATTTTCACAATATTATTGGTGTGGCATGATGTTTTATGTCATTTTCACAATATTATTGGTGTGGCATGATGTTTTATGCCATGTTCACAATATTATTGGTGTGGCATGATGTTTTATGCCATGTTCACAATATTATTGGTGTGGCATGATGTTTTATGTTATTTTCACAATATTATTGGTGTAGCATGATGTTTTATGCCATGTTCACAATATTATTGGTGTGGCATGATGTTTTATGCCATTTTCACAATATTATTGGTGTGGCATGATGTTTTATGCCATGTTCACAATATTATTGGTGTGGCATGATGTTTATGTTATTTTCACAATATTATTGGTGTAGCATGATGTTTTATGCCATTTTCACAATATTATTGGTGTGGCATGATGTTTTATGCCATTTGCACAATATTATTGGTGTGGCATGATGTTTATGCCATTTGCACAATATTATTGGTGTGGCATGATGTTTTATGCCATTTGCACAATATTATTGGTGTGGCATGATGTTTTATGCCATTTGCACAATATTATTGGTGTGGCATGATGTTTTATGCCATTTGCACAATATTATTGGTGTGGCATGATGTTTTATGCCATTTTCACAATATTATTGGTGTGGCATGATGTTTTATGCCATGTTCACAATATTATTGGTGTGGCATGATGTTTTATGCCATGTTCACAATATTATTGGTGTGGCATGATGTTTTATGCCATTTTCACAATATTATTGGTGTGGCATGATGTTTTATGCCATTTTCACAATATTATTGGTGTGGCATGATGTTTTATGCCATTTTCACAATATTATTGGTGTAGCATGATGTTTTATGCCATTTTCACAATATTATTGGTGTGGCATGATGTTTTATGTTATTTTCACAATATTATTGGTGTAGCATGATGTTTTATGCCATGTTCACAATATTATTGGTGTGGCATGATGCTTTATGTTATTTTCACAATATTATTGGTGTGGCATGATGTTTTATGCCATGTTCACAATATTATTGGTGTGGCATGATGTTTTATGCCATGTTCACAATATTATTGGTGTGGCATGATGTTTTATGCCATGTTCACAATATTATTGATGTAGCATGATGTTTTATGCCATTTTCACAATATTATTGGTGTAGCATGATGTTTTATGCCATGTTCACAATATTATTGGTGTGGCATGATGTTTTATGCCATTTTCACAATATTATTGATCTGGAATGATGTTTTATGCCATTTGCACAATATTATTGGTGTGGCATGATGTTTTATGCCATTTGCACAATATTATTGACGTGGCATGATGTTTTATGCCATTTGCACAATATTATTGGTGTGGCATGATGTTTTATGTTATTTTCACAATATTATTGGTGTGGCATGATGTTTTATGCCATGTTCACACTATTATTGGTGTAGCATACTATTTTATGCCATTTTCACAACATTATTGGTGTGGCATGATGTTTTATGCCATGTTCACAATATTATTGATGTGGCATGATGTTTTATGCCATTTTCACAATATTATTGGTGTGGCATGATGTTTTATGCCATGTTCACAATATTATTGATGTGGCATGATGTTTTATGCCATGTTCCCAATATTATTGGTGTGGCATGATGTTTTATGCCATGTTCACAATATTATTGATGTAGCATGATGTTTTATGCCATTTTCACAATATTATTGGTGTCGCATGATGTTTTATGCCATGTTCACAATATTATTGATGTAGCATGATGTTTTATGCTATTTTCACAATATTAGTGATGTGGCATGATGTTTTATGCCATGTTCACAATATTATTGGTGTGGCATGATGTTTTATGCCATGGTCACAATATTATTGATGTGGCATGATGTTTTATGCCATTTGCACAATATTATTGGTGTGGCATGATGTTTTATGCCATTTGCACACTATTATTGGTGTGGCATGATGTTTTATGCCATGTTCACAATATTATTAGTGTGGCATGATGTTTTATGCCATGTTCACAATATTATTGGTGTGGCATGATGTTTTATGCCATTTGCACAATATTATTGGTGTGGCATGATGTTTTATGCTATTTTCACAATATTATTGGTGTGGCATGATGTTTTATGCCATTTGCACAATATTATTGGTGTGGCATGATGTTTTATGCCATTTGCACAATATTATTGGTGTGGCATGATGTTTTATGCCATGTTCACAATATTATTAGTGTGGCATGATGTTTTATGCCATGTTCACAATATTATTGGTGTGGCATGATGTTTTATGCCATTTGCACAATATTATTGGTGTGGCATGATGTTTTATGCTATTTTCACAATATTATTGGTGTGGCATGATGTTTTATGCCATTTGCACAATATTATTGGTGTGGCATGATGTTTTATGCCATTTGCACAATATTATTGGTGTGGCATGATGTTTTATGCCATTTGCACAATATTATTGGTGTGGCATGATGTTTATGCCATTTGCACAATATTATTGGTGTGGCATGATGTTTTATGCCATTTGCACAATATTATTGGTGTGGCATGATGTTTTATGCCATTTTCACAATATTATTGGTGTGGCATGATGTTTTATGCCATTTTCACAATATTATTGGTGTGGCATGATGTTTTATGCCATTTGCACAATATTATTGGTGTGGCATGATGTTTTATGCCATTTGCACAATATTATTGGTGTGGCATGATGTTTTATGCCATTTGCACAATATTATTGGTGTGGCATGATGTTTTATGCCATTTGCACAATATTATTGGTGTGGCATGATGTTTTATGCCATTTGCACAATATTATTGGTGTGGCATGATGTTTTATGCCATTTGCACAATATTATTGGTGTGGCATGATGTTTTATGCCATTTTCACAATATTATTGGTGTGGCATGATGTTTTATGCCATGTTCACAATATTATTGGTGTGGCATGATGTTTTATGCCATGTTCACAATATTATTGGTGTGGCATGATGTTTTATGTTATTTTCACAATATTATTGGTGTAGCATGATGTTTTATGCCATTTTCACAATATTATTGGTGTGGCATGATGTTTTATGCCATGTTCACAATATTATTGATGTGGCATGATGTTTTATGCCATTTTCACAATATTATTGGTGTGGCATGATGTTTTATGTTATTTTCACATTATTATTGGTGTAGCATGATGTTTTATGCCATGTTCACAATATTATTGGTGTGGCATGATGCTTTATGTTATTTTCACAATATTATTGGTGTGGCATGATGTTTTATGCCATGTTCACAATATTATTGGTGTGGCATGATGTTTTATGCCATGTTCACAATATTATTGGTGTAGCATGATGTTTTATGTTATTTTCACAATATTATTGGTGTGTCGTGATGTTTATGTTTTTTCACAATATTATTGATGTAGCATGATGTTTTATGCCATTTTCACAATATTATTGGTGTAGCATGATGTTTTATGCCATTTTCACAATATTATTGGTGTAGCATGATGTTTTATGCCATGTTCACAATATTATTGGTGTGGCATGATGTTTTATGTTATTTTCACAATATTATTGGTGTGGCATGATGTTTTATGCCATGTTCACAATATTATTGGTGTGGCATGATGTTTTATGCCATTTTCACAATATTATTGGTGTGGCATGATGTTTTATGCCATGTTCACAATATTATTGGTGTGGCATGATGTTTTATGCCATTTTCACAATATTATTGGTGTGGCATGATGTTTTATGCCATGTTCACAATATTATTGGTGTGGCATGATGTTTTATGTTATTTTCACAATATTATTGGTGTGGCATGATGCTTTATGTTATTTTCACAATATTATTGGTGTGGCATGATGTTTTATGCCATTTTCACAATATTATTGGTGTGGCATGATGTTTTATGTTATTTTCACAATATTATTGGTGTGGCATGATGTTTTATGCCATTTTCACAATATTATTGGTGTGGCATGATGTTTTATGCCATGTTCACAATATTATTGGTGTGGCATGATGTTTTATGCCATTTTCACAATATTATTGGTGTGGCATGATGTTTTATGCCATTTGCACAATATTATTGGTGTGGCATGATGTTTTATGCCATTTGCACAATATTATTGGTGTGGCATGATGTTTTATGCCATTTGCACAATATTATTGGTGTGGCATGATGTTTTATGCCATTTGCACAATATTATTGGTGTGGCATGATGTTTTATGCCATTTGCACAATATTATTGGTGTGGCATGATGTTTTATGCCATTTGCACAATATTATTGGTGTGGCATGATGTTTTATGCCATTTGCACAATATTATTGGTGTGGCATGATGTTTTATGCCATTTTCACAATATTATTGGTGTGGCATGATGTTTTATGCCATTTTCACAATATTATTGGTGTGGCATGATGTTTTATGCCATGTTCACAATATTATTGGTGTGGCATGATGTTTTATGTTATTTTCACAATATTATTGGTGTAGCATGATGTTTTATGCCATGTTCACAATATTATTGGTGCGGCATGATGTTTTATGCCATGTTCACAATATTATTGATGTGGCATGATGTTTTATGCCATTTTCACAATATTATTGGTGTGGCATGATGTTTTATGTTATTTTCACATTATTATTGGTGTAGCATGATGTTTTATGCCATGTTCACAATATTATTGGTGTGGCGTGATGCTTTATGTTATTTTCACAATATTATTGGTGTGGCGTGATGTTTTATGCCATGTTCACAATATTATTGGTGTGGCATGATGTTTTATGCCATGTTCACAATATTATTGGTGTAGCATGATGTTTTATGCCATTTGCACAATATTATTGGTGTGGCATGATGTTTTATGCCATTTGCACAATATTATTGGTGTGACATGATGTTTTATGCCATTTGCACAATATTATTGGTGTGGCATGATGTTTTATGCCATTTGCACAATATTATTGGTGTGGCATGATGTTTTATGCCATTTGTACAATATTATTGGTGTGGCATGATGTTTTATGCCATTTGCACAATATTATTGGTGTGGCATGATGTTTTATGCTATTTTCACAATATTATTGGTGTGGCATGATGTTTTATGCCATGTTCACAATATTATTGGTGTGGCATGATGTTTTATGCCATGTTCACAATATTATTGGTGTGGCATGATGTTTTATGTTATTTTCACAATATTATTGGTGTAGCATGATGTTTTATGCCATGTTCACAATATTATTGGTGCGGCATGATGTTTTATGCCATGTTCACAATATTATTGATGTGGCATGATGTTTTATGCCATTTTCACAATATTATTGGTGTGGCATGATGTTTTATGTTATTTTCACATTATTATTGGTGTAGCATGATGTTTTATGCCATGTTCACAATATTATTGGTGTGGCGTGATGCTTTATGTTATTTTCACAATATTATTGGTGTGGCATGATGTTTTATGCCATGTTCACAATATTATTGGTGTGGCATGATGTTTTATGCCATGTTCACAATATTATTGGTGTAGCATGATGTTTTATGTTATTTTCACAATATTATTGGTGTGTCGTGATGCTTTATGTTCTTTTCACAATATTATTGATGTAGCATGATGTTTTATGCCATTTTCACAATATTATTGGTGTAGCATGATGTTTTATGCCATTTTCACAATATTATTGGTGTAGCATGATGTTTTATGCCATGTTCACAATATTATTGGTGTGGCATGATGTTTTATGTTATTTTCACAATATTATTGGTGTGGCATGATGTTTTATGCCATGTTCACAATATTATTGGTGTAGCATGATGTTTTATGCCATGTTCACAATATTATTGGTGTAGCATGATGTTTTATGCCATGTTCACAATATTATTGGTGTGGCGTGATGCTTTATGTTATTTTCACAATATTATTGGTGTAGCATGATGTTTTATGCCATGTTCACAATATTATTGGTGTAGCATGATGTTTAATGCCATGTTCACAATATTATTGGTGTGGCGTGATGCTTTATGTTATTTTCACAATATTATTGGTGTAGCATGATGTTTTATGTTATTTTCACAATATTAGTGGTGTGGCGTGATGCTTTATGTTCTGTTCACAATATTATTGATGTAGCATGATGTTTTATGCCATTTTCACAATATTATTGGTGTGGCATGATGTTCTATGCCATGTTCACAATAGTATTGATGTGGCATGATGTTTTATGCCATGTTCACAATATTATTGGTGTAGCATGATGTTTTATGCCATGGTCACAATATTATTGATGTGGCATGATGTTTTATGTTATTTTCACAATATTATTGGTGTGGCATGATGTTGTTCTATGTCATGTTCACAATATTATTGGTGTGGCATGATGTTTTATGCCATGTTCACAATATTATTGGTGTGGCATGATGTTGTATGCCATGATCACAATATTATTGGTGTGGCATGATGTTTTATGCCATGTTCACAATATTATTGGTGTGGCATGATGTTTTATGCCATTTTCACAATATTATTGATGTGGAATGATGTTTTATGCCATTTGCACAATATTATTGGTGTGGCATGATGTTTTATGCCATTTGCACAATATTATTGGCGTGGCATGATGTTTTATGCCATTTGCACAATATTATTGGTGTGGCATGATGTTTTATGTTATTTTCACAATATTATTGGTGTGGCATGATGTTTTATGCCATGTTCACACTATTATTGGTGTAGCATACTATGTTATGCCATTTTCACAACATTATTGGTGTGGCATGATGTTTTATGCCATGTTCACAATATTATTGATGTGGCATGATGTTTTATGCCATTTTCACAATATTATTGGTGTGGCATGATGTTTTATGCCATGTTCACAATATTATTGATGTGGCATGATGTTTTATGCCATGTTCCCAATATTATTGGTGTGGCATGATGTTTTATGCCATGTTCACAATATTATTGATGTAGCATGATGTTTTATACCATTTTCACAATATTATTGGTGTTGCATGATGTTTTATGCCATGTTCACAATATTATTGATGTAGCATGATGTTTTATGCTATTTTCACAATATTAGTGATGTGGCATGATGTTTTATGCCATGTTCACAATATTATTGGTGTGGCATGATGTTTTATGCCATGGTCACAATATTATTGATGTGGCATGATGTTTTATGTTATTTTCACAATATTATTGGTGTAGCATGATGTTTTATGCCATTTTCACAATATTATTGGTGTGGCGTGATGTTTTATGCCATGTTCACAATATTATTGGTGTGGCATGATGTTTTATGCCATTTGCACAATATTATTGGTGTAGCATGATGTTTTATGTTATTTTCGCAATATTATTGGTGTGGCGTGATGCTTTATGTTCTGTTCACAATATTATTGATGTAGCATGATGTTTTATGCCATGTTCACAATATTATTGGTGTGGCATGATGTTTTATGTTATTTTCACAATATTATTGGTGTGGCATGATGTTTTATGTTATTTTCACAATATTATTGGTGTGGCATGATGTTTTATGCCATGTTCACAATATTATTGGTGTGGCATGATGTTTTATGCCATGTTCACAATATTATTGGTGTGGCATGATGTTTTATGCCATGTTCACAATATTATTGGTGTGGCATGATGTTTTATGCCATTTTCACAATATTATTGATGTGGAATGATGTTTTATGCCATTTGCACAATATTATTGGTGTGGCATGATGTTTTATGCCATTTGCACAATATTATTGGCGTGGCATGATATTTTATGCCATTTGCACAATATTATTGGTGTGGCATGATGTTTTATGTTATTTTCACAATATTATTGGTGTGGCATGATGTTTTATGCCATGTTCACACTATTATTGGTGTAGCATACTATGTTATGCCATTTTCACAACATTATTGGTGTGGCATGATGTTTTATGCCATGTTCACAATATTATTGATGTGGCATGATGTTTTATGCCATTTTCACAATATTATTGGTGTGGCATGATGTTTTATGCCATGTTCACAATATTATTGGTGTGGCATGATGTTTTATGCCATGGTCACAATATTATTATCTCTGTATCATTGCACTATCCTCCAAAAATCTAAAATGACTAATATATTCAGGAGGCGTCGCTCATATGGGTAACCAGTAGCGATGATAAATAAACGTAAAAAAACAAAACAATATTATTGGTGTGGCATGATGTTTTATTTATTGGGTGAACTGGGTTGATTTATTAAGCTCAATTACTAAACAATGTGCATATATGACCCACGAATATAAGCAAATGTACAGCATAGTACATGATTATAGGAGAACAGGAAGAACACAATGATCAATCTAACAAGTATTGAATATCTGATGTATATTATTTTCAACAGCAATAATTTAGCCCTTTCCCCAGAGAGATGTGAGGTATCCCTGTATCATCATGCATAAGTCTGCAATTCATCAATCATGATCAATAAAGCAGTGGACTGAAACCCTACCTCCATAGAGGTTACTGAAACCCTACCTCCATAGAGGTTACTGAAACCCTACCTCCATAGAGGTTACTGAAACCCTACTTCCCCAGAGGTTACTGAAACCCTACCTCCATAAAGGTTACTGAAACCCTACCTCCATAGAGGTTACTGGGTACTGAAACCCTACCTCCATAGAGGTTACTGAAACCCTACTTCCCCAGAGGTTACTGAAACCCTACCTCCATAAAGGTTACTGAAACCCTACCTCCATAGAGGTTACTGGGTACTGAAACCAAACATCCATAGAGGTTACTTGCAACAGAAACCCTACCTACATAGAGGTTACTGGCAACTGAACCATACCTGCATAGAGGTTACTGGCAACTGAATCCCTACCTCCATAGAGGTTACTGGCAACTGAACCCTACCTCCATAGAAGTTACTGGCTACTGAAACCCTACCTCCATAGAGGCTACTGAAACCCTACCTCCATAGAGGTTACTTGCTACTGAATCCCCACCTCCATAGAGGCTACTGAAACCCTATCTCCATAGAGTTTACTGGCCACTGAACCATACCTCAATAGAGGATACTGGCAACTGAACCATACCTCCATAGAGGTTACTGGCTAATGAATCCCTACCTCCATTGAGCGTACTGGCAACAGAAACTCTACCTCCATAGAGGTTACTTGCTACTGAATCCCTACCTCCATAGAGGTTACTGGCTACTGAACCCTACCTCCATAGTGGTTACTGGCTACTGAACCCTACCTCCATAGAGCTTACTTGCTACTGAACCCTACCTTCATAGAGGTCACTTGCTACTGAATCCCTACCTCCATAGAGGTTACTGGCTACTGAATCCCTACCTCCATAGAGCTTACTTGCTACTGAACCCTACCTCCATAGAGCTTACTGGCAACTGAAACCCTACCTCCATAGAGGTTACTTGCTACTGAATCCCTACCTCCTTAGAGCTTACTTGCTACTGAACCCTACCTCCATAGAGGTTACTGGCAACAGAAACCCTACCTCCATAGAGGCTACTGAAACCCTACCTCCATAGAGGTTACTTGCTACTGAATCCCTACCTCCATAGAGGCTACTGAAACCCTATCTCCATAGAGTTTACTGGCCACTGAACCATACCTCAATAGAGGATATGGGCAACTGAACCATACCTCCATAGAGGATACTGTCAACTGAACCATACCTCCATCGAGGTTACTGGCCACTGAACCATGCCTCCATAGAAGCTACTGGCCACTGAACCATACCTCCATATAGGATGCTGGCAACTGAACGATACCTCCATAGAGATTACTGGCAACTGAACCATACCTCCATAGAGGTTACTGGCTACTGAAACCCTACCTCCATAGAGGTTACTGGCTACTGAAACCCTATCTCCATAGAGGTTACTTGCTACTGAAACCCTACCTCCATAGAGGTTACTGAAACCCTACATCCATAGAGGTTACTTGCTACTGAAACCCTACCTCCATAGAGGTTACTGAAACCCTACCTCCATAGAGGTTACTTGCTACTGAAACCCTACCTCCATAGAGGTTACTGGTAACTGAATCCCTACCTCCATAGAGCTTACTGGCAACAGAAACCCTACCTCCATAGAGGTTACTGGTAACTGAATCCCTACCTCCATAGAGCTTACTGGCAACAGAAACCCTACCTCCATAGAGCTTACTTGCTACTGAATCCCTACCTCCATAGAGGGTACTTGCTACTGAATCCCTACCTCCATAGAGCTTACTGGTAACTGAATCCCTACCTCTATAGAGGTTATTGGTAACTGAATCCCTACCTCCATAGAGGTTACTGGTAACTGAATCCCTACATCCATAGAGGTTACTTGCTACTGAATCCCTACCTCCATAGAGGTTACTTGCTACTGAATCCCTACCTCCATAGAGCTTACTTGCTACTGAATCCCTACCTATATAGAGCTTACTTGCTACTGAATCCCTACCTCCATAGAGCTTACTTGCTACTGAATCCCTACCTCCATAGAGGTTACTTGCTACTGAATCCCTACCTCCATAGAGGTTACTGGTAACTGAATCCCTACCTCCATAGAGGTTACTGGTAACTGAATCCCTGCCTTCATAGAGGTTACTTGCTACTGAATCCCTACCTCCATAGAGATTACTGGCTACTGAATCCCTACCTCCATAGAGATTACTTGTTACTGAATCCCTACCTCCATAGAGGTTACTGGCAACTGAAACCCTACCTCCATAGAGCTTACTGGCAACAGAAACCCTACCTCCATAGAGCTTACTGGCAACTGAATCCCTACCTCCATAGAGCTTACTGGCAACTGAACTCTACCTCCATAGAGGTTACTGGTAACTGAATCCCTACCTCCATAGAGGTTACTGGCTACTGAATCCCTACCTCCATAGAGCTTACTGGCAACAGAATCCCTACCTCCATAGAGGTTACTGGTAACTGAATCCCTACTTCCATAGAGATTACTGATAACTGAAACCCTACCTCCATAGAGGTTACTTGCTACTGAATCCCTACCTCCATAGAGATTACTGGCTACTGAATCCCTACCTCCATTGAGCGCACTGGCAACAGAAACTCTACCTCCATAGAGGTTACTTGCTACTGAATCCCTACCTCCATAGAGGTTACTGGCTACTGAACCCTACCTCCATAGTGGTTACTGGCTACTGAACCCTACCTCCATAGAGCTTACTTGCTACTGAACCCTACCTTCATAGAGGTCACTTGCTACTGAATCCCTACCTCCATAGAGGTTACTGGCTACTGAATCCCTACCTCCATAGAGCTTACTTGCTACTGAACCCTACCTCCATAGAGCTTACTGGCAACTGAAACCCTACCTCCATAGAGGTTACTTGCTACTGAATCCCTACCTCCTTAGAGCTTACTTGCTACTGAACCCTACCTCCATAGAGGTTACTGGCAACAGAAACCCTACCTCCATAGAGGTTACTGGCAACAGAAACCCTACCTCCATAGAGGTTACTGGCAACAGAAACCCTACCTCCATAGAGGTTACTGGCAACTGAAACCCTACCTCCATAGAGGTTACTGGCAACAGAAATGCTACTTCCATAGAGGTTACTGGCAACTGAAATCCTACCTCCATAGAGGTTACTTGCTACTGAATCCCTACCTCCATAGAGGTTACTGGCAACTGAAACCCTACCTCCATAGAGCTTACTGGCAACAGAATCCCTACCTCCATAGAGGTTACTGGCAACTGAAACCCTACCTCCATAGAGCTTACTGGCAACAGAAACCCTACCTCCATAGAGGTTACTGGCAACTGAAACCCTACCTCCATAGAGGTTACTGGCAACAGAAACGCTACTTCCAGAAACCCAATGTAGATGTGGCACAGAATATATATATGGGCTGACAGTGTAATTCTAATTATTTTTTGTTATAATGATAGGAAATTTGAAAAGAACAAGGAATTATCTTAGGATAAATGCATTTATAATATAACATGAATTAATAAATGGATGAAATATTCATGTAGAACTTGTATAATATTATGTACTAATATGAAGAGAATGGTGCAGTCGAGGCATGCAGTCAATCAGATGTGGTTAGAAGTTTAGTACACACGTTTATAGAATGGTTTATGAACATAGATATACTTACAACTGGCGTGTCTCTTTGTTACTCTGTGACCGCTACCACTCTGTAACAAACAACCAGTCCAAGTTATGAACATGTCATTTGTAACCAAGGCAACTGGAGGGCTTGGAATATGTGGCGATAGTAAGACTAATCAGGTATTTATCGCCTAGCAGTCCCGAGGTATGGGTAACATTTGTGCCAAGTAATTTTAAAATTCATCCAATAGTTCAAATAGTAACTGCTAATGACCTGAAGGTGTGTGTGTGATCAAGGTGAATGGTAGGGTGGGAACTTACTGTTGGTGAAGAGAATTAGTCCTCGAACGTGTAGTTTCAAAGTAATACCTGTGTTGGTTTTTGAGAAAGGATAATGTTTGAGGTTTTTTTTACGAATATATTATTTCATAAATTGGACGATTTATGGCCAAAATTCAGGTTCAATGTCACGCATGGGGGTGGGGACAGGTTCAATGTCACGCATGGGGTGGGGACAGGTTCAATGTCATGCATAGGGGTGGGGACTTATTGTGAGTGGGGAGAATTAATACTCCATTGTGCAAGCGAAGTTTCAAAGCAATAACATTTTTGAGAAATGATAATGTTATAATGTTTGAAGTTTTTTCTAACACATAAATAATTTCTGATATTTTACTATATTGGGCCAAAATTCAAGTTCAAGGTCACTCTTGGGGGTGGGGACTTACTATGGGTGTGGATAATTAGTCATTGGATGTGGATACAAAGTTTCAAAGTAATAACTGTAATAATGGTTTAGAGAAATGACGCATAAATAATTTCTGAAATTGGACTATTTTTGGTCAAAATTGAGGTTCAAGGTCACTCTTGGTGGGTGGAACTTGTTAGCGTTGTAACAAACAATCCCTAGAAACAGTGTGTACGTTATCAAAGCATTATACATTGTATTTGATTATCTTTTGTATGCAAATATGTAATCGTTTACGTTGCACCCACAACCACTGCCAGAAAGGTGGCTGCTTAATCTTGCTTTCCACTATAGTGCACACTTTCCACTATAGTATGTGCTTTCCACTATAGTGTGAGAGACATTCAACTATAGTGTGCGCTTTCCACTATAGTGTGCGCTTTCCACTATAGTGTGTGCTTTCAACTATAGTGTGCGCTTTCCACTATAGTGCACACTTTCCACTATAGTGTGCACTTTCCACTATAGTGTTAGCTTTCCACTATAGTGTGCGAGACTTTCCACTATAGTGTGCAAGACTTTCCACTATAGTGCACACTTTCCACTATAGTGCACACTTTCCACTATAGTGTTCACTTTCCACTATAGTGTGCAAGACTTTCCACTATAGTGCACACTTTCCACTATAGTGCACACTTTCCACTATAGTGCACACTTTCCACTATTGTGTGCGCTTTCCACTATAGTGCACACTTTCCACTATAGTGTGCGCTTACCATTATAGTGTGTGAGACTTTCCACTATAGTGCACACTTTCCATTATAGTGTGCACTTTCCACTATAGTGTGCACTTTCCACTATAGTGTGCGAGACAAAAAGATCAACGGTAAAGTTGTTATTTACTGTAAATCACTATATATTTGTTCATATTTTAATTTTGTGATAGTTCGCAAAATATAACACACTCGCATATTCCAGAGATTGCTATGATATGATAGATATCTACATAATTTATCCTACACGTACATTTAGGATTTCGCGAAATATTCGGCCGCTGGTAAATGTTGAATATTAAGTGTTTTATGGTATATTTGTACAAACCCTAGAATGCCTGCTATTGTCCTCGTCATCACTGGATGTAGTAGAGAAGTCGAGGTTAAGGCATTTCTCCCCAAGGGCCTGTGTCAGGTTTAAGCTCCTCGATACAGCTGCTGTCAATGAGGAATCCGAGTTGTAGTCATCCACACCTATGTTTGAGATACAAGCTCTGCTATCAGTTGTATTTGAGAAAGAAGTTTAATTTGTCCCAATAAAATGATATTTCAGTTTAATTAGTCCCAATAAAATGATATTTCAGTTTAATTAGTCCCAATAAAATAATATTTCAGTTTAATTAGTCTCAATAAAATGATATTTCAGTTTAATTAGTCCCAATAAAATGATATTTCAGTTTAATTAGTCTCAATAAAATGATATTTCAGTTTAATTAGTCCCAATAAAATGATATTTCAGTTTAATTAGTCCCACCCAATTAAATGACATTTCTATAACAGCAGTATATAATATTGATCTACTGTTTGTACAGGCTCATGGATTCACTAAAATTTTAAATTTCCGTTAACCATTTCCTCCATAGAATGTTATATAGTGAACCAACCGCTTAGACAGGCACTGGCTGGCACATGGGTAGAACCACCGACCTACCGCAGTGGTATTTGAACCTACAGGCGGTGAGGGGCAAGACAACATACCTACCCAGCCTCCATAGAGCGTGCTTGTAATATTTTATGGTTTTATACACTATCATGTTCTGTTGTTTATGTTTCAATGTATATTTATACAAATGCATGTTGGCTCGCTTGCGAAACAAGGTTTACAAAATTAGATTAATCGATCTCGAGATCTCATTCCTGATGGTAACCATCGCCATGAGATAGAGAAGAAAGAATGTGTCTTGCCTAAGGACATCACTAACGTGGTTCTGGCGGGAGCCATATTCATAAGCCCTCGGTTACGAGGCGGACGCCGTATCCATGGTTATGAGGTGGACACCGTATCCATGGTGATGAGGTGGACACCGTATCCATGGTTATGAGGTGGACACCATATCCATGGTTATGAGGTGGACACTGTATCCATGGTTTTGAGGTGGACACTGTATCCATGGTTATGAGGTGGACACTGTATCCATGGTTATGAGGTGGACACTGTATCCATGGTTATGAGATGGACACTGTATCCATGGTTATGAGGTGGACACTGTATCCATTGTTATGAGGTGGACACTGTATCCATGGTTATGAGGTGGACACTGTATCCATGGTTATGAGGTGGACACTGTATCCATTGTTATGAGGTGGACACTGTATCCATGGTTATGAGGTGGACATTGTATCCATGGTTATGAGGTGGACACTGTATCCACGGTTATGAGGTGGACACCGTATCCATGGTTATGAGGTGGACACTGTATCCATTGTTATGAGGTGGACACTGTATCCATGGTTATGAGGCAGACACTGTATCCATGGTTATGAGGTGGACACTGTATCCATGGTTATGAGGTGGACACTGTATCCATTGTTATGAGGTGGACACTGTATCCATGGTTATGAGGTGGACACTGTATCCATGGTTATGAGGTGGACACTGTATCCATGGTTATGAGGTGGACACTGTATCCATGGTTATGAGGTGGACATGTATCCATGGTTATGAGGTGGACACTGTATCCACTGTATCCATTGTTATGAGGTGGACACTGTATCCATGGTTATGAGGTGGACACTGTATCCATGGTTATGAGGTGGACACTGTATCCATGGTTATGAGGTGGACACTGTATCCATTGTTATGAGGTGGACACTGTATCCATGGTTATGAGGCAGACACTGTATCCATGGTTATGAGGTGGACACTGTATCCATTGTTATGAGGTGGACACTGTATTCATGGTTATGAGGTGGACACTGTATCCACGGTTATGAGGTGGACACCATATCCATGGTTATGAGGTGGACACTGTATCCATGGTTTTGAGGTCGACACTGTATCCATGGTTATGAGGTGGACACTGTATCCATGGTTATGAGGTGGACACTGTATCCATGGTTATTAGGTGGAAACCGTATCCATGGTTATGAGGTGGACACTGTATCCATTGTTATGAGGTGGACACTGTGTCCATGGTTATGAGGTGGACACTGTATCCATGGCTATGAGGTGGACACTGTGTCCATGGTTATGAGGTGGACACTGTATCCATGGTTATGAGGTGGACACTGTATCCATTACCTTCCCATTGTTTAGTTCTAAAGCTAAAGCAAATAAATGCACTATAAAGTTTTCATAAATTTCTGAGAAAGAGCTCCTTTTAGAAATGAATTAAGCTTAATAATACAGTCAAACCTGTCTTTAGCAGCCAGCCAAGGGAATCTCAGAAAGTGGCTGCTTAGCTCAGGTGACTGATTAATAGAGGTCAATGTATAATAAAACAACATATTGGGAATCTGGAAACTGGCTGCTTAGTACAGGTTGGCTGCTTAATGGAGGTGACCACTAACACAGGTTGACTGTATATATATATTAATACAGGTTGGCTGCTTAATGGAGGTGACCACTAACAAAGGTTTGACTATATATATATTAATACAGGTTGGCTGCTTAATGGAGGTGACCACTAACAAAGGTTTGACTGTAATTCAACCGCCTCAAACTGATAAACCACAATATTGTGTAACTCACCTCCTGCTCTGTGATGATTCTGTAAGCTATTGAGGTATGGATGCACCATTGGGGCCACATCAGGGGGAATAATATTATTGTTTTCCCTCAATGTGCCTCCCGAGAGTCTTAATCTAAAAAGAACAAGAAACAGGTCAACATTGCATGACTTACATGTACATATCTCCAGACATGACTTTGACAAAATACTTTTAAACAGACATACTGGTAGTAGATCCTATTATAGTATATACTAGTGTAAAGCATCAAACCACCCAATCATCAGCCAGCCAGCTATAGCATAGAAGACCGGGAAACCAAATCAACACCCATGTTGTTGACCTGTTTAGGTGGAGGTTATGAATAGCACATCATCTTCACGGGGCTCTAACCCGTGACCATCAGTGATGATTGGTTACAGTTGTATACAAGTCAGCGACCGTAACCACTCGACCATGCAAGTGGACTAAAGATTCGCTGACAGTCAGTCTTTTATAATGTATTGTTACCTTATTTGGTCATTAATGGCCCCAGACCGCTCCAGCTCCTCCAGAAGCATGTCTTTATCAGACTGATATGTATCTAGCTTCTCCTGCAAGCTTCTCTGTGTATCAGATACCTCCTGCAGACGGCCACTTAAGTTTTGGACATCACACTGAAAAATTAATAAATATATAATTAATATGAATGGATTTGTTTTTAGATACATTAGAGATCTCGAGAATCTCAATTTTGTGTCCTTGTATCAGAGGATAATAGACCCAGCATCGTGGATCGTGGACTCAGGCTCTATGCTGTTTGCTATTCATATGATCTTGCTAAGACACTTGGCTATGTAGCAAATAACATAGATCCTGATCAGCATGCAGCGTCACGCTGCGGCTGATCTGGATCTATGTTGTTTGCAAAAGCCTTTAAATGTATCCAGAATGAAATGGGTTAACGGCAATATCAAAGAAAAACTAGTCAGAACCCTCTCCTAGAAAAGATCACATAGCACCTGAGTCCGGAGGTTATAAAACTGTTCTCAAACGCAAGCTTCTCATTGGTTGAGCTGAGTGCAAATCTCAGAATCAACCAATCATATTGCTTGAGCTCGAGTATGTTTGTGTTTTTACGTTTATTTATTGTCGCTACCGATTGCCCATATGAGCGACGCCTCCTGAAGAGATTAGTTATTTTAGATTTTGGAGGATAGTGCATGATACAGACAGAGACCCATTCCAGAGTCTCTTCTGGTTCTTTTACGTGCACGATGTAAAGCACCGCCACGAGACCTAGATTTAATGTCCCATCTGAAAGACTGTTAATTTTATTAGGGTCAGACGGGGGGATCAAACCTGCGATCCCTGGATTACCAGTCCAGCATGTTACAACTGGACTACAGATCCATGTAGCTCCAGTATGAGATCTGAGAGCAGTTTTATAACCTTGAAGCTTGGTTCCATGAGTCATATAGACCTTGATATTTGATAGATATTATTCTATAGAGATAACAGGTATTGAAATATCATCCAATTCACAATAAGTATTAGGTCTATAAACACTCATTCCAACAGTAATTCCTGGATCCGCACCTGACTAGTCAAATGCCAACAGCATACTATGTAATCTATCAACTTACCCTTTCTATTGCAGACAATTCTAAATTACTATATACCACATACTATTCTAGTTAATGTATTTCTGACACAAACAGAAGCTTATATTAGTGAAACTGGCAAATTATAACAAACAACATTTCCAGAGCACATCTGTCAAGATTACCATAACAACCGTTCTGGTACTGTAATTTCTGGGAAATAGTTCAATACAACACGAACATTGGGACAGGAACTTGGCATATTCAGGCATATTCTTTGATGCCCAGACAGGTTTCTGGTCCAAGTACTATTACGTTACCATGTTGCACCAGACAGAGTATTATATATGAATAAGTTATGTTTATGGTTCATTGTTGTGTCTTAATATGTAAACCTGTCAGCTATGTGATACATTCACAATCACTTTACCAGCATTATTTGTGCAATAACCCTACTCTTACTGTAATGTTCTTCTATAAACTCTACTCTTACTGTAATGTTCTTCTATTAACCCTACTCTTACTGTAATGTTCTTCTATAAACTCTACTCTTACTGTAATGTTCTTCTATTAACCCTACTCTTACTGTAATGTTCTTCTATAAACTCTACTCTTACTGTAATGTTCTTCTATAAACTCTACTCTTACTGTAATGTTCTTCTATTAACCATACTCTTACTGTAATGTTCTTCTATAAACTCTACTCTTACTGTAATGTTCTTCTATAAACTCTACTCTTACTGTAATGTTCTTCTATTAACCCTACTCGTACTGTAATGTTCTTCTATTAACCCTACTCTTACTGTAATGTTCTTCTATAAACTCTACTCTTACTGTAATGTTCTTCTATAAACTCTACTCTTACTGTAATGTTCTTCTATAAACCCTACTCTTACTGTAATGTTCTTCTATAAACTCTACTCTTACTGTAATGTTCTTCTATTAACACTACTCTTACTGTAATGTTCTTCTATAAACTCTACTCTTACTGTAATGATCTTCTATAAACTCTACTCGTACTGTAATGTTCTTCTATAAACTCTACTCTTACTGTAATGTTCTTCTATAAACTCTACTCTTACTGTAATGTTCTTCTATAAACTTTACTCTTACTGTAATGTTCTTCTATAAACTCTACTCTTACTGTAATGTTCTTCTATAAACTCTACTCGTACTGTAATGTTCTTCTATTAACCCTACTCTTACTGTAATGTTCTTCTATAAACTCTACTCTTACTGTAATGTTCTTCTATTAACCCTACTCTTACTGTAATGTTCTTCTATTAACCCTACTCTTACTGTAATGTTCTTCTATAAACTCTACTCTTACTGTAATGTTCTTCTATTAACCCTACTCTTACTGTAATGTTCTTCTATAAACTCTACTCTTACTGTAATGTTCTTCTATTAACCCTACACTTACTGTAATGTTCTTCTATAAACTCTACTCTTACTGTAATGTTCTTCTATTAACCCTACTCTTACTGTAATGTTCTTCTATAAACTCTACTCTTACTGTAATGTTCTTCTATAAACTCTACTCTTACTGTAATGTTCTTCTATTAACCCTACTCTTACTGTAATGTTCTTCTATAAACTCTACTCTTACTGTAATGTTCTTCTATTAACCCTACTCTTACTGTAATGTTCTTCTATAAACTCTACTCTTACTGTAATGTTCTTCTATAAACTCTACTCTTACTGTAATGTTCTTCTATTAACCCTACTCTTACTGTAATGTTCTTCTATAAACTCTACTCTTACTGTAATGTTCTTCTATAAACTCTACTCTTACTGTAATGTTCTTCTATTAACCCTACTCTTACTGTAATGTTCTTCTATTAACCCTACTCTTACTGTAATGTTCTTCTATAAACTCTACTCTTACTGTAATGTTCTTCTATAAACTCTACTCTTACTGTAATGTTCTTCTATAAACTCTACTCTTACTGTAATGTTCTTCTATAAACTCTACTCTTACTGTAATGTTCTTCTATTAACCCTACTCTTACTGTAATGTTCTTCTATAAACTCTACTCTTACTGTAATGTTCTTCTATAAACTCTACTCTTACTGTAATGTTCTTCTATAAACTCTACTCTTACTGTAATGTTCTTCTATTAACCCTACTCTTACTGTAATGTTCTTCTATAAACTCTACTCTTACTGTAATGTTCTTCTATAAACTCTACTCTTACTGTAATGTTCTTCTATAAACTCTACTCTTACTGTAATGTTCTTCTATAAACTCTACTCTTACTGTAATGTTCTTCTATAAACTCTACTCTTACTGTAATGTTCTTCTATAAACTCTACTCTTACTGTAATGTTCTTCTATAAACTCTACTCTTACTGTAATGTTCTTCTATAAACTCTACTCTTACTGTAATGTTCTTCTATTAACCCTACTCTTACTGTAATGTTCTTCTATAAACTCTACTCTTACTGTAATGTTCTTCTATTAACCCTACTCTTACTGTAATGTTCTTCTATAAACTCTACTCTTACTGTAATGTTCTTCTATAAACTCTACTCTTACTGTAATGTTCTTCTATTAACCCTACTCTTACTGTAATGTTCTTCTATAAACTCTACTCGTACTGTAATGTTCTTCTATTAACCCTACTCTTACTGTAATGTTCTTCTATAAACTCTACTCTTACTGTAATGTTCTTCTATTAACCCTACTCTTACTGTAATGTTCTTCTATAAACTCTACTCTTACTGTAATGTTCTTCTATTAACCCTACTCTTACTGTAATGTTCTTCTATAAACTCTACTCTTACTGTAATGTTCTTCTATAAACTCTACTCTTACTGTAATGTTCTTCTATTAACCCTACTCTTACTGTAATGTTCTTCTATAAACTCTACTCTTACTGTAATGTTCTTCTATAAACTCTACTCTTACTGTAATGTTCTTCTATTAACCCTACTCTTACTGTAATGTTCTTCTATTAACCCTACTCTTACTGTAATGTTCTTCTATAAACTCTACTCTTACTGTAATGTTCTTCTATAAACTCTACTCTTACTGTAATGTTCTTCTATAAACTCTACTCTTACTGTAATGTTCTTCTATAAACTCTACTCTTACTGTAATGTTCTTCTATTAACCCTACTCTTACTGTAATGTTCTTCTATAAACTCTACTCTTACTGTAATGTTCTTCTATAAACTCTACTCTTACTGTAATGTTCTTCTATAAACTCTACTCTTACTGTAATGTTCTTCTATAAACCTACTCTTACTGTAATGTTCTTCTATAAACTCTACTCTTACTGTAATGTTCTTCTATAAACTCTACTCTTACTGTAATGTTCTTCTATTAACCCTACTCTTACTGTAATGTTCTTCTATAAACTCTACTCTTACTGTAATGTTCTTCTATAAACTCTACTCTTACTGTAATGTTCTTCTATTAACCCTACTCTTACTGTAATGTTCTTCTATAAACTCTACTCTTACTGTAATGTTCTTCTATTAACCCTACTCTTACTGTAATGTTCTTCTATTAACCCTACTCTTACTGTAATGTTCTTCTATAAACTCTACTCTTACTGTAATGTTCTTCTATAACCCTACTCTTACTGTAATGTTCTTCTATAAACTCTACTCTTACTGTAATGTTCTTCTATAACCTCTACTCTTACTGTAATGTTCTTCTATTAACCCTACTCTTACTGTAATGTTCTTCTATAAACTCTACTCGTACTGTAATGTTCTTCTATTAACCCTACACTTACTGTAATGTTCTTCTATAAACTCTACTCTTACTGTAATGTTCTTCTATTAACCCTACTCTTACTGTAATGTTCTTCTATAAACTCTACTCTTACTGTAATGCTCTTCTATAAACTCTACTCTTACTGTAATGTTCTTCTATTAACCTTACTCTTACTGTAATGTTCTTCTATAAACTCTACTCGTACTGTAATGTTCTTCTATAAACTCTACTCTTACTGTAATGTTCTTCTATAAACTCTACTCTTACTGTAATGTTCTTCTATAAACTCTACTCTTACTGTAATGTTCTTCTATAAACTCTACTCTTACTGTAATGTTCTTCTATAAACTCTACTCTTACTGTAATGTTCTTCTATAAACTCTACTCTTACTGTAATGTTCTTCTATTAACCTTACTCTTACTGTAATGTTCTTCTATAAACTCTACTCGTACTGTAATGTTCTTCTATTAACCCTACTCATACTGCAATGTTCTTCTATTAACCTTACTCTTACTGTAATGTTCTTCTATAAACTCTACTCTTACTGTAATGTTCTTCTATAAACTCTACTCTTACTGTAATGTTCTTCTATAAACTCTACTCTTACTGTAATGTTCTTCTATAAACTCTACTCTTACTGTAATGTTCTTCTATAAACTCTACTCTTACTGTAATGTTCTTCTATAAACTCTACTCTTACTGTAATGTTCCTCTATTAACCTTACTCTTACTGTAATGTTCTTCTATTAACCCTACTCTTACTCTAATGTTCTTCTATTAACCCTACTCTTACTGTAATGTTCTTCCATAAACTCTACACTTACTTTAATGTTCTTCTACAAACTCTACACTTACTTTAAAGTTCTTCCATAAACTCTACACTTACTTTAATGTTCTTCAACAAAATCTATTCTTACTTTAATGTTCTTCTACAAAATCTACTCTTACTTTAACGTTCTTCTACATGTTCTACACTTATTTAATGTTCTTCTACAAACTCTACACTTACTTTAAGTTCCTCTACAAAATCTACTCTTACTATAACGTTCTTCTACATGTTCTACACTTATTTAATGATCTTCTACAAAATCTACTCTTACTTTAATGTTCTTCTACATGTTCTACACTTATTTAATGTTCTTCTACATGTTCTACACTTATTTAATGTTCTTCTACAAACTCTACACTTACTTTAAGTTCCTCTACAATTTGTTTCACAGAGAGAATCTCATCACTACAGTGTTTCTTGCTGTCAACCAGTTGTTGTTGTAGGGTTTGGTCAGTATATTGTATGTTAGACAACTCTTCCATGGCGTGAGAGAACCCTGTCTTCATTTCCATAACCATCTGTTGAACCTATAAAACATTGAGAATGTCTGTGAACAAGAACATGAAATACCTGCACTGCATCAGATGGCGACAGTTATCTTAGTTATGTCACAGAAGTTGCTTACCTGCGACAATCCATCAGAACATACATACCTGCGGCAATCCATCAGAACCTATATACCTGCAGCAATCCATCAGAACCTGCATACCTGCAGCAATCCATCAGAACCTACATACCTGCAGCAATCCATCAGAACCTACATACCTGCGGCAATCCATTAGAACCTATATACCTGCAGCAATCCATCAGAACCTATATACCTGCAGCAATCCATCAGAACCTACATACCTGCAGCAATCCATCAGAACCTATATACCTGCAGCAATCCATCAGAACCTATATACCTGCAGTAATCCTTCAGAACCTATATACCTGCAGCAATCCATCAGAACCTACATACCTGTGGCAATCCATCAGAACCTACATACCTGCAACAATCCATCAGAACCTATATACCTGTGACAATCCATCAGAACCTATATACCTGCAGCAATCCATCAGAACCTATATACCTGCGACAATCCATCAGAACCTATATACCTGCGGCAATCCATCAGAACCTACATACCTGCAGCAATCCATCAGAACCTATATACCTGCGACAATCCATCAGAACCTATATACCTGCAGCAATCCATCAGAACCTACATACCTGCAGTAATCCTTCAGAACCTATATACCTGCGACAATCCATCAGAACCTATATACCTGCGACAATCCATCAGAACCTATATACCTGCGACAATCCATCAGAACCTATATACCTGCAGCAATCCATCAGAACCTGGCTACCTGCAGCAATCCATCAGAACCTACATACATGCAGCAATCCATCAAAACCTACATACCTGCAGCAATCCATCAGAACCTATATACCTGCAGCAATCCATCAGAACCTACATACCTGCGGCAATCCATCAGAACCTACATACCTGCAGCAATCCATCAGAACCTATATACCTGCAGCAATCCATCAGAACCTATATACCTGCAGCAATCCATCAGAACCTACATACCTGCAGCAATCCATCAGAACCTATATACCTGCAGCAATCCATCAGAACCTACATACCTGCAGCAATCCATCAGAACCTATATACCTGCAGCAATCCATCAGAACCTATATACCTGCGACAATCCATCAGAACCTACATACCTGCAGTAATCCATCAGAACCTACATACCTGCAGCAATCCATCAGAACCTATATACCTGCAGCAATCCATCAGAACCTATATACCTGCGACAATCCATCAGAACCTACATACCTGCAGCAATCCATCAGAACCTACATACCTGCAGCAATCCATCAGAACCTACATACCTGCAGCAATCCATCAGAACCTACATACCTGCAGCAATCCATCAGAACCTATATACCTGCAGCAATCCATCAGAACCTAGCTACCTGCAGCAATCCATCAGAACCTATATACCTGCAGCATTTCCAAATAAACACAAGGCAACTATACACCACATGCAACCCACTATAACAAACAATCTTTACTGTGAAAAGTTGATACAATGATACAATAAAATCAATTCAAATAAGTGCAATTTGCAAATGTAAAGATTTGATAATATTTTATAGCTCTATATACATGTATATAACAATCACAATCATATTACAAATAGATAATTAGCAAATACCGGTTGGGCCACAATTTCTAACAACAATAGTGATTGACATAATGCAATGTTTTATAAATAGTTTTATAAATAGTGAACATTGCAGAGAAATTTAATACATGTATTTGTGGGATGTCGGCATTGCCCTATTCTGTGTACGTAAAACAACATCAATTAGTATAAGGTGGCTTAGTTAGCATAAGGTGGCTTAGTTAGCATAAGGTGGCTTAGTTAGTATAATGTGGCTTAGTTAGCATAATGTGGCTTAGTTAGTATAAGGTGGCTTAGTTAGCATAAGGTGGCTTAGTTAGTATAATGTGGCTTAGTTAGTATACGGTGGCTTAGTTAGTATAAGGTGGCTTAGTTAGTATAAGGTGTCTTAGTTAGCATAAGGTGGCTTAGTTAGTATATGGTGGCTTAGTTAGTGTAAGATGGCTTAGTTAGCATAAGGTGTCTTAGTTAGCATACAGTGGCTTAGTTAGTATATGGTGGCTTAGTTAGTATAATGTGGCTTAGTTAGTATAAGGTGGCTTAGTTAGTATAAGGTGGCTTAGTTAGTATAAGGTGGCTTAGTTAGCATAATGTGGCTTAGTTAGTATAAGGTGGCTTAGTTAGTATTAGGTGGCTTAGTTAGCATAAGGTGGCTTAGTTAGCATAAGGTGGCTTAGTTAGCATAAGGTGGCTTAGTTAGCATAAGGTGGCTTAGTTAGTGTAAGGTGGCTTAGTTAATATAAGGTGTCTTAGTTAGCATAAGGTGGCTTAGTTAGCATAATGTGGCTTAGTTAGCATAAGGTGGCTTAGTTAGCATAATGTGGCTTAGTTAGCATAAGGTGGCTTAGTTAGCATAAGGTGGCTTAGTTAGCATAATGTGGCTTAGTTAGCATAAGGTGGCTTAGTTAGCATAAGGTGGCTTAGTTAATATAAGGTGTCTTAGTTAGCATAAGGTGGCTTAGTTAGTATAAGGTGGCTTAGTTAGTATATGGTGGCTTAGTTAGTGTAAGGTGGCTTAGTTAGTGTAAGGTGGCTTAGTTAGTATAAGGTGTCTTAGTTAGCATAAGGTGGCTTAGTTAGTATATGGTGGCTTAGTTAGTGTAAGGTGGCTTAGTTAGTGTAAGGTGGCTTAGTTAGTATAATGTGGCTTAGTTAGTATAAGTGGCTTAGTTAGTATAAGGTGGCTTAGTTAGTATAAGGTGGCTTAGTTAGCATAAGGTGGCTTAGTTAGTATAAGGTGGCTTATTTAGTATAAAGTGGCTTAGTTAGCATAAGGTGGCTTAGTTAGCATCATGTGGCTTAGTTAGTATAAGGTGGCTTAGTTAGTATAAGGTGGCTTAGTTAGTATAAGGTGGCTTAGTTAGCATAAGGTGGCTTAGTTAGCATAAGGTGGCTTAGTTAGTATATGGTGGCTTAGTTAGTGTAAGGTGGCTTAGTTAGTGTAAGGTGGCTTAGTTAGTATAATGTGGCTTAGTTAGTATAAGTGGCGTAGTTAGTATAAGGTGGCTTAGTTAGTATAAGGTGGCTTAGTTAGCATAAGGTGGCTTAGTTAGTATAAGGTGGCTTATTTAGAATAAAGTGGCTTAGTTAGCATAAGGTGGCTTAGTTAGTATAATGTGGCTTAGTTAGTATAAGGTGGCTTAGTTAGTATAAGGTGGCTTAGTTAGTATAAGGTGGCTTAGTTAGTATAAGGTGGCTTAGTTAGCATAAGGTGGCTTAGTTAGCATAATGTGGCTTAGTTAGTATAAGGTGGCTTAGTTAGTATTAGGTGGCTTAGTTAGCATAATGTGGCTTAGTTAGCATAAGGTGGCTTAGTTAGTGTAAGGTGGCTTAGTTAGCATAAGATGGCTTAGTTAGTATAAGGTGTCTTAGTTAGCATAAGGTGGCTTAGTTAGCATACGATGGCTTAGTTAGTATAAGTGGCTTAGTTAGCATAAGGTGGCTTAGTTAATATAAGGTGTCTTAGTTAGCATAAGGTGGCTTAGTTAGCATAAGATGGCTTAGTTAGCATAAGGTGGCTTAGTTAGTGTAAGGTGGCTTAGTTAGTATAAGGTTGAAGCAGTGTATGCAGGTATGACAAAGCTGGCTTTGATTACTAATGAACCAATTGATCTCTACATAACTAGGGCCCCTTATATTCCATTGTTAACCGAACGCAAAAATCAGATCACATGTCAAGCAATCAATGACTGTCAATATTTTGGATAGGTCAAAAATGTAATCAATGGGGAATAGAGTGATCAACATTTCAACACCTGATACAACTTTAAGATTACAAAAAATATCTTAAATACCTCTTATAAGTACAATTATAATAACATTGTACAAAACCGTATAACTACAAGGGTGGCGATATCGTGTAACCATGTCCCAGTATTTCAATGTTGGCTTCTTATATCCAGTCGAAGAGATGTTTGTAGCACGACATTTACAACATGCAAATGAACTATAAATAATGCAGATTAACCTGTCCTACAAGGGTCATACAAATAGCTGAATATGGTGAATCATTAATCGCCCTGTTTTAGTTCCTAGCTCCCCATCTGTTTTTGAATTTCTTCACGAATGATGTCACCGCTGTCAGTAACAGGTACTTGGTTTATATGATACACGCTAGAACTGCCAAACAGATGAGAGATCAAGTGTCACACAGACTGAAGGTTGACTATGAGAGGTCAATCCCCACCAACTGGAGGCAAGTGCCACACAGACTGAAGGTTAACTATGAGAGATCAATCCCCACCAACTGAAGGCAAGTGCCACATAGACTGAAGGTTAACTATGAGAGATCAATCCCCACCAACTGGAGGCAAGTGTCGCACAGACTGAAGGTTGACTATGAGAGGTCAATCCCCACCAACTGGAGGCAAGTGCCACACAGACTGAAGGTTAACTATGAGAGACCAATCCCCACCAACTGGAGGCAAGTGTCACACAGACTGATTGAAGGTTGACTATTAGAGATCAATCCCCACCAATTGGAGGCAAGTGTCACACACAGACTGAAGGTTGACTATTAGAGATCAATCCCCACCAATTGGAGGCAAGTGTCACACACAGACTGAAGGTTGACTATTAGAGATCAATCCCCACCAATTGGAGGCAAGTGTCACACACAGACTGAAGGTTAACTATGAGAGATCAATCCCCACCAACTGGAGGCAAGTGCCACACAGACTGAAGGTTGACTATGAGAAACCAATCCCAACCAACTGGAGGCAAGTGTCACAAAGACTGAAGGTTGACTATGAGAGATCAATCCCCACCAACTGGAGGCATGTGTCACACAGACTGAAGGTTAACTATGAGAGATCAATCCCCACCAACTGGAGGCAAGTGTCATACAGACTGAAGGTTGACTATGAGAGATCAATCCCCACCAACTGGAGGCAAGTGTCACACAGACAGAAGGTTGACTATGAGAGATCAATCCGCACCAACTGGAGGCAAGTGTCACACAGACAGAAGGTTGTCTATGAGAGATCAATCCCCACCAATTGGAGGCAAGTGTCACACACAGACTGAATGTTGACTATTAGAGATCAATCCCCACCAATTGGAGGCAAGTGTCACACAGACAGACGGTTGACTATGAGAGATCAATCCCCACCAACTGGAGGCAATTGTCACACAGACTGAAGGTTGACTATTAGAGATCAATCCCCACCAATTGGAGGCAAGTGTCACACACATACTGAAGGTTGACTATTAGAGATCAATCCCCACCAATTGGAGGCAAGTGTCACACACAGACTGAAGGTTGACTATTAGAGATCAATCCCCACCAATTGGAGGCAAGTGTCACACACAGACTGAAGGTTGACTATTAGAGATCAATCCCCACCAATTGGAGGCAAGTGTCACACACAGACTGAAGGTTGCCTATTAGAGATCAATCCCCACCAATTGGAGGCAAGTGTCACACACAGACTGAAGGTTGACTATTAGAGATCAATCCCCACCAACTGGAGGCAAGTGTCACACAGACTGAAGGTTAACTATGAGAGATCAATCCCCACCAACTGGAGGCAAGTGTCATACAGACTGAAGGTTGACTATGAGAGATCAATCCCCACCAACTGGAGGCAAGTGTCACACAGACAGAAGGTTGACTATGAGAGATCAATCCCCACCAACTGGAGGCAAGTGTCACACAGACAGAAGGTTGTCTATGAGAGATCAATCCCCACCAATTGGAGGCAAGTGTCACACAGACAGAATGTTGACTATGAGAGATCAATCCCCACCAACTGGAGGCAAGTGCCACACAGACTGAAGGTTGACTATGAGAAACCAATCCCAACCAACTGGAGGCAAGTGTCACAAAGACTGAAGGTTGACTATGAGAGATCAATCCCCACCAACTGGAGGCAAGTGTCACACAGACTGAAGGTTAACCATGAGAGATCAATCCCACCAACTGGAGGCAAGTGTCACACAGACTGAAGGTTAACTATGAGAGATCAATCCCCACCAACTGGAGGCAAGTGTCACACAGACTGAAGGTTAACTATGAGAGATCAATCCCCACCAACTGGAGGCAAGTGTCATACAGACTGAAGGTTAACCATGAGAGATCAATCCCCACCAACTGGAGGCATGTGTCACACAGACTGAAGGTTAACTATGAGAGATCAATCCCCACCAACTGGAGGCAAGTGTCATACAGACTGAAGGTTGACTATGAGAGATCAATCCCCACCAACTGGAGGCAAGTGTCACACAGACAGAAGGTTGACTATGAGAGATCAATCCGCACCAACTGGAGGCAAGTGTCACACAGACAGAAGGTTGTCTATGAGAGATCAATCCCCACCAATTGGAGGCAAGTGTCACACACAGACTGAATGTTGACTATTAGAGATCAATCCCCACCAATTGGAGGCAAGTGTCACACAGACAGACGGTTGACTATGAGAGATCAATCCCCACCAACTGGAGGCAATTGTCACACAGACTGAAGGTTGACTATTAGAGATCAATCCCCACCAATTGGAGGCAAGTGTCACACACATACTGAAGGTTGACTATTAGAGATCAATCCCCACCAATTGGAGGCAAGTGTCACACACAGACTGAAGGTTGACTATTAGAGATCAATCCCCACCAATTGGAGGCAAGTGTCACACACAGACTGAAGGTTGACTATTAGAGATCAATCCCCACCAATTGGAGGCAAGTGTCACACACAGACTGAAGGTTGACTATTAGAGATCAATCCCCACCAACTGGAGGCAAGTGTCACACAGACTGAAGGTTAACTATGAGAGATCAATCCCCACCAACTGGAGGCAAGTGTCATACAGACTGAAGGTTGACTATGAGAGATCAATCCCCACCAACTGGAGGCAAGTGTCACACAGACTGAAGGTTGACTATGAGAGATCAATCCCCACCAACTGGAGGCAAGTGTCACACAGACTGAAGGTTGACTATGAGAGATCAATCCCCACCAACTGGAGGCAAGTGTCACACAGACTGAAGGTTGACTATGAGAGATCAATCCCCACCAACTGGAGGCAAGTGTCACACAGACTGAAGGTTGACTATGAGAGATCAATCCCCACCAACTGGAGGCAAGTGTCACACAGACTGAAGGTTGACTATGAGAGATCAATCCCCACCAACTGGAGGCAAGTGTCACACAGACTGAAGGTTGACTATGAGAGATCAATCCCCACCAACTGGAGGCAAGTGTCACACAGACTGAAGGTTGACTATGAGAGATCAATCCCCACCAACTGGAGGCAAGTGTCACACAGACTGAAGGTTGACTATGAGAGATCAATCCCCACCAACTGGAGGCAAGTGTCACACAGACTGAAGGTTGACTATGAGAGATCAATCCCCACCAACTGGAGGCAAGTGTCACACAGACTGAAGGTTAACTATGAGAGATCAATCCCCACCAACTGGAGGCAAGTGTCACACAGACTGAAGGTTGACTATGAGAGATCAATCCCCACCAACTGGAGGCAAGTGTCACACAGACTGAAGGTTGACTATGAGAGATCAATCCCCACCAACTGGAGGCAAGTGTCACACAGACTGAAGGTTGACTATGAGAGATCAATCCCCACCAACTGGAGGCAAGTGTCACACAGACTGAAGGTTGACTATGAGAGATCAATCCCCACCAACTGGAGGCAAGTGTCACACAGACTGAAGGTTAACTATGAGAGATCAATCCCACCAACTGGAGGCAAGTGTCACACAGACTGAAGGTTAACTATGAGAGATCAATCCCCACCAACTGGAGGCAAGTGTCACACAGACTGAAGGTTGACTATGAGAGATCAATCCCCACCAACTGGAGGCAAGTGTCACACAGACTGAAGGTTAACTATGAGAGATCAATCCCCACCAACTGGAGGCAAGTGTCACACAGACTGAAGGTTAACTATGAGAGATCAATCCCACCAACTGGAGGCAAGTGTCACACAGACTGAAGGTTAACTATGAGAGATCAATCCCACCAACTGGAGGCAAGTGTCACACAGACTGAAGGTTAACTATGAGAGATCAATCCCCACCAACTGGAGGCAAGTGTCACACAGACTGAAGGTTGACTATGAGAGATCAATCCCCACCAACTGGAGGCAAGTGTCACACAGACTGAAGGTTAACTATGAGAGATCAATCCCCACCAACTGGAGGCAAGTGTCACACAGACTGAAGGTTAACTATGAGAGATCAATCCCCACCAACTGGAGGCAAGTGTCACACAGACTGAAGGTTGACTATGAGAGATCAATC
>CM026404.1:52439073-52456416 GCA_014843695.1 Archivesica marissinica | reverse complement strand
CCCCAGGGATCATTCTAGAGGGCGATGTGGGCGAAATTGTCGCCCTAGGGACCCTGACTTCGCCCTCTGGGGGCCCCACTTCTCCCTTAAAAAACAATTTAAAAAATATTTTTTGTTTTTTTTACGATTTTCAAACAAAATTTTGTCTAGTAAGATACACTGGCCCATTATAAAGCACTCCTTCTATTCAAATGTTGTATTTAATGGTTGTACTGTGCATTTTAACCCTATTTTGCAGAAGTATATTAAAGAACTCCATTTAAGGAAGCGATCACGCGATTCTCACTTCTCCCAATAATTCTGACCTAGAATGAACGCTGTGTATGTAATATATTTTAATATATTTCAGATCTCTGGACATCACATTCACAACTACCCATACCTGAAACACTTGGCAACTTAAGAAACAAGTTAGATGAGTTTTGTTGATGTGTTTGTTGGCAACTACATTGTCATAGACTTTGAGCTGTATCATCTGTGGCTCAGTGGACGTTCATGTAAGATTTCTACTTCTTTCTTCTAACATTCTAATTGTTAACCGGATTGTGAAGCAGTCATGTCTTATGCATTGGTGATGTATGTCTGTCTGTGGTATACAAGTTTTAGCATTTCTATAAAGCAAATTCAAACCACTGATTATCTTCATTGGATAATCCATGGTCATTTAGCTTGAAGCAAGTAATTAATCTTCACAACCGTTGGTAGGAGATATCTGTGGAACCTGCGCGTAATGGATACGGTGTTAAGAGATTGTGGAAGTCGTGATAGCGCGTTCGCTTCAGGTGTGAAAGACCCGGAGTTTGAACCCCGCTGGAGCCGTTACGATTGTGCCCTTAGGCAAGGCATTTAAATTCCACGTTGCCTCTTCTCTCTCCCTCATGGCGTTGAAATCCAGCAGGATTGAGGTCTCGAGAGTGATTAATATAAATTGTAAGAACTTGTTTCGCAATCAACCTAAATTAAATTTGTATAAACTAAGAGATAGTGAGTTCGAGCCCTGCCAAAACGTTTGTAGTGTCCTTAGGCAATACTCTTTAATCCATGTTGCCTCTTCTCTCTCCCTCATGGCGATGGATTCCATCAGGAATGAGGTCTCGAGAGCAGTTAATCTAATGTTATAAAGAACACAGTCAAGCTGTTAAGTCGAGTTGTTAAGAACAAGTACAATACCCTTTACAGCAATGTGGTGATGATCTTTACCATGACCTCTTCTGGGGTTACGGTCAGTACAATACCCTGGTGATGATCTTTACCTCAACCTCTTCCGGGGCTAAGGTCAGTACAATACCCTGGTGATGATCTTTACCTTGACCTCTTCCGGGGTTAAGGTCAGTACAATACCCTGGTGATGATCTTTACCTTGACCTCTTTCGGGGTTACGGTCAGTACAATACCCTGGTGATGATCTTTACCTTGACCTCTTCCGGGGTTAAGGTCAGTACAATACCCTGGTGATGATCTTTACCTTGACCTCTTCCGGGGTTAAGGTCAGTACAATACCCTGGTGATGATCTTTACCCTGACCTCTTCTGGGGTTAAGGTCAGTACAATACCCTGGTGATGATCTTTACCCTGACCTCTTGCAGGGTTACGGTCAGTACAATACCCTGGTGATGATCTTTACCCTGACCTCTTGCAGGGTTAAGGTCATCAGTAATTCATTACTGACAAGCTGCTATATCGCTTCACTGAATGGTCAGAATTTAATTAAACTATAAACATGTATTCATCACATGATACACTATTCAGTTATGTTATATTTGACGTGTGGCGTCCGTGGTCCAGTGGTAGAGCGTCGGATTTGGAATCGAACGGTCCCGGGTTCGATACTCAGTCAGGCCACGTATGTAGTGTCATTGAGCAAGGCACCTCACACACATTGCTTAGTACTGGTTAATCGCTTAGGTCGGCTAAGCATGCCCAGGAAAACATGTCTAAGTCCCCGCGAGGGGTTTGACATTAAAGGAACATACATGCATACATACCTTGACATTAGTTAGGGTCGGCAGTATGATGTAATCCAACATTTTGTGCATGTTGGTACTTCTTGTTTGATAATAAAAGACTTTATTTGATTTGATAATATTGTATTGCTCTATATACATGTATGTAACAATCACCATCATATTATAAATAGATAATTAACAAGTGGGTTGGGCCACAAGTTCTAACAACATTAGTGATTGGCCCTCCGGCTCCCCATAACAGACTTGATGATAACAGAACCAGTAGCTGAACATTATTATTATTGCGTAAAATGGTGCTGCTGAAGGCGTAAATCCCGAACAAACAAACAAATATGATTATCATAGATAATGGTATGATATTTGGTGAAATGGAGATATAAATTATTGTGGATTATAAATGTGAATGATGATGTGAACAAGCGGAATGTCGTTTCTAAGTTATCTTATATATGTGCATTTCTTAAACTGATAGTAATGTCCGCCCCCGTGGTCGAGTGGTTACGGTCGCTGACTTGTATACCACTGTAACCTATCATCACTGATGGTTACAGGTTCGAGCCCCGCTCAGACCGTGTCTCATTTATATGAAAAAGTTGGCAGTTTCTTACGGAGGTTGGTGCACCCAAGTACTAGTTAACCGCTGGAGCCTGCCCAGGAAAGGTGTTTTTAGGTAAACTGCCCGCCGGCGATATAGCCCAAAATGGTGCTGTTGAAGGCGTAAAACCCGAAATATAAATAAACTGATAGTAAACAAATACTGACGTCATAAGCGACCAACATTACGTTTCAAACGTTCTTTCAAAACATGTCTACAGTCAAACCTGTCTTAAGCAGCCAACCAAGGGAATCACAGAAAGTGGCTGCTTAGCACAGGTGGTTGCTTAATAGAGGTCAACTGTATAATGAAACAACATATTGGGAATCTGCTAACTGGCTGCTTAATACAGGTTGGCTGCTTAATAGAGGTGACCACTAACACAGGTTTGACTGTACTTAATAGAGGTAACCACTAACACAGGTTTGACTGTACTTAATAGAGGTGACCACTAACACAGGTTTGACTGTACTTAATAGAGGTGACCACTAACACATGTTTGACTGTACTTAATAGAGGTCACCACTAACACAGGTTTGACTGTACTTAATAGAGGTGACCACTAACACAGGTTTGACTGTACTTAATAGAGGTGACCACTAACACAGGTTTGACTGTACTTAATAGATGTGACCACTAACACAGGTTTGACTGTACTTAATAGAGGTGACCACTAACACAGGTTTGACTGTACTTCAATAGAGGTGACCACTAACACATGTTTGACTGCACTTAATAGTGGTCACCTCTATTAAGTACAGTCAAACCTGTGTTAGTGGTCACCTCTATTAAGCAGCCAACCGGTATTAAGCAGCCAGTTTCCAGATTCTCAATCAGTTGTTTTATTATATATCTGACCTCTATTAAGCAGTCACCTGTGCCAAGCATCCACTTTCTCTGACTCCGTTGAAGACAGGTTTGACTGTACATGTATGTTTGCGTGTTGATCCAGGAGGTGGCCGGGTGTGTACGTGAGCCCCTACTGACTTATCTCTTGTTGGTTTATAATGTTGTGTTTTTATGTGTGTTGAATATACATTTTTAGTGAATGAATGTTGTGCAGCCCTACAGCAGCAGGGTGTGTTACTGTCAACGGGGGCGAGATATGAAGAATTAGTTAGCGACACCAAGGACAGTTTCCGGCTGTTTGCCAATCTAGAACAGTTTCTGAAATGGCCGACAAAGTTTGGAGAGCAACACTTGTACCAGATTGACGCAATCACACAGAGAAACCTCATAGAAAAGTAAGTTTTGGTGCCGGTAAATACCCATAACCCGTTCCTTCATAGAGATTTAGGTTAATATACTATTATATCTCCATACAAACGACAGCCATTTAGCTATCATGCAGTGTATAAGTAGTCGCCATATCTATCCCACCTCCATAGATATTACTGGGACTACATAGAGATTTAGGTTAATATATTATTATATCTCCATACAAACGACAGCCATTTAGCTATCATGCATGGATAAGTAGTCGCCATATCTATCCCACCTCCATAGATATTACTGGGACTACATATTATATTTAGGTTAATATACTATTATATCTCATACAAACGACAGCCATTTAGCTATCATGCAGTGGATAAGTAGTCGCCATATCTATCCACTCCATAGATATTACTGGGACTACATAGAGATTTAGGTTAATATACTATTATATCTCCATACAAACGACAGCCATTTAGCTATCATGCAGTGGATAAGTAGTCGCCATATCTATCCCACCTCCATAGATATCACTGGGACTACATACTATATTTAGGTTAATATACTATTATATCTGCACACAAACGACAGCCATTTAGCTATCATGCAGTGGATAAGTAGTCGCCATATCTATCCCACCTCCATAGATATTACTGGGACTACATACTATATTTAGGTTAATATACTATTATATCTCCATACAAATGACAGCCATTTAGCTATCATGCAGTGGATAAGTAGTTGCCATATCTATCCCACCTCCATAGATATTACTGGAACTACATAGAGATTTAGGTTAATATACTATTATATCTCCATACAAATGACAGCCATTTAGTTATCATGCAATGGATAAGTAGTCACCATATCTATCCCACCTCCATAGATATTTCTTGGATTACATGAGATTCTGGACTTTATTATGAACATTGGTTTGGCTACTACATTGTCAATGTATGTTGTATTGGTAATGGCATCAAGAGGTGTTTCTATGAGGGAAAGTGTTTATGAACATTGGTTTGGCTACTGCATTGTCAATGTATGTTGTATTGGTAATGGCATCAAGAGGTGTTTCTATGAGGGAAAGTGTTTATGAACATTGGCTTGGCTACTGCATTGTCAATGTATGTTGTATTGGTAATGGCGTCAAGAGGTGTTTCTATGAGGGAAAGGGTTTATGAACATTGGCTTGGCTACTGCATTGTCAATGTATGTCATATTGGTAATGGCGTCAAGAGGTGTTTCTATGAGGGAAAGGGTTTATGAACATTGGCTTGGCTACTGCATTGTCAATGTATGTCATATTGGTAATGGCGTCAAGAGGTGTTTCTATGAGGGAAAGGGTTAAATCTATACATGTATTAAAACTATTGTAAAAATGAAGCATATTCCTAAAACGTCCTTGTTCACACAATATCGAATATACAATGATTTATCTACCAACTAGATGATAGCACTCAGAGAGATGCTAACCCATGCGCTAGTAATTGACACAAAACCAAATGCTTTAATTCATATAACCTTGATTTGACCCTGAAAGGTCAACCTCAAGGTCACAGTTTATTTGAAAGGTGATATGAGGTTTCATATAGGTGTTCCATCAGAACTATGTGTCTATATTGCTTACTATTTCGGGTTAGAAGCATGTATAGTTAACTATGGAAGTCAATGGTAGTGGACATTTCACTGAACACCCTGACTGGACCGTTTTCTCCCAAAATCGCACTTCCTTAGTAGGCCAACCTATATATGTATGATTGTATATACATATATCCACAAAGTTTCATCAAAATCCATGAACAAGTTTTTGAGTTACCATGTCCACTCACAGACACACACTCGCACACAAACACGTTTCTAATGGTGGGGGTTTAGCTAACATACCGGTAGGAGGTGTCGATGTACAGCCATGATAGGGAAATGGAACCTAAACATAACAAGAATTGCCATGGCATATTATAAAATGTCTCCCCTGGTCTGTAGGTTATAAAACTTTTCTCCAATCTCAAACCCGGTCTCAAGCTTCTGATTGGATGAACCGATATAAATCTCAAAATGAACCATTAAAATCACTTACAGACGAATCTGTAGTTCAGCGGTAACACGTTGGACTGGTAATCCAGGGATTGCAGGTTTGATCCCCCGTCTAACCCTAATAAAATTAAGTCTTTCAGATGGGACTTTAAACCGAGGTCTCGTGTCGGTGCTTAGACTGTGCATGTAAAAGAACCAGAGGAGACTCTGGAATGGGTCTCTGTCTGTATCATTGAACTATCCTCCAAAAATCTAAAATGACTAATCTCTTCAGGAGACATCACTCATATGGGCAACTGGTAGCGACGATAAATAAACGTAAAACAAACACACATAAATTCACTCGAGATTGAGATCTGAAAACAGTTTTATAACCTCATGGCTTGATATAGCGGCACACAAGCATGAAAACTGTGCTAAAAACTAGTCATTTTAAAAATAAAATAGAACTATTTATTTAATTTTGACGTGTTTTACTTTATTTTGTCTGACAACGTAATCCAGACTCGTATAATAATTATTCTTGGAATTAATAAAGTTTCAAACAACACAGAAAGATTTGTTTGAATTTTGATATGTTTATTTTCTTATGTTTCAGATATTATCGGTTTGATGATGTAGTTATCCGAGAAATTCTTGGACGTAAATTGTCGACAAAAAAGCGCAACAACCTTGATGATGTTAGCGATAAGACGAGAGTACCTCTCAGAAGCTGCTGTAGACAGGTAAACATTACTCACACACATACGGCCACCTGTCTGGTTGTGTTGTATCATTTACAGTTTGACATGTCTGGTTGTGTTGTATCATTTACAGTTTGACATGTCTGGTTGTGTTGTATCTTTTACAGTTTGACATGTCTGGTTGTGTTGTATTTTACAGTTTGACATGTCTGGGTGTGTTGTATTTTACAGTTTGACATGTCTGGTTGTGTTGTATTTACAGTTTGACATGCTGGTTGTGTTGTATTTTACAGTTTGACATGTCTGGTGATTGTATTTTACGTTTGACATGTCTGGTTGTGTTGTATTTTACAGTTTGACATGTCTGGTTGTGTGTATTTTACAGTTTGACATGTCTGGTTGTGTTGTATTTTACAGTTTGAATGTCTGGTTGACTTGTATTTTGTATTTTACAGTTTGACATGTCTGGTTGTGTTGTATTTTACAGTTTGACACATCTGGTTGTGTTGTATTTTACAGTTTGACATGTCTGGTTGACTTGTATTTTACAGTTTGACATGTCTGGTTGTGTTGTATTTTACAGTTTGACATGTCTGGTTGTGTTGTATTTTACAGTTTGACATGTCTGGTTGTGTTGTATTTTACAGTTTGACATGTCTGGTTGTGTTGTATTTTACAGTTTGACATGTCTGGTTGTGTTGTATTTTACAGTTTGACATGTCTGGTTGTGTTGTATTTTACAGTTTGACATGTCTGGTTTTGTTGTATTTTACAGTTTGACATGTCTGGTTGTGTTGTATTTTACAGTTTGACATGTCTGGTTGTGTTGTATTTTACAGTTTGACATGTCTGGTTGTGTTGTATTTTACAGTTTGACATGTCTGGTTGACTTGTATTTTACAGTTTGACATCTGGTGTGTTGTATTTTACAGGACATGTTGGTTGTTGTATTTTACAGTTTGACATGTCTGTGGTTGTATTTTACAGTTGACATGTCTGGTTGTGTTGTATTTTACAGTTTGACATGTCTGGTTGTGTTGTATTTTACAGTTTGACATGTCTGGTTGTGTTGTATTTTACAGTTTGACATGTCTGGTTGTGTTGTATTTTACAGTTTGACATGTCTGGTTGTGTTGTATTTTACAGTTTGACATGTCTGGTTGTGTTGTATTTTACAGTTTGACATGTCTGGTTGTGTTGTATTTTACAGTTTGACATGTCTGGTTGTGTTGTATTTTACAGTTTGACATGTCTGGTTGTGTTGTATTTTACAGTTTGACATGTCTGGTTGTGTTGTATTTTACAGTTTGACATGTCTGGTTGTGTTGTATTTTACAGTTTGACATGTCTGGTTGTGTTGTATTTTACAGTTTGACATGTCTGGTTGTGTTGTATTTTACAGTTTGACATGTCTGGTTGTGTTGTATTTTACAGTTTGACATGTCTGGTTGTGTTGTATTTTACAGTTTGACATGTCTGGTTGTGTTGTATTTTACAGTTTGACATGTCTGGTTGTGTTGTATTTTACAGTTTGACATGTCTGGTTGTGTTGTATTTTACAGTTTGACATGTCTGGTTGTGTTGTATTTTACAGTTTGACATGTCTGGTTGTGTTGTATTTTACAGTTTGACATGTCTGGTTGTGTTGTATTTTACAGTTTGACATGTCTGGTTGTGTTGTATTTTACAGTTTGACATGTCTGGTTGTGTTGTATTTTACAGTTTGACATGTCTGGTTGTGTTGTATTTTACAGTTTGACATGTCTGGTTGTGTTGTATTTTACAGTTTGACATGTCTGGTTGTGTTGTATTTTACAGTTTGACATGTCTGGTTGTGTTGTATTTTACAGTTTGACATGTCTGGTTGTGTTGTATTTTACAGTTTGACATGTCTGGTTGTGTTGTATTTTACAGTTTGACATGTCTGGTTGTGTTGTATTTTACAGTTTGACATGTCTGGTTGTGTTGTATTTTACAGTTTGACATGTCTGGTTGTGTTGTATTTTACAGTTTGACATGTCTGGTTGTGTTGTATTTTACAGTTTGACATGTCTGGTTGTGTTGTATTTTACAGTTTGACATGTCTGGTTGTGTTGTATTTTACAGTTATTTTACAGTTTGACATGTCTGGTTGTTGTATTTAGTGACATGTCTGGTTGTGTTGTATTTTACAGTTTGACATGTCTGGTTGTGTTGTATTTTACAGTTTGACATGTCTGGTTGTGTTGTATTTTACAGTTTGCATTGGGTGTGTGTTTTTCGTTTGACATGTGTTGTGTTGTATTTACAGTTTGACATGTCTGGTTGTGTTGTATTTACAGTTTGACATGTCTGGTGTGTTGTATTTTACAGTTTGACATGTCTGGTTGTGTTGTATTTTACAGTTTGACATGTCTGGTTGTGTTGTATTTTACAGTTTGACATGTCTGGTTGTGTTGTATTTTACAGTTTGACATGTCTGGTTGTGTTGTATTTTACAGTTTGACATGTCTGGTTGTGTTGTATTTTACAGTTTGACATGTCTGGTTGTGTTGTATTTTACAGTTTGACATGTCTGGTTGTGTTGTATTTTACAGTTTGACATGTCTGGTTGTGTTGTATTTTACAGTTTGACATGTCTGGTTGTGTTGTATTTTACAGTTTGACATGTCTGGTTGTGTTGTATTTTACAGTTTGACATGTCTGGTTGTGTTGTATTTTACAGTTTGACATGTCTGGTTGTGATGTATTTTACAGTTTGACATGTCTGGTTGTGTTGTATTTTACAGTTTGACATGTCTGGTTGTGTTGTATTTTACAGTTTGACATGTCTGGTTGTGTTGTATTTTACCATTTGACATGTCTGATTGTGTTGTATTTTACAGTTTGACATGTCTGGTTGTGTTGTATTTTACCGTTTGACATGTCTGGTTGTGTTGTATTTTACAGTTTGACATGTCTGGTTGTGTTGTAATTTACAGTTTGACATGTCTGGTTGTGTTGTATTTAACAGTTTGACATGTCTGGTTTTGTTGTATTTTACAGTTTGACATGTCTGGATGTGTTGTATTTTACAGTTTGACATGTCTGGTTGTGTTGTATTTTACAGTTTAATGTCTGGTTGTGTTGTATTTTACAGTTTGACATGTCTGGTTGTGTTGTATTTTACAGTTTGACATGTCTGGTTGTGTTGTATTTTACAGTTTGACATGTCTGGTTGTGTTGTATTTTACAGTTTGACATGTCTGGTTGTGTTGTATTTTACAGTTTGACATGTCTGGTTGTGTTGTATTTTACAGTTTGACATGTCTGGTTGTGTTGTATTTTACAGTTTGACATGTCTGGTTGTGTTGTATTTTACAGTTTGACATGTCTGGTTGTGTTGTAATTTACAGTTTGACATGTCTGGTTGACTTGTATTTTACAGTTTGACAATGTTAAGCGAGTATTTAAAACTGTGGAGGAGATGCCAGGATCACTGGAGAAAAATATCAAGAGTAACTTCTGTATAACATCCGATGAATTGGCCAAGTAAGTAATGGTTGACACGCTGTGTAATGTATATCTCTACTTTTCTGGTAAGTATTTAGAAGTATTTACTACCAGTTGTATGTTGTTATACATGTATAGTTGCTGCAGATTCAACTTTGTTTTCTTTATTAGCCCATTCAACACCAAGTAACTGACATGGACTGGTGCATGATATGTTTAGACCAATAAATTAATAAGAAAATTAGATTTGGATCAGTTCATTTATCAAAATGGGTAATTTTTGTTTAAAAATAGTTATATTACCGGCAAAAAGTGCAGATCCTGATGAGATGGCTCGTCACGAGCCGGCTCATCTGGATCTACACTTTTTGTAAGCCTATTTAGAGGCCTGTGGTGTTGAAAGGGTTACAGTAGTTCCGAATGTGTAACAGACTGGTCAATAATCCAGTGGTTAACGCGTTTGTCTGCGTTTCCTGTGATTGCAGGTTCGATCCCCCATCTGACCGTAATAATATGAACAGACTTTCAGAGAGAACCTGAAGAGACTCTGAAATTGGTCTCTCTCTGTATCATCGCACTATCCTTCAAAATATAAAATGACTAATCTCTTCAGGAGGCTCTTATGGGCATCTGGAAGCGAAGATAAATAAATGTAAAACACACACATGAAAAAATACCTTAGAAAAAACTATTATCTTTTGAATACAGTTGATATCATTGTTGATATTTCATTAATTCTTGTCTAATTTCTGCTTGATATCATTGTTGATATTTCATTAATTCTTGTCTAATTTCTGCTTGATATCATTGTTGATATTTCATTAATTCTTGTCTAATTTCTGCTTGATATCATTGTTGATATTTCATTAATTCTTGTCTAATTTCTGCTTGATATCATTGTTGATATTTCATTAATTCTTGTCTAATTTCTGCTTGATATCATTGTTGATATTTCATTAATTCTTGTCTAATTTCTGCTTGATATCATTGTTGATATTTCATTAATTCTTGTCTAATTTCTGCTTGATATCATTGTTGATATTTCATTAATTCTTGTCTAATTTCTGCTTGATATCATTGTTGATATTTCATTAATTCTTGTCTAATTTCTGCTTGATATCATTGTTGATATTTCATTAATTCTTGTCTAATTTCTGCTTGATATCATTGTTGATATTTCATTAATTCTTGTCTAATTTCTGCTTGATATCATTGTTGATATTTCATTAATTCTTGTCTAATTTCTGCTTGATATCTGTCTAATTTCTGCTTGATATCTGTCTAATTTCTGCTTGATATCTGTCTAATTTCTGCTTGTTTGTTTTTTGTTAATATCTGTCTAATTTCTGCTTGATATCTGTCTAATTTCTGCTTGATATCTTGTCTAATTTCTGCTTGATATCTGTCTAATTTCTGCTTGATATCTGTCTAATTTTTGCTTGATATCTGTCTAATTTCTCCTTGATATCTTGTCTAATTTCTGCTTGATATCTTTATAATTTGTGCTTGATATCTGTCTAATTTCTGCTTGATATCTTTATAATTTGTGCTTGATACCTGTCTAATTTCTGCTTGATATCTGTCTAATTTCTGCTTGATATCTGTCTAATTTCTGTTTGATATCTGTCTAATTTCTCCTTGATACCTGTCTAATTTCTGCTTGATATCTGTCTAATTTCTGCTTGATATCTGTCTAATTTCTCCTTGATACCTGTCTAATTTCTGCTTGATATCTGTCTAATTTCTGCTTGATATCTGTCTAATTTCTACTTGCTACCTGTCTAATTTCTGCTTGATATCTGTCTAATTTATGCTTGATATCTGTCTAATTTATGCTTGATATCTGTCTAATTTATGCTTGATATCTGTCTAATTTATGCTTGATATGGCTACTTTAAGTACATGTAAAGTGTCATAGCCTTTTTGGATGGCAATGTTAGAATGTCATTTTACTGCACGGTAAGTCATGTCAATGTTTCTACCCAGGTGCCCACCCGTATCTAACACTACTTGGAGGGACGCCCGGGGTCTTCTTCCACCAATAATTACTAGTGTAACATAGTTACCTTTTGCCTTGCGCCTATATACATGTGTAGCGATTAATTACCTTATGTTTTGATGACTCTCTTAATTTAATTATTTAAACATGTATGATTATATTATAGGACAACAGTCTTTTCAGTGTGTGTGTGTGTGTCCTTTGTTGGGGACATCAGATATACATAAAATGGATGGTGGAATTCCATTGTTTGGATCACGCGACCATCATATGGGATTTCGCCAGACATGTGGTGGTAGAGTGCTTACTAAGCAGCATACACACAATGAATTGACTGGTGCAAGCCGGAATTAATGCATGGTTTGTAGAGGTGTTGCACTCTCTCTGGCAGTAGACACGGACGGGGTCACAGGGTCATGGAAACGCATGATCGTGTGATCAAATCTATTTGCTATTCCATGCCAAATTGTCAACAATTGAAAAGCTAAATGAATTTGATTAGTTAAAAGTATTGTGAGGAGAGCTTATAGCTCTCCTCACAATTGTCTATAAAACCATCTCGGACAGCTTTGGCAGGGAGAGAGCCTGGTTACTATTGAGACTAGCGTCTCTGTTTTGGTTATAATGTCGGCTCTTAGATGTAATTAAATACTATTAAGACTTTGTTGTTGCTGTGATTACGTCCGGAGAGCCTCGCCGAGTCCACATCGTAACACTAGATGAAGAATCACCACACGACCCAAGCTGTTGGTGCGACTTTAAACCCCAAAAACAAACAAACAAACAAATCTATATAGAAACAACCTTCAGTATCATATATCATAGTGTACTGTTGATGACAAAGTTTGGTTTTACAGGAAGTATGCAGCAATTGTATTCATGGCAAATCATCGATTCGAGACGGGAAAGAAGCGACTTAGTCACCTGACATTCGATGACTTTATATTCTGTGCCGAGCTCATGATAGTCAACTGGTCGTACAGTGCAGCAGGTAATCACGTGACGTCAAACATTGTAAACAAATAAACAAGAATGTATACATGTACTCTGTATGATAGCAAAGAGAGACAATTGTCAGTTACTTCCCCTGAATACTCTTTTTAAGGATGATGGTAGTAAAACAACAAACATATTGCCTATTAAATACATAATAAAAAGTAAAAACATACAGTCTGTTAATTTATATTTCCAATCTTTCATTTCTTCTGATACCACATTCACTGTGAAGAGGTATTCAAATCAAACTGAAAAACAGCAAAAATATCCAAAATGTAATGTTTGGCATAGCCAGTGCTCACCTGTGAATAACGTCACTGTGTTTACACACTGTATTCCTCCGCCAAATGATACAGTATACCAACCTTCAGTTTGCAATAGCCTGAATTCTTATACCATATCTTTTCTACACATCAACTAATCTGAAATCTTCTCCAGTCACATAATTTCTCAAAAAACACAAAAACTACCACTGCCTGTCATGAAAACGCATTTTTACCAAAAAGAAAAATGAACTATATTAGTTATTGGGACTACATTCGAGTGAACCTCGGATTTACTTCTATTTACGTATATACAACCTGATAGGTCTTTTTAAATTGTTTCCTGTTTTCCTCGTGGTTTCCTCTGCACCATATGCTATCCATGTTCCTCTGTTTTCTCAATTTATGATTTTAAATGATTAAATCTCAACAGACGCCACACCGTATATCCAGTGAATACTTGACTCTTTCAATTTATTGTCAATTCATTTTAAATGATTTTGATAGAACACATTTGTCATGTTACAACATCTGGTTATGAAACAACAGTAAAAACAAAGGATTCCAACTAATAGGATCAATATACATTTTGGGATAAATCAGACTTTATCTGTCAAGGGAGGTAATAGAAAAGCATGCAATGTATAAATACTAATTTGACATACATGTGGGCAGGCAGTTATGTAGTCCAGTGGTAACACGCTGGACTGGTAATCCAGGGATCACAGGTTTGATCCCCCGTCTGACCCTAATAAAATTAACAGTCTTTCAGATGGGACGTTAAACCGAGGTCTCGTGTCGGTGCTGTACACCGTGCACATAAAAGAACCAGAGGAGATTCTGGAATGGGTCTCTGTCTGTATCATGCACTATCCTCCAAAATCTAAAATAACTAATCTCTTCAGGAGGCGTCGCTCATATGGGCAACTGGTAGCGACGATAAATAAACGTAAAACACACACATGTGGGCAAGGTAACTCTAAAAGTTGTTGATAGAATTTGATGAAACTTTGTGGGGTATAGAGGGTTAGTATAGGAGGAAGTGATAGGGGTTTTGTGAGAAATCGATCAATGCCTCTGGTCACCCTAACCACAGGCGTTGCCCAATTTCTCCCAAAATCAAATCATTTCCTCATAGATCATTCCTCTGCTACTCTCTAGTTCTGGTTTGTTATTGTTTCAGAATGTGATAACCATGAGGACATGGATGTAGATTTAGACAGGATGTTTTTACAAGACCTCCGGGACCTAAAAATACTCAATGAGAGAGACCATCTTGATGAACAAAGAAGGTAAGTCGGATAAGAAGGCCAAGTCAAACATAGATTGGGTCCATCGTCACCAAGAAACATCTTGATGAACAAAGAAGGTAAGTCGGATAAGAAGGCCAAGTCAAACATAGATTGGGTCCATCGTCACCGAGAAACATCTTGATGAACAAAGAAGGTAAATCTGATAAGAAGGCCAAGTCAAACATAGATTGTGTCCATCGTCACCGAGAAACATCTTGATGAACAAAGAAGGTAAATCTGATAAGAAGGCCAAGTCAAACATAGATTGGGTCCATCGTCACCGAGAAACATCTTGATGAACAAAGAAGGTAAATCTGATAAGAAGGCCAAGTCAAACATAGATTGGGTCCATCGTCACCGAGAAACATCTTGATGAACAAAGAAGGTAAATCTGATAAGAAGGCCAAGTCAAACATAGATTGGGTCCATCGTCACCGAGAAACATCTTGATGAACAAAGAAGGTAAATCTGATAAGAAGGCCAAGTCAAACATAGATTGGGTCCATCGTCACCGAGAAACATCTTGATGAACAAAGAAGGTAAATCTGATAAGAAGGCCAAGTCAAACATAGATTGGGTCCATCGTCACCGAGAAACATCTTGATGAACAAAGAAGGTAAATCTGATAAGAAGGCCAAGTCAAACATAGATTGGGTCCATCGTCACCGAGAAACATCTTGATGAACAAAGAAGGTAAATCTGATAAGAAGGCCAAGTCAAACATAGATTGGGTCCATCGTCACCGAGAAACATCTTGATGAACAAAGAAGGTAAATCTGATAAGAAGGCCAAGTCAAACATAGATTGGGTCTGTGGTTTGTGGGGTTTGTGGGGTTGTTGGGTTATCGTCACGAGAGAGATTATCTTGATAAACAAAGAAGGTAAGTCGGATAAAAAGACCAAGTCAAACATAGATTGGGTCTATCGTCACCAAGAAACATCTTGATAAACAAAGAAGGTAAATCTGATAAGGCCAAGTCAAGCATAGATTGGGTCCATCGTCACCGAGAAACATCTTGATAAACATAGAAGGTAAATCTGATAAGAAGGCCAAGTCAAGCATAGATTGGGTCCATCGTCACCAAGAAACATCTTGATAAACAAAGAAGGTAAGTCAGATAAGAAGGCCAAGTCAAACATAGATTGGGTCCATCGTCACCGAGAAACATCTTGATGAACAAAGAAGGTAAGTCGGATAAGAAGGCCAAGTCAAACATAGATTGGGTCCATCGTCACCGAGAAACATCTTGATGAACATAGAAGGTAAATCTGATAAGAAGGCCAAGTCAAGCATAGATTGGGTCCATCGTCACCAAGAAACATCTTGATAAACAAAGAAGGTAAGTCGGATAAGAAGGCCAAGTCAAACATAGATTGGGTCCATCGTCACCAAGAAACATCTTGATGAACAAAGAAGGTAAGTCGGATAAGAAGGCCAAGTCAAATATAGATTGGGTCTATTGTCTGGCTCATTTACAGATCTGGCTGGTAACAAACTACCTGTGCACTTTCATTTTTAATGAGCATTGAACATAGAATATTATCAACATAGTGATTTAAACTTTTTAACACTTTACCATACTTGAATGTAAATATGTTGTGAGCATGTGTCTATGGTAACTGTTTCATCGTCCAAAAAAAATATGTGACATAATTTCGCGACCACAACAAACCAGGTCAAACATGTTTACACCGAATGTGCAGATTGACTTATGTAAATAACACTCTTTGAGCCGAAACCCGCATCATAGTAAAAGTGAAAGTTTCCTCGCAATCACCTTCCTAGTGCTACATGTGGTCGCAGTTTCATTTGCTTTTGGGTAGTAATAATGAACAATAATGACACAAAGCAGTTGTGTGTGAAAATGTCATTTTATTAAAAATGACCAAAAAGTAGAATATATATATACAGTCCAAATTTATTTTGTTTTAAAGACAAAAGCAAAGGTGGGTGCGAAAATACCGCCACAAACAACTAGTTGTATGACGATGAGTTGTGCACCCCCCAATACCATATGTAGCATATGCAACCTCAGAAACACTAACATTCGTCTTAACTAAAGAAACATTTATAACATTGCACAAGTACTGTCTGTATATAACATACGAGTTGCAGCCTTGTACTGAACCACAAAGGATGTAACATAATAATGCAAGTTTATAGTAATCTACAAAACATGTAACTGATCATAATTATCCAAAACCTTTACATTAAACACATACAAGCTGTAAGCAGGCATCAATTGTAGACGAGTATATACAGAGTGGCTTTATCCACAAAGCAGTCTTATGCTGGACTTTGTGAAATACAACCTAAAACGTTTGTGTATACATGTACCAAGCAGTCTTATGCTGAACCTGGTACTTAAACAGCCAATATAAAGAACCCGTCTTATACTAGGCAAATCTTGACACTTACTAATACTAAACATTTTACTAAGCTAGTCGTGCACGCTGTACAATCTCAAACATTGGTGTAACCATACCCCACAAACGGTTTGGTAATAACAAGTAACCTTATTGGATACTCAGGTACTTAACATAAAACACATGAAATACACCAGAACCATCTATACAGCTAGAGCAGCTGCTTAAATACACCAGAACCATCTATACAGCTAGAGCAGCTGCTTAAATACACCAGAACCATCTATACAGCTAGAGCAGCTGCTTAAATACACCAGAACCATATATACAGCTAGAGCAGCTGCTTAAATACACCAGAACCATCTATACAGCTAGAGCAGCTGCTTAAATACACCAGAACCATCTATACAGCTAGAGCAGCTGCTTAAATACACCAGAACCATCTATACAGCTAGAGCAGC
>CM026404.1:52411229-52438073 GCA_014843695.1 Archivesica marissinica | reverse complement strand
CTGACCCTAATCAAATTAACAGTCTTTCAGATGGGACGTTAAACCGAGGTCTCGTGTCGGTGCTTTACACCGTGCACGTAAAAGAACCAGAGGAGACTCTGGAAGGGGTCTCTCTCAGTATCATTGCACTATCCTCCAAAAATCTAAAATAACTAATCTCTTCAGGGGGCGTCGCTCATATGGGCAACCGGTAGCGACGATAAATAAACGTAAAAACACACACCTCAAATTGAATGGTAAACTTATGTATTATATATGAAATTGGCATTGTAACTTGATAGTAAACTAGTAAAAGTTGGGCTCGTCCGGGATTTGAACCCGGGACCTCTCGCACCCTAAGCGAGAATCATACCCCTAGACCAACGAGCCAAACACGAATGACAGCTTAGATAAATGTACACAGTAAATGTAAGCCTACTGTATTTTATCTCGCCATAATGATCTAACATTGTTAATGTGTTTCAATAACAAGTCTTAAAGATTATACATCTGATAAATGAGGCTCGTTGGTCTAGGGGATTTATATACACACAATTAAATATTGCTGTAAACTTATTAACACGGATAATATCATTTTAGAAACCGTTTACAGGCAAGCAAGTTCAGAATGCATGCTAAGTTGTACACATTTGGTGGCAATTGTTATAATGTTGCTATGCGACTATCACAATGCTTATGTTTTTCAGGAATAACGCGTCGATGACCATTCTTTCTTAATCAGTGTATTCAGACAACGCATAATTGATTCATTCATACAGCTGTCTCTAAATGTAACCACTATCAATTATGTCGCCTATATTTTGCCTGGTCAGTCAAATAAATATAAATTAACAGCGAGACTATTAATTGGGCCGTATTGAGTTTCTGATGATATCAACTTGTCATTTTGCCAGAAGTTAAAAAGTGAAAAATCGACAGTCTGAAAGCCAGGCTAGCCCAATGTGTTAATACAGCTGTACATAAATAAGAAAGCATTTATCACCTCAAATTGAACAGGCGGATATGTAGCCCAGTGGTAACACGCTAGTTTATACAAATTTATTTTAGCTCGATTGCGAAACAAGTTATTTCAACTTATATAAATCACTCTCGAGACCTCATTCCTGATGGAATCCATCGCCACGAGGGAGAGAGAAGAGGCAACGTTTAATTTAAATGCCTTGCCTAAGGGCACAATCGTAACGGCTCCATCGGGGCTCGAACTCTGGACCGTTCGCACTTGAAGTGGTAACACGCTGGACTGGTAATGCAGGGATCGCAGGTTCGATCTCCCGTCTGACCCTAATCAAATTAACAGTCTTTCAGATGGGACGTTAAACCGAGGTCTCGTGTCGGTGCTTTACACCGTGCACGTAAAAGAACCAGAGGAGACTCTGGAAGGGGTCTCTCTCAGTATCATTGCACTATCCTCCAAAAATCTAAAATAACTAATCTCTTCAGGGGGCGTCGCTCATATGGGCAACCGGTAGCGACGATAAATAAACGTAAAAACACACACCTCAAATTGAATGGTAAACTTATGTATTATATATGAAATTGGCATTGTAACTTGATAGTAAACTAGTAAAAGTTGGGCTCGTCCGGGATTTGAACCCGGGACCTCTCGCACCCTAAGCGAGAATCATACCCCTAGACCAACGAGCCAGACACGAATGACAGCTTAGATAAATGTACACAGTAAATGTAAGCCTACTGTATTTTATCTCGCCATAATGATCTAACATTGTTAATGTGTTTCAATAATGAGTCTTAAAGATTATACATCTGATAAGTGAGGCTCGTTGGTCTAGGGGTATGATTCTCGCTTTGGGTGCGAGAGGTCCCGGGTTCAAATCCCGGACGAGCCCTTGTATTTTTATTCAGCTCGTATTTGTATACAAATATTATTAGTTGTATTCATTATTTATATATACACGTATACAAATACACAATTATATATTGCTGTAAACTTATTAACACGGATAATATCATTTTAGAAACCGTTTACAGGCAAGCAAGTTCAGAATGCATGCTAAGTTGTACACATTTGGTGGCAATTGTTATAATGTTGCTATGCGACTATCACAATGCTTATGTTTTTCAGGAATAACGCGTCGATGACCATTCTTTCTTAATCAGTGTATTCAGACAACGCATAATTGATTCATTCATACAGCTGTCTCTAAATGTAACCACTATCAATTATGTCGCCTATATTTTGCCTGGTCAGTCAAATAAATATAAATTAACAGCGAGACTATTAATTGGGCCGTATTGAGTTTCTGATGATATCAACTTGTCATTTTGCCAGAAGTTAAAAAGTGAAAAATCGACAGTCTGAAAGCCAGGCTAGCCCAATGTGTTAATACAGCTGTACATAAATAAGAAAGCATTTATCACCTCAAATTGAACAGGCGGATATGTAGCCCAGTGGTAACACGCTAGTTTATACAAATTTATTTTAGCTCGATTGCGAAACAAGTTATTTCAACTTATATAAATCACTCTCGAGACCTCATTCCTGATGGAATCCATCGCCACGAGGGAGAGAGAAGAGGCAACGTTTAATTTAAATGCCTTGCCTAAGGGCACAATCGTAACGGCTCCAGCGGGGCTCGAACTCCGGACCGTTCGCACTTGACAATGCTTATGTTTTTGAGGAATAACGCGTCGATGATCATTCTTTCTTAATCAGTGTCTTCAGACAACGCATAATTGATTCATTCATACAGCTGTCTCTAAATGTCACCAATATGTTTAGACATATACATTATGTTAACTTCAATTTGAGCATGAGATATACTTGGGTGTTTTATCAAGTAATTTAATGTTTTATATATCTAGATTACATTTATCCGCCAGTACTTTAACCATACAAACTGGTCGCTATGCATGATAATCTAGAAACATTGCCGGACGGTTAATACAGCTGTACATGTATGTATATAAATAAGAAAGCATTTATCAATCTCAAATTGAATGGTAAACTTATGTATTATAATTATAGAAATTTGGCATTAAAAGTTGGGCTCATCCGGGATTTGAACCCGGGACCTCTCGCACCCTAAGCGAGAATCATACCCCTAGACCAACGAGCCATCTGTTAACATAGTAAAAAAGCATGGAATGTATATGACCTTATCCTAGACTTGCATTGAAGTTCTAGAATGAGGATTGTAGTGTCTGTGAGACAATTTGCAAGAAAACTAAATTTTACATATCTGGCCCTCTTATGCCAATACACTGTCGTTATATTTTGTGTCGGCTTGTATGCAGTATTAAACAGACGTAACTATTGCGGTTACATTCACTGATTATAATGCGGACGAATTAAATGCAAGAACACGCAAGAATAGTATGCATGTTACCGGAGAGAGTTTAAACACCCCACTTACTGGAGCATTTATGGAAAATACAGAGAGAAAACGCAAGTTGAAAGAAATCACGTGGCACCAAAACGTTATGATTATATAAACCATCTGATACGTCAGTCCATACGTTACTCGTATATTCGGAAATGAAACCAGTACAAGTTGTCATCCAGTGAAATAAACAAGGAACCAGAGGGCCAGATATGTAAGCGTTCTCATCGTTATGTAAAATCTGAAATATGAGCAAGCATGACACTTTCTTTGTCTAAGATCACATTTTCCATGCAAACTATGGTGTCTATGCGGAATGTCCATGGGAGTATTTACTGATTGAGAAAACTGTCTACGATTATGACCGAGTATTCCGTAATGTACTCCACCATCCTGCGTTGTATGCATTTTATGAGAAGTTAAAAATAATAGGTATACAATTTAGTTTTCTTGCAAATTGAACGAAAAGAACCCTCTCACAGATGCTACAATCCCCATTCTAGAACTTCAATGCAAGAATAGGATACGGTCGTTTACATTTTATGATTTTTACAATGTTATCAGATGGCTCGTTGGTCTAGGGGTATGATTCTCGCTTAGGGTGCGAGAGGTCCCGGGTTCAAATCCCGGATGAGCCCAACTTTTACTAGGTTTATTATCAAGTTACTTATTTGTGTACAGCTGTATTAACACATTGGGCTAGCCTGGGTTCCAGACTGTCGATTTTTCACTTTTTAACTTCTGGCAAAATGACAAGTTGATATGATCAGAAACTCAATACGGCCCAATTAATAGTCTCGGTGTTAATTTATATTTATTTGACTGACCAGGCAAAATATAGCGACGCTTGGCTTGTTCCCAGGCTAACATTGGGCTAATGTTTCTAGCTTATCAAGCATAGCGCCCAGTTTGTATTGTTAAAGCGTGGACAGATAAACGTAATCTAGATAATTATATAAAACCTCAAATTACTTGATAAAACACCACAGTAAATCTCATGCTCAAATTGAAGTTAACATACTTGATAAGGCTTTGCATGTGGCATGGTTCCAGATCAGCAACAACATTACACTGCATATCAATCTGGATGTATGCTGTATAATATTATGTTGTCTGCTAGTCAACCAAGGAATCAAGTAGTTTGTCTAGCCATACTATTCATATAACAGGCAGCATGGGATATGGCGAAATGGCATACTATTATGTAGCATCTGATCTGATACTATGTTACATGCAAAGTTAATATTGTCACCATCTATTCTCAAATTAAATACATACACAAAACAACAACAAATTAACAACAATGTTAAGTAATTACCCACGAAAATAGGTTAAAGAAAAAGATTATGACACGTGCAAAAAAGTAACGTCAACAATTAAATGTCACAATCAGCATCGTAACTATTAATTAATAAATACATTACCAATAACATATAATCCTCAAAGCATTTACTTCTGACAGATAAAACTCATGGTTAACTCAAGAATGTGCATCCATTCAACAGTATTTGGTCACACACACACACACACACACACACACACACACGTGACCAAAACAACCATCGAAAACGAAACAATTTCCTTGACCTATAGTCTGTTTCAAATCAAACATGGCAACTGTCAGGATAACATAGATATGGAGATTAGTTCACATAAACCTAACCGACATCAAGGTCAACGGAATAACCGTCATGAGTTCTTAGATTTGGAGATCAATCCACCTAAATGTGATCATCATCAAGACCTCATTGACACCGAAACCAGCTCACATAAACTAGACAACATTCAAAATTTCCTAGACCTGGAGATCAACTCTGAGCATCATCCTACAAAACAGAACGATACTAAACCAAAAGAACTAGAGACAGAATCAAATGAACTGAGAGTAAATGACACACATAAGCCAGTTGAGACCACTCCGAACATCACAAAGGATTATTCTTTTTTAGAGAAAATAGGCCTCATCCACAAAACCAGCTAGCCAAGGCCTCCACGAAAGAGAAACTACAGATACTGTCCTTCAATATTGAATCCGTAAGAAGCAACCATTTCGCCCTCAACAACAAAAATAACTATGATTTTATACTACTCCAGGAACACTGGCTTTGGTCTTATAAAGCAGATGACATATCCGAGCTATTCCCTGATCATGATTATTTCATCAAATGTACAGATGAAGGTATAGACTATACTCCAAATGACATAAGAAAACATGGAAAGCATGGTACAGCTATACTTTGGAAAAAATCACTCTCCCACCTGGTTGAAACTCATGAGGATGGATCTGATAGACTTAATGTGATCACACTACAATGCTCTCCCCTGCCAGTATGTATCATAAATGTCTACATGCCAGCTCAAGGGTCAATAGAGTTTAAAACAAACTACCCCAATCATCTAGACCAAATTTACGAGATCATCAAAAAGTTTCAAGACCATATCATCATATTTGGAGGAGACATGAATGGATCGGTAACCACACCTAGATATCCACATGACAGTATTCTAAAACAATTTCTCGATGAAGTGGACCTATATCTTCCTCATGACTATCCTAATGAACACACATTCTTCTCCTATAATGGCAGCAGTCGACATCTAGACTACATTCTATGCTCTCACCCAAATACCCAGGAAGTAAAGCGACCACATCCACTTGCCACTAGCACTTCCACTCACCTACCAATACACGGTATTATTGATGTAGTACTGAGTAGCCCAAGCTTGCCACAGAGAGATGATCCACCAATCCAGAGAAGAATCAAATGGGACAAAGTAGATGTAAACAAATACAAAGATATGACCTTAAAAAATCTTGGCAAAATAAACACCACTGAAAGCATGGAGTGCCTACATGATCAAATCACCTCTTGTCTTATACTATGTGGGGAAGAATCTTCAGAAAAGCAAAAACAAAAATCTAAAAGACGATCCAAGATTCCCATCTCGCATAACATCAAGCAGAAATTGGAGGAGTGTAGGAGGATATTCAAACAAATGAAGATAGGGAAAGAAAAAAACTGCTAACCATCTCACTCTCAAAGCTGCCAAAAAATCGTTGAGACAAGCCATCAGAATGGAAAGAGCAAAGGAAAGAAAAAGTCTTTACACGCAACTGATGCAAACTGAAACTGACAAAGATGTCCTCTTCTACAAGTTAGTGGCAAAACAGAGAAACACCCGACAGAAAACAGTAGGAACATTACGAATAGACGATCACGTGATACAATACCAAAAGATGGTTTTGAAGGCTTGGGCCTCTCATTTCCATAAACTAGGAACCTTCCAACAAATCCATCCACAATATGACCAAAAACACTTGTCAAGAATAAGTAAGACCAAAGAAGCCATAACTAGCCTCAACAAACTCACCAAGCCGTATAGAAATACTCCACCAGTTACTACGGCTGAGACAGAAAAAGCAATCAAACGTCTAAACAATGGCAAAGCTGCAGACAAGCGAGGACTCACAGCGGAACACTTAAAAATGTCTATACCCCACATCCTTCAACCATTAGCAGCACTGTTCTCTAAAGCATTACATGAAGGCATTCAACCTGATGAGTTCTTCACAGGATCCCTTACACCAGTAGGCAAAAAAGGCAAGGACCTTCTAGATCCTAATAACAGCAGAGGCATAGTATTATCCCCCATACTCGCGAAGGTCTACGAGCACATCATTGACCTCAGAGAAGTTAGCGGTGACTCAACTGACCCTCTGCAGTTTGGTTTCACTAAAGGGCGGTCCCCAGTCATGGCATCACTCATCACCACAGAAGCTATTGCAGAAAGTATTGATACAAATAAACCAATCTTTATTGCAAGTCTTGATACACAGAAAGCTTTTGACGTTGTATGGCATGACTCGCTGGCAATGAGAATATTTCTAAAGAAACCCTTTGCATACTGGAAAGCTCACACAAATATATTGGAGAATACCAGACTATGTGTCAAACTGAATGGACAATACAGTGAATCGTTCTGTATCAACCAAGGGGTAGGCCAAGGGAAAATCCTTTCAACCAAAAATTACAAAGATTTCATCGAGCCTGTCATCGAACTAGCACGGAAGAGCACAGCAGGCTGCCACATTGGCATATTCTTCATCGCTACACCAACATGTGCCGATGATATACTACTCCTTGCTGATAACCCTGTTGATCTCCAAAGACTACTATCAATAGCTCATGAATACTCAAGGCAGGAAAGGTACAACATTCACCCTGGAAAAACAAGAATCATTGTATACAATGACAATTCAAGAAATACATCACACTCATGGGTATTAGGAGAAACAGAAGTAGTACCAGCCAAAGTTCTAACACACTTGGGGATAAACAGATATGCATCCTGTACCACAAGCCCAGAAACGATACAAGACCGCATTACTGAGGCACGAAGAACATCCTACAGTCTTATGAAAGCAGGTTTCCATGGTACCACCGGACTCACCAATGCCTGTTTGAAACGCATGATTGATCTATACATTATACCCAGATTACTATACGGTCTTGAGTCCCTAATAGTAACTGAAAAACAGAAGACTCTACTTGAAACTGCATACAGAGACCTCCTGAAAAGAATACAAGCTCTTCCTCAAAGAACTGCAAACGAGGCACCTTATCTTCTATTCCACTCAACGACAGCAGAAGGCACACTTGATATCCGAACATTAACATTCTTTGGGAAAATCATCAACGATAGCTCATCAATTTTACACCAAATATGCATTCGTCAACTAGCCACTAAAGAATTATCATCCAACTCATGGTTCATCTCAATTGTAAAGCTGACATTCAAGTATGGTTTACCATCTCCCCATGATGTTATACAAAATCCGATGAAATACAATACATGGAAAAGACTGGTAAAGAAAACAGTACACATGTTCTGGAAAGAGGAACTTGAAACAGCTGCTAAAGAGAAACCCACACTCCAGCTAATTCACCCGGAAATACCATCATGGGGACATGTTGAAATGAACCCATATGCTGTTGACAGAGCAAGACTTCAAGCCAGAATCCTAACAGAAACATTCACACTGCAGAAACATAGAGCCAAATTCTACAAAGAAAGCCCAAACTGCCGCCTTTGCCTACTTGAGCCTGAAGATTCTGCACATATGCTACTCAGATGCCCAGCCCTACAACTAACAAGATGCTCGGCACTTCTACCAGTCTACCAGAGAATACAAGACATAGGGAACAAACCCCCCAGATCGGAAAATGAACTCTTAGAAATTCTACTAGGATTTTCAAGAGATGCTGGAATATATAAACTGGCCAGCAATGCTTGCTATGCAATTACGCATCTACGCCAATCACTCTATTCAAATCAAGTCTAGTCTATCAAATTGCTAATGTGTGCATTGTCTACCTCATATGTATATATATATAAATTATTTTGTGTTTTTCTATACAAATGGTTACTGTTACAAGCTTACAAGTTTATAAGTTTTTATTGTCAGAATATACAACATATTCCTATGTGCTCTTATGAGAGGTGCCTATAAGAGGCAGATTATACAAAGTCAAGTCAAGTCATAATACAATCAAACAAACAATTGAATGAAACAAAACAAAATAATAGAATTTCCCGCTCTTTTTTCTATTTTCCCATCTCCAAACTTGACTCTTCTCTCTCCTATGCTCTTTATTATTTATGTATCAATCCGTGTCACAACTTCTGTTAATTAATTACATGTATACTCATATGTCATGTAAATGATCTGAGTTAATAAAGAATAATTGAATTGAATTGATAGAGGTGACATTTAGAGACAGCTGTATGAATGAATCAATTATGCGTTGTCTGAAGACATTGATTAAGAAAGAATGATCATCGACGCGTTATTCCTCAAAAACATAAGCATTGTCATAGTCACATAGCAACATCATAACAATTGCCTTAAATGTGTACATCTTAGTATGCAGTCTGAACTTGCTTGCTTGTAAACGGTTTCTAAAATGATACTATCCGTGTTAATAAGTTTACAGCAATATTTAATTGTGTATTTGTATACGTGTATATATCAATAATGAATACAACTAATAATATTTGTATACAAATACGAGCTGAATAAAAAATAAAAATACAAGGGCTCGTCCGGGATTTGAACCCGGGACCTCTCGCACCCAAAGCGAGAATCATACCCCTAGACCAACGAGCCTCACTTAACAGATGTATAATCTTTAAGACGTGTCATTAAAACACATTAACAATGTTACATCATTATGGCGAGATAAAATACAGTAGGCTTACATATATATATCTCTGTAAATTTATCTAAGCTGTCATTCATGTCTGGCTCGTTGGTCTAGGGGTATGATTCTCGCTTAGGGTGCGAGAGGTCCCGGGTTCAAATCCCGGACGAGCCCAACTTTTACTAGTTTACTATCAAGTTACAATGCCAAGTTCCTATATAATACATAAGTTTACCATTCAATTTGAGATGATAAATGCTTCCTTATTTATGTACAGCTGTATTAACACATTGGGCTAGCCTGGGTTCCAGACTGGCGATTTTTAACTTCTGGCAAAATGACATGTTGATATTAAGTTGATATCATCAGAAACTCGATACGGCCCAATTAATAGTCTCGGTGTTAATTTATATTTATTTGACTGACCAGGCAAAATATAGCGACGCTTGGCTTGTTCCCAGGCTAACATTGGGCTAATGTTTCTAGCTTATCAAGCATAGCGCCCAGTTTGTATTGTTAAAGCGTGGACAGATAAACGTAATCTAGATAATTATATACTGAGTCAAAAAAGAAACGATAACAAACTAAAAATGACGTAAAACGGATAAAACCATAGAAAGGTTTAATATATTATTACGTATCAGTACCGGGTATCTTATTGCAACGTCAGCCAACCATAAACACAGGTAAATAAACACCCGATAATCCTGGAACGCCGAATTTCCGATTTGCACGTGCTCCTCAACAAAGACAACTTCCTACACATGTACAAATCGGAAAACCGGTTTATTGTACTGGTATTGCATTATCATCGAGGAAAAACACCTTACATACCCATTGTTACCTCTAACAAAATGCCTAGGCTAAACCGCAATCAGAGAATGCGTGCCATTGGCATGATTGATGGCGGTTTACGTCAGCGTGACGTCGCAAATCGACTCGGGGTTACGCGGATCACGATAACACGTCTACTTCGACGTTATCGAACACATGGATCGGTGGACGACCATCCAAGATCTGGTCGACCACGTGTGACGACGCGTGAACAGGACCGTCACATTCGGACGTCACATTTACGTGACCGGTTCCTACCTGCTACGCACACAGCTGCCGTTACTCCTGGGATGACCAACAATCGCATCAGTGCACAAACAGTCAGGAACCGGCTCGGTGAACGTGGCATTCGTGCCTATCGGCCATACGTTGGACCCATCCTGACACGACGTCACCGTGACGTACGGCGGGAATGGACGACGGAACGTGCTCGCTGGACTCGGTTACAGTGGAATTCGGTGATGTTTAGCGATGAATCGCGGTTCTGTTTGCGTCGAGCGGATGGCAGAGAACGGGTATATCGCAGACGCGGTGAACGTTACGCCGACGCATGTGTACGTCAGGTCGATCTGTTCGGGGGCGGAAGCGTTATGGCGTGGGGCGGTATCACCTTCGGCAGTCGCACAGAACTGTTAGTGGTGGACGGGAACCTAAACGCCCAGCGGTACTGTGATGAGATCCTTGCGCCAGTTGTTGTGCCGTTCTTTAACGCCAACAGAAACGTCACACTGTTCCAACAGGACAACGCCAGGTGTCATACTGCTCGGATTTCCACCACATTATTGGAGCAGAACAATACTGAAACCCTGCCGTGGCCTGGTTTGTCACCAGACTTGTCACCCATAGAACATGTGTGGGATACGTTAGACCGCCGCGTCAGCCGGTAACGTTAAACCAACTGAGGGATGTTTTGCGTCAGGAGTGGACAAATATTGACCAGCAAGAGATTCAGACACTCTTCCGTTCGATGCGACGGCGGTGCATTGCAGTGAGAGACGCAAATGGTGCCCATACTCGGTATTGACGTCTGTGTGAAAACTCCATTAGACCCCTGTCCGACGAATTACGTCATCACGCAGCAGACAGTTTCGGAGGCTCATTATGCTTTATGTGCTCCTCTTTCAAACATGTTGGACTATCATCTTATGAATTTTCAAAGAATTTTCTTAATAAATGTTGAAATTATAGACACATAAACACCAGGTATCGTTTCTTTTTTGACTCAGTATATAAAACCTCAAATTACTTGATAAAACACCCAAGTAAATCTCATGCTTAAATTGAAGTTAACATAATTCATAGAGGTGACATTTAGAGACAGCTGTATGCATGAATCAATTATGCGTTGTCTGAAGACACTGATTAAGAAAGAATGATCATCGACGCGTTATTCCTCAAAAACATAAGCATTGTCATAGTCGCATAGCAACATTATAACAATTGCCACCAATTGTGTACAACTTAGCATGCAGTCTGAACTTGCTTGCCTGTAAACGGTTTCTAAAATGATACTATCCATGTTAATAAGTTTACAGCAATATTTAATTGTGTATTTGTATACGTGTATATATAAATAGTGAATACAACTAATAATATTTGTATACAAATACGAGCTGAATAAAAATACAAGGGCTCGTCCGGGATTTGAATCCGGGACCTCTCGCACCCAAAGCGAGAATCATACCCCTAGACCAACGAGCCTCACTTATCAACTGTATAATCTTTAAGACTCGTCATTGAAATACATTAACAATGTTGCATCATTATGGCGAGGTAAAATACAGTAGGCTTACATATATATCTCTGTAAATTTATCTAAGCTGTCATTCGTGTCTGGCTCGTTGGTCTAGGAGTATGATTCTCGCTTCGGGTGCGAGAGGCCCCGGGTTCAAATCCCGAACGAGCCCATTTATTTTAATATTGAAATTTACAACGCATGGGAACACTTCTGTATAAAGTAACTTTTATATCATCTACTTTTCACACTATTTTCCTTAAGACCAACATGTGACAGTAAATGCATTGGTGGATGTGAGCGTTACAACATGGCTGATCACAATGTTCACTTGATATACATTGGTAGATGTGAGCGTTACAACATGGCTGATCACAATGTTCACCTGATATACGCTGGTGGATGCTAGCGTTACAACATAGCTGATCACAATGTTCACCTGATATACATTGGTGGATGTGAGCGTTACAACATGGCTGATCATAATGTGCACCTAATATACATTGGTGGGAGCGTTACATCATGGCTGATCACAATGTTCACCTGATTTACATTGGTGGATGTGAGCGTTACAACATGGCTGCTCACAATGTTCACCTGCTATACATTGGTGGATGTGAGCGTTACAACATGGCTGATCACATAGTTCACCTGATATATATTGGTGGATGTGAGCGTTACAACATAGCTGATCACAATGTTCACCTGATGTACATTGGTGGATGTGAGCGTTACAACATGGCTGATCACAATGTTCACCTGATATACATTGGTGGATGTGAGCGTTACAACATGGCTGATCACAATGTTCACCTGATATACATTGGTGGATGTGAGCGCTACAACATGGCTGATCACAATGTTCACCTGATATACATTGGTGGATGTGAGCGTTACAACATGGCTGATCACAATGTTCACCTGATATACATTGGTGGATGGGAGCGTTACAACGTGGCCGATCACAATGTTCACTTGATATACATTGGTGGATGTGAGCGTTACAACATGGCTGATCACAATGTTCACTTGATATACATTGGTGGATGTGAGCGTTACAACATGGCTGATCATAATGTTCACCTCATAAGAAAACAGTATGCCGACTTAACTTATGCAAATACATTGTCGTTATATTTTGTGTCGGCTTGTATGCAGTATTAAACAGACGTAACTATTGCGGTTACATTCACTGATTATAATGCGGACGAATTAAATGCAAGAACACGCCAGAATAGTATGCATGTTACCGGAGAGAGTTTAAACACCCCACTTACTGGAGCATTTATGGAAAATACAGAGAGAAAACGCAAGTTGAAAGAAATCACGTGGCACCAAAACGTTATGATTATATAAACCATCTGATACGTCAGTCCATACGTTACTCGTATATTCGGAAACGAAACCAGTACAAGTTGTCATCCAGTGAAATAAACAAGGAACCAGAGGGCCAGATATGTAAGCGTTCTCATCGTTATGTAAAATCTGAAATATGAGCAAGCATGACACTTTCTTTGTCTAAGATCACATTTTCAATGCAAACTATGGTGTCTATGCGGAATGTCCATGGGAGTATTTACTGGTTGAGAAAACTGTCTACGATTATGACCGAGTATTCCGTAATGTACGCCACCATCCTGCGGTGTATGCATTTTATGAGAAGTTAAAATAATAGGTATACAATTTAGTTTTCTTGCAAATTGAACGAAAAGAACCCTCTCACAGATGCTACAATCCCCATTCTAGAACTTCAATGCAAGAATAGGATACGATCGTTTACATTTTATGATTTTTACAATGTTATCAGATGGCTCGTTGGTCTAGGGGCGAGAGGTCCCGGGTTCAAATCCCGGATGAGCCCAACTTTTACTAGTTTACTATCAAGTTACAATGCCAATTTCCTATATAATACATAAGTTTACCATTCAATTTGAGGTGATAAATGCTTCCTTATTTATGTACAGCTGTATTGGGCTAGCCTGGGTTCCAGACTGTCGATTTTTCACTTTTTAACTTCTGGCAAAATGACAAGTTGATATTTAGTTGATATGATCAGAAACTCAATACGGCCCAATTAATAGTCTCGGTGTTTATTTATATTTATTTGACTGACCAGGCAAAATATAGCGACGCTTGGCTTGTTCCCAGGCTAACATTGGGCTAATGTTTCTAGCTTATCAAGCATAGCGCCCAGTTTGTATTGTTAAAGCGTGGACAGATAAACGTAATCTAGATAATTATATAAAACCTCAAATTACTTGATAAAACACCAAAGTAAATCTCATGCTCAAATTGAGGTTAAAATAATTGATAGAGGTTACATTTAGAGACAGCTGTATACATGAATCAATTATGCGTATTCTGAAGACACTGATTAAGAAAGAATGATCATCGACGCGTTATTCCTGAAAAACATAAGCATTGTCATAGTCGCATAGCAACATTATAACAATTGCCTTAAATGTGTACATCTTAGCATGCAATCTGAACTTATTTGCCTGTAAACGGTTTCTAAAATGATACTATCCGTGTTAATAAGTTTACAGCAATATTTAATTGTGTATTTGTATACCTGTATATATAAATAATGAATAAAACTAATAATATTTGTATACAAATACGAGCTGAATAAAAAAAAAATACTAGGGCTCGTCCGGGATTTGAACCCGGGACCTCTCGCACCCAAAGCGAGAATCATACCCCTAGACCAACGAGCCTCACTTATAAACTATGTAATCTTTAAGACTCGTTATTGAAACACATTAACAATGTTACATTATTATGGCGAGATAAAATACAGTAGGCTTACATATATCTCTGTAAATTTATCTAAACTGTCATTCGTGTCTGGCTCGTTGGTCTAGGGGTATGATTCTCGCTTCGGGTGCGAGAGGTCCCGGGTTCAAATCCCGGACGAGCCCATTTATTTTAATATCATTAAATTTACAACGCATCGGGAACACTTTTGAAAAAAGTAACTTTTATATCATCTACACTTTTCACACTATTTTCCTTAAGACCAACATGTGACAGTAAATACATTGTTGGATATGAGCGTTACAACATGGCTGATCACAATGTTCACCTGATATACATTGGTTGATGTGAGCGTTACAACATGGCTGATCACAATGTTCACCTGATATACATTGGTGGATGTGAGCGTTACAACATGGCTGATCACAATGTTCACATGATATACATTGGTGGGAGCGTTACAACATGGCTGATCACAATGTTCACCTGATATACATTGGTGGAAGTGAGCGTTACAACATGGCTGATCACAATGTTCACCTGATATACATTGGTGGGAGCGTTACAACATGGCTGATCACAATGTTCACTTGATATACATTGGTAGATGTGAGCGTTACAACATGGCTGATCACAATGTTCACCTGATATACGCTGGTGGATGCTAGCGTTACAACATAGCTGATCACAATGTTCACCTGATATACATTGGTGGATGTGAGCGTTACAGCATGGCTGATCATAATGTGCACCTAATATACATTGGTGGGAGCGTTACATCATGGCTGATCACAATGTTCACCTGATTTACATTGGTGGATGTGAGCGTTACAACATGGCTGCTCACAATGTTCACCTGCTATACATTGGTGGATGTGAGCGTTACAACATGGCTGATCACATAGTTCACCTGATATATATTGGTGGATGTGAGCGTTACAACATAGCTGATCACAATGTTCACCTGATGTACATTGGTGGATGTGAGCGTTACAACATGGCTGATCACAATGTTCACCTGATATACATTGGTGGATGTGAGCGTTACAACATGGCTGATCACAATGTTCACCTGATATACATTGGTGGATGTGAGCGCTACAACATGGCTGATCACAATGTTCACCTGATATACATTGGTGGATGTGAGCGTTACAACATGGCTGATCACAATGTTCACCTGATATACATTGGTGGATGGGAGCGTTACAACGTGGCCGATCACAATGTTCACTTGATATACATTGGTGGATGTGAGCGTTACAACATGGCTGATCACAATGTTCACTTGATATACATTGGTGGATGTGAGCGTTACAACATGGCTGATCATAATGTTCACCTCATAAGAAAACAGTATGCCGACTTAACTTATGCAAATACATTGTCGTTATATTTTGTGTCGGCTTGTATGCAGTATTAAACAGACGTAACTATTGCGGTTACATTCACTGATTATAATGCGGACGAATTAAATGCAAGAACACGCCAGAATAGTATGCATGTTACCGGAGAGAGTTTAAACACCCCACTTACTGGAGCATTTATGGAAAATACAGAGAGAAAACGCAAGTTGAAAGAAATCACGTGGCACCAAAACGTTATGATTATATAAACCATCTGATACGTCAGTCCATACGTTACTCGTATATTCGGAAACGAAACCAGTACAAGTTGTCATCCAGTGAAATAAACAAGGAACCAGAGGGCCAGATATGTAAGCGTTCTCATCGTTATGTAAAATCTGAAATATGAGCAAGCATGACACTTTCTTTGTCTAAGATCACATTTTCAATGCAAACTATGGTGTCTATGCGGAATGTCCATGGGAGTATTTACTGGTTGAGAAAACTGTCTACGATTATGACCGAGTATTCCGTAATGTACGCCACCATCCTGCGGTGTATGCATTTTATGAGAAGTTAAAATAATAGGTATACAATTTAGTTTTCTTGCAAATTGAACGAAAAGAACCCTCTCACAGATGCTACAATCCCCATTCTAGAACTTCAATGCAAGAATAGGATACGATCGTTTACATTTTATGATTTTTACAATGTTATCAGATGGCTCGTTGGTCTAGGGGCGAGAGGTCCCGGGTTCAAATCCCGGATGAGCCCAACTTTTACTAGTTTACTATCAAGTTACAATGCCAATTTCCTATATAATACATAAGTTTACCATTCAATTTGAGGTGATAAATGCTTCCTTATTTATGTACAGCTGTATTGGGCTAGCCTGGGTTCCAGACTGTCGATTTTTCACTTTTTAACTTCTGGCAAAATGACAAGTTGATATTTAGTTGATATGATCAGAAACTCAATACGGCCCAATTAATAGTCTCGGTGTTTATTTATATTTATTTGACTGACCAGGCAAAATATAGCGACGCTTGGCTTGTTCCCAGGCTAACATTGGGCTAATGTTTCTAGCTTATCAAGCATAGCGCCCAGTTTGTATTGTTAAAGCGTGGACAGATAAACGTAATCTAGATAATTATATAAAACCTCAAATTACTTGATAAAACACCAAAGTAAATCTCATGCTCAAATTGAGGTTAAAATAATTGATAGAGGTTACATTTAGAGACAGCTGTATACATGAATCAATTATGCGTATTCTGAAGACACTGATTAAGAAAGAATGATCATCGACGCGTTATTCCTGAAAAACATAAGCATTGTCATAGTCGCATAGCAACATTATAACAATTGCCTTAAATGTGTACATCTTAGCATGCAATCTGAACTTATTTGCCTGTAAACGGTTTCTAAAATGATACTATCCGTGTTAATAAGTTTACAGCAATATTTAATTGTGTATTTGTATACCTGTATATATAAATAATGAATAAAACTAATAATATTTGTATACAAATACGAGCTGAATAAAAAAAAAATACTAGGGCTCGTCCGGGATTTGAACCCGGGACCTCTCGCACCCAAAGCGAGAATCATACCCCTAGACCAACGAGCCTCACTTATAAACTATGTAATCTTTAAGACTCGTTATTGAAACACATTAACAATGTTACATTATTATGGCGAGATAAAATACAGTAGGCTTACATATATCTCTGTAAATTTATCTAAACTGTCATTCGTGTCTGGCTCGTTGGTCTAGGGGTATGATTCTCGCTTCGGGTGCGAGAGGTCCCGGGTTCAAATCCCGGACGAGCCCATTTATTTTAATATCATTAGAATTTACAACGCATCGGAGTTGTGTTATGCGAACACTTTTGAAAAAAGTAACTTTTATATCATCTACTTTTCACACTATTTTCCTTAAGACCAACATGTGACAGTAAATACATTGTTGGATATGAGCGTTACAACATGGCTGATCACAATGTTCACCTGATATACATTGGTTGATGTGAGCGTTACAACATGGCTGATCACAATGTTCACCTGATATACATTGGTGGATGTGAGCGTTACAACATGGCTGATCACAATGTTCACATGATATACATTGGTGGGAGCGTTACAACATGGCTGATCACAATGTTCACCTGATATACATTGGTGGAAGTGAGCGTTACAACATGGCTGATCACAATGTTCACCTGATATACATTGGTGGGAGCGTTACAACATGGCTGATCACAATGTTCACCTGATATACATTGGTGGAAGTGAGCGTTACAACATGGCTGATCACAATGTTCACCTGATATACATTGGTGGATGTGAGCGTTACAACATGGTTGATCACAATGTTCACCTGATATACATTGGTGGATGTGAGCGTTACAACATGGTTGATCACAATGTTCACCTGATATACATTGGTGGATGTGAGCGTTACAACATGGCTGATCACAATGTTCACCTGGTAAGAAAGCAGTATACTGACTAACTTATGCCAATACACTGTCGTTATATTTTGTGTCGGCTTGTATGCAGTATTAAACTGATGTAAATATTGTGGTTACAATGTATGCCCATATTTTAACAATAATTATCCTTTTATTACCTCCAAGTGAACATACATAATATACAATTACACGTTTTACATGGACACATATAAACATACATATATACAAAGTAGTACAAGTGTACAATAATGGTCATAAGAACTGACATAGCATGTAGCTATTATTTAGTGTATACCGATCATCATAACTTGCCGAAACGAAATGCAAGGGAAAGAGATGATGGTAGCGCACACAAAAGATGTTACAGTGTTTATAACCGGAACACCATTCTTCAGTAGAGAAAACGGTTCAGGTACCTAAAAGCAACACAATAGTATGTAAAAAGAAGCAAACATGTTTAGATTACTGATTTACCACAACCTTAAGTTTGGAGCATTTGCCAGAATGCCCTAAAACATATTATCATAAGTGTTTCGCTTGCGGTGTCTGGAAGTTCATGTGTCTCCAGTCCTGCAAGCATATCATATATCTGTGTCTCGGGTGGTTGTTTGATAAAATCAATGTATGTCGTAATACCAGTCACACAACTTATGTTCTGCCATAAGCACTTTCTTAATTTATCCTGAGATGTACACAATAACAGCTTATGAACAACTAAGTTCACAACACATTTATCGCATTGTGTGCATAACTCAGAACGTGAGAAAGAAAGTAATCTACACAGTACATATATAGCTGTGGAACAGTACATTTTTACGCTTGGGAATTTACGACTTAATTGCCAGATAGTACAAGGTTCCTGTTTTTGGAATATTGTTTTACCAATACCTGTAGGCAAGGAGCTACATGCTGATATAGTACCTTTTTCGGAATCAATTTCATATACATTCCGTTTAAGAATATATATTATTATATACTATTAATTGGGCCGTATTGAGTTTCTGATGATATCAACTTAATATCAACTTGTCATTTTGCCAGAAGTTAAAAAGTGAAAACTCGACAGTCTGGAACCCAGGCTAGCCCAATGTGTTAATAAAGCTGTACATAAATAAGGAGGCATTTATCACCTTAAATTGAATGGTAAACTATAAACAATATATAGGAAATTGGCATTGTAACTTGATAGTAAACAACAGGTAAGTAGTAAAACCCGGGACCTCTCGCACCCTAAGCGAGAATCATACCACTAGACAAACGAGCCATATGTTAACATTGAAAACAGCATGAAATGTAAACGACGTATCAATGTAGTTCATACATCGATGGAAACTATTAATTCGCGATTAATTCTTTAATTAATAACTCCAGTTGGCGAGGATGAAGGCGTATAACATTTTGTTATTATAGTGTCACCCATATTGCAAGGGCAAATCATTACTGACTTATGAGACACCTTTTGATGGACATCAGTACTTCCCGAATCCTTGAAGGACATGTGTTCAATCATGCGAGAACACCAGAGTACCCGAGAAGGACACCAGAGTACCCGAGAAGGACACCAGAGTACCCGAGAAGGACACCAGAGTACCCGAGAAGGACACCAGAGTACCCGAGAAAAAAAACACATTTCAGTTCTGGCAGTCACCGTACCATCTCACATACTTCTCGATCCAAGACTCCAATTAGTAGTCATAAACACATGTTATATTTAATACTTTAGATGACTTTATTATATCATATTTGTTCAGTAACCATCTCTTGTCGACGTCTTGTATGCCTATTTAACCATTTTTCATCTCTTGTCTGTTCTCGTCTGTTCTTGTCTGTGAATAGGGAGACCGGTCATTAAGGTTTGTGTATTGACCTAAAAGACCATAATAATTTTGAAGAGTTGTCTTACCTGTCGTCTGATTAAAGCATGAAGCATCGGCGGTAGCACTATCAGCGATGTGCACCTCTCCCGGCACACTGTGTCAATCACACTCGCCACGTTATCTCGAGATTTAGAACTTAGTCCCGACACGGTCACGCGCTTCTGTCCGATTAAAGGCGATATCGGAAAGCCCCCGATCCAAGTAAATGGACGATCATTGTATTGTATGACAGACGTGTCGAGGAATACCATCGTGCTCAACTCACGAATTGCCAAGATGGACTTGTGCGTATGGGCGACGAGCTTTGGTACACCCGTACTGCCTGAAGTTTGAAGTAAGACGGCTAAATCATTCTCGTCTATATCTGGTAACGTCACAGAGGAGTTGTCTTCCGAAATCAATTCCTCTAGGGTTTTAGCCCCTTGCATCAGAACCGTATCACCCATACCTTCGTGCACAATTAGATAACGCAGACTCGGCATATTGTTGCTAACCATTCTGCCATCGGAAGAGTAGCTCTCTGTCAGGTGCTTCACTATTTCCCAGTTTGCACCGTCACACCCTGGATCCAACGCCAATAGGCAACATGTTTCAAGTTTGTTCATCATCGCAATTAAATCACTGCCATTTGTGTACGTGAACGATATACCAACAGGTATTGCCCCAGCTGCCATAGCTCCATATACCAAGAATAACCATTCAGGACAGCTTCTGATGTTGACGGCGATCAGCTCTCCTTTCCTCACACCAAGGTGTATAAGTGATCGTGCTACTGCGTTAGATTTCTCGTAAATATCAGTCCAGGTGACTACCCGACGGCCGCCGTCGTCAGGTTCAGCAAATACCATGGCTTCCCTGTCACCGAGGGTTTCAGCATAATGCTTTAAGCAATCTGGTATTGTATGAATTCCATCGAATCGACCAGCACCTTCATATTTAACGTAGCTTTCAATATAAACTGCCTCGCCATCCATGTTAATAAGAAGATGTCAGTGATGTTGCTAGTTTCAGTACACATTCCCAACTGGTATACTCGCATTTAACTGATAACAGTATGGCTGAACTGCATGGGTTGCAAAATAGCATGCTTGTTGACACAGTTACATGATAAACAACCCGATGCACAAGGGAAAGAAGATACTGTATGAATACTAATACAGCTCACAAATCACAGCTATTTCAAACTGAGTTACATAAACACATACAAAAAGCCATGTAAATTAATACACAGATATCACCCTATTCGTCCTATGTATAACAGAGATGTGATCCAGAATAAATAGATGCAAATGTTGACGTTGACATGCAGGCGCGTAGCTGCCATTAGGCCAAAAGGCCCGGGCCTGCACATCATTTTGACAAAAATAAATAAATAAATATATCATGTTTATTTGTTATAAAAACATGTCCATATTTGTCTTTTAAATGCAGCAGAAATCTGGAAATTGCATCCTAAAAACCTAGCAACCTCGTTCGCTACACTCACTTAACATTCTTTACCCAGGCCTGCACATAATTTGCCTCCTGGCTACGCCCCTGACATGACAACCTCAGAGGTTATAAAACTTTCCTCCAATCTCAAGCTCAGTCTCAAGCTTCTGATTGGCTCAGCTGACAGTAAAACTCAGAATCAACCAATGAAATCACTTCATTTTGAGTTTGAGATCTAAACAAATGGATTATAACCTCGGTCACCGGATTGTCTATGCTGCAAATCCCAAAAAATCACTATCGATCTTTCCAAATTTATATATTTTGGAAATAAACAACGAACCTAACACCTTTTTATATCATATACATGTATTTGAATACTAATAACCTATAATTATGCTCTTTTGTAAAATTCCATGTCACTGCCTGTTTCTACTGTTTAATTGCTATAAACATGTGTCTGTTTTATGCAATAAACTTATTGTATTGTATTGTATTGCTTAATAAATATATAAAAATAGACAACAGACCAACACGTTGATCATTGCTCAAATAGCCCCCAACTAATTTAAAATTATAAAGGCGTGTTTTACGTTTATTTATCGTACCGGTTGTGTAACATAATGGGGTTATATGTTGATTATGTTAATTAATTACCTCCATTATTAGTTGCATAGCATGATACATATTCATAAGTATTGGTCCATTTATAATAATGCTGTATACGATCGTTATACAAGGCAATTATACATGGAACTGTACTAACTGTTTATGTTGGCGGAGAAGCAAATACATTTGGCAGATAAACAAGTATACTAGGCGTGGACATCCCTTACATGTATGCCTGATCAGCATATTAAAGGTTTTTCCACACATGTGTGCTATTACATCAGAAATGTACTCTGATGTTCTCAGTTTAAACAGTACAATTTCAAAATATTAACATGTTATTTTCCGTACAAGCATGTGTTTGCACCAAAACAATATATCCGAATTGATATATTGAGTGGCAGTTATGCCAAACATGTTTACTGGAACATCTGTAGCTTGACATTTTATGGAATACATGTCCAAGCTTGCTTCTCTATAAAAGATGAGATAAATTTAGATTACAGGGAGACGAACTGGGATTATTGAAAGCGTCATATTGTGCTTGGGCACACCGTAGAAATTTATTTAAATAAACACTTATAACTTGGACTTGTTTTTGGAACTTATACGATTACGGTACAGTTGCTCATATGAGCGACGCCTCCTGAAGAGATTGGTCATATTGCATTGATACAGACATAGACCCATTCCAGAGTATCCTCTGGTTCTTTTACGTGCATGAACCGATACGAGACCTCGGATTAAAGTCTCATCTGAAAGACTGTTAATTTTATTATGGTCAGACGGTGGATCGAACCTGCGATCCCTGGATTACCTGTCCAGCGTGTTAACCACTGGAGTGGACTACAGTTCCGTCTGTCTATTTCTTTCTGTTGACTTAGAGGTAATATATTTATAGCATCACATAACACATACAAGTGCATATAATATATATATTGAAGATCACGAACATGTCATTTTGAAGTCGTTGAACTAAGTGGTGTGCGTACTATTATAAATATAAATTTGAAACTACACAAATTAAGTGTAACTAAGCTCAATCATATCATTGGATATGGCACACTATAAAAAAGTAAAGTGTTTGTTTATTATAGTGTCACCCCTATTGAAAGGGACAGTCATTAATGACTTATGAGACACATTTTTTTATGCACATTAGTACTTCCCGAATCCTATGCTCGTAGGCCAGGCTGGTAGGCAATCGGTAACCATTATTTAACTTGCAGGCGGCTCACCAACCAGCCATATCGGATCGAAACCCTGACGATGTTCGAACCTTCGACCTCCCGCTCCGTAAGTCAGACACCTTAACCACATTAACCACTAGGACACAGAGACCACGGAGACGTATATATTTCAAAAAGAATTGCACAGAAGCCCAACATACTCATTGGTCATTACTCCACTTTCTCCGTCAATTTCTCACCAATGGCAAGCACCTTATGTTTTAACAGTGTATGCTTATGTGTATCCAGACAGTGCCGTATATACGGCAGGAAGAAAAACCAGTTCCCATTTCCCGGAAGAAGAATGAGAAACTCTTCTGGTTTCAGTATCTGTGACATCACCTTTAGGACATCTGAAAAATAACAAGGTGGGGATTATTTGCATTTTACTGAAGACATAACTCGGTTAAAGAATTTGAATTTTTTGTCAAATAATAATATGTAAATATGTGATACATCATCGAGGACGATACGTAAAATTTATAACTTATGACGCACACAATTGCGAAATTTTTCGGGCGAATTTTAAGCAAATTAACTTTGGCTATATGTGTTGATATTACAAATTCGACGAAACAGCAGACGGATCTGTAGTCCAGTGGTAACACGTTGGACTGGTAATCCATGGATCGCAGGTTCGATCCCCCGTCTGACCCTAATAAAATTAACAGTCTTACAGATGGGACGTTAAACCGAGGTCTCGTGTCGGTGCTTTACACCGTGCACGTAAAAGAACTAGAGGAGACTCTGGAATTGGTCTCTGTCTGTATCATGCACTATCCTCCAAAATCTAAAATTACTAATATCTTCAGGAGGCGTCGCTCATATGGGCAACCGGTAGCGACGATAAATAAACGTAAAACACACTCGACGAAACAGGTAGTTCATTACCCCAAGCTTCAAATTATCTGCCTACTTTTTTTTTCATATTCAATATATTTATGTTAATTCCAAATATATGTTGTTAGGCCTTAAACAGTGCTAATTAACATTTAATTATAATAAATCTAATATATTCCCACTATATATTGCTAGCAGCAATTGTTACACCGGTTTACATTTCCACAATTTCAGGAGATATGAATTGTACAAACACGCCAATATACGATGTCCAATACTGTGGAAGTCGTGATAGCGCAGTGGATGCGTGTTCGCTTCAGGTGCGAAAGGTCCGGAGTTCGAGCCCCGCTGGAGCCGTTACGATTGTGCCCTTAGGCAAGGCATTTAAATTCCACGTTGCCTCTTCTCTCTCCTTCGTGGCGATGGATTCCATCAGGAATGAGGTCTCGAGAGTGATTAATATAAGTTGAAATAACTTGTTTCGCAATCGAGCTAAAATAAATTTGTATAAAAACAATAATGTAAGTATGTATGAGGTTTTTTTAATTGTGGTAATTTTGAGAAAATACAGTCTACATCCGTTATGTCAAATTCTGTCAAGCTGAACAAATTATTCAACATAACAGAAGTTTGACTTAACGAAATTCGATATAAACAGAGCCAGTTATATGTAAAATGATAGTGTCTGAAACGGGACTTTGATCCGACTTCAAGATAACCGGAGAATTCGACATAACCGACTTTGACATAGCGGATGTAGACTGTATTGGTATTATTTTTCATTTATGTCAAACTTCTTCTCAGGATGATTACCCAATCTAAGCAGTTTACCCACGACGAAGTGTGTGAGGTACCTTGTTCAAGGACACTACATACATGCCGTGACAGAGTTTGATCACCAATGCAACTAAAACAGCTATGGGGAAAAAATGGAAAATTTGAATTAAATTAGACACTCTATGCTAAAGCAGCACACGACATATATCGCCGGTAGCGAAGGTAAATAAGCTCATGGATCGCCGGCAGTGAGGGTAAATAAGCTCATGGATCGCCGGCAGTGAGGGTAAATAAGCTCATGGATCGCCGGCAGTGAGGGTAAATAAGCTCATAGATCGCCAACAGCGAGGGTAAATAAGCTCATGGATCGCCAACAGCGAGGGTAAATAAGCTCATGGATCGCCGGCAGCGAGGGTAAATAAGCTCATGGATCGCCGGCAGCGAGGGTAAATAAGCTCATGGTTCGCCGGCAGCGAGGGTAAATAAGCTAATGGTTTGCCGGCAGCGAGGGTAAATAAGCTCATGGATCGCCGGCAGCGAGGGTAAATAAGCTCATGGTTCGCCGGCAGCGAGGGTAAATAAGCTCATGGATCGCCGGCAGCGAGGGTAAATAAGCTCATGGATCGCCGGCAGCAAGGGTAAATAAGCTCATGGATCGCAGGCAGCGAGGGTAAATAAGCTCATGGATCATCATACCTCTCAATATACCGATGTTCACGCTGCTACCAGGTGTGTCGTCACTGGCAACACTTTCTCCTAGTTTAGGCAGCAGTCTCGTCAGCAGGTTCTCCCACTGTAAATGTATATTGCCAACATTATTGTTTTATAGAAATCAAAACTGTTGCTATGGCGACTCATGGAAGGGGTACATAGATTCAGTATATAGCTATATGGTAGCTGTTGCTATGGCAACTCATGGTAGGGGTACATAGATTCAGTATATAGCTATGTTAGTTGTTGCTATGGCGACTCATGGAAGGGGTACAGAGATTCAATACATAACTAGATATTAGCTGTTCTTGGGGTGACAGTCACACATCATAGGTTGTACATATTAAATATAAATTAACTGTAATGTCTTTTTTTCAACATGTTAACAATAAAGCGAATCCCTGTCCTACATAATAGTATATACCACATCCCTGCTGTAACATTCGCGAATCATATGGGAACCAATTATTGTTGCAGAATTTCAACTGCGTAAATAGATTGACCTGGCCATTTCTGGGTTCCAGCTCAAGCCTGTTTTTCTATGTGCACACCAGTGAAAGCTTGGAACTAGTTCCCTGAAAACAATTGACAATTTTAATACCTATAATACGAATACATAGCAGTAATTCTTATCCCATAAATTCCCATTCGTCCAGAACGTTGCTAAGCTTACCTGGACA
>CM026404.1:52370531-52410229 GCA_014843695.1 Archivesica marissinica | reverse complement strand
TCACTTTGCGTATTACACAACATACCAATCCATTATACTGATTGTATGTTCTTTTGACATCTGTCATCGACAAAACTTAACAGACACAGAAAATGTAAATCTGAATATATCGTTTAACTTTTACGTTTGTTAGGAAATCATAGACAAAAGGAGTACATCAGTGCACTGTTATAGGGATCAGTCTCAGTTAATGTGTTGGTAGTTCTATAAAACTATATAAAGAATCACGCCAGTGACATCATATGTGTGGACACTATATGGAAATTACACTGGTGTCATAGATATATTAAACTATTTTTATATTAGTATATTTCCGGGGGTGTTAAAATTGATAAATGTGATGGTAATTTGTTTTTGAAATTTAGTGTGTCTTAACAAGGTATCTACAACAATTAATGGATAGATGCAGTAACGTTTTATAAGAAAACATGAGGCTGTCCGATTAGCGCAGTGGTTAGCACGCTTGCTTCTCACCAATGCAACCCGGGTTCGATCCTTGGACCAGGAAGTATGTGAGATGGTACGGTGGTCGCCAGATCGGACAGGTGGGTTTTCTCCGGGTACTCCGGTTTCCTCCCACACGAATGACCACATTTACTCTTTCATCCGCGCCAATGAGAGTGATTAATATAAGTTGTTAAAACTTGCGTCGCAATCGTTGTAAAATAAATAAAGTTTAAAAAAAACATGAAGTGAAGGTATTTTCCCATTCCCACTATTTCGGCCACACAATATCTACGTACATGTACCATTCACCATGGATCAGCATTATTTACTGGTTTTCATGACAGTATTATTTTAGTGTACTACTGGTATACCGTATTAACTAGTTTCACTGTATTTTCCTGCACAACTACAATGAGACAAACATTTCCGGCAAATTCTAAATTTAATATGTTAAATCAGGACTTATTTTATCTATCTATATTCCTGGTTCAATCAACAGAGTTCTACATATCATATAGCCATATTGTAATTGTTTGTGGTTTCACGCTACTGGGTCACGTGATCTTAGGGGCGGAGCGATAAGGCAATTGGCGACTGGTCAATTTATCACATGTACGATCAATTTTGAATAATTCAAGAGCCATAACACTGGAGTAAATGGTTTAATAAGGTTCATGACGAAACTCATCCGCGACTCTATACTTGATATATACCTATACATGTTAGGTAATACGAGCGTTCTGATTGGATTATTAGAATGTAACAAGATGTTTTTTTATATATGAAGAATAATCATAATCCAATCCGAACGCTCGTATCAACGCTCGTTTCAACGCGAATTGCGCCGCTTTAGAAATTTTCAAAACAAATTGAAAATGCTACGAAATCTCTTTTTGACGTACATTTTTGCCGAATAAACCTACACGTTAGTGGAAACACATTTTATTGATAATGTTATTCACAGTTAAAACTCTCCCATCGAAGATTTTTTTTTGTTGCTGACAGAACCCGTGTCCTAGTATGGAAATGTGACCTGCTATGGCCAATGTCTGTGGCAATTGTTTGCAAAGTATACATGCATGCAGCTTAAAGTTGTGTTTTATTTGAAGAACAATATAAAGACTCGGGATAGGCGTTATATTTGGACAGCTTTGTACAAAATTGTTTCAGATAGGGCCATTTTACTGATCGATGCGAAATCTGACATCCCACAGAGTAGAATCCCTGTACTTAAATATATATACTAGTACCCCCAAACGTGCCGAATCCCTGTGGTTAGGTTATACATATATACATGTTAGGTAATACATATATACCTATACATGTTAGGTAATACATATATACCTATACATGTTAGGTAATACACATATACATGTTAGGTAATACATATATACCTATACATGTTAGGTAATACATATATACATATACATGTTAGGTAATACATATATACATATACATGTTAGGTAATACATATATACCTATACATGTTAGGTAATACATATATACCTATACATGTTAGGTAATACATATATACCTATACATGTTAGGTAATACATATATACATATACATGTTAGGTTATACATATATACATGTTAGGTTATACATATATACATGTTAGGTAATACATATATACATGTTAGGTTATACATATATACATGTTAGGTTATACATATATACATGTTAGGTTATACATATATACATGTTAGGTAATACATATATACATGTTAGGTTATACATATATACATGTTAGGTTATACATATATACATGTTAGGTAATACATATATACCTATACATGTTAGGTAATACATATATACCTATACATGTTAGGTAATACATATATACCTATACATGTTAGGTAATACATATATACATATACATGTTAGGTAATACATATATACCTATACATGTTAGGTAATACATATATACCTATACATGTTAGGTAATACATATATACCTATACATGTTAGGTAATACATATATACATATACATGTTAGGTTATACATATATACATGTTAGGTTATACATATATACATGTTAGGTAATACATATATACATGTTAGGTAATACATATATACATGTTAGGTAATACATATATACATGTTAGGTTATACATATATACATGTTAGGTTATACATATATACATGTTAGGTAATACATATATACCTATACATGTTAGGTAATACATATATACATATACATGTTAGGTAATACATATATACATATACATGTTAGGTAATACATATATACATATACATGTTAGGTTATACATATATACATGTTAGGTTATACATATATACATGTTAGGTAATACATATATACCTATACATGTTAGGTAATACATATATACCTATACATGTTAGGTTATACATATATACATGTTAGGTTATACATATATACATGTTAGGTTATACATATATACATGTTAGGTAATACATATATACATGTTAGGTAATACATATATACATATACATGTTAGGTTATACATATATACCTATACATGTTAGGTAATACATATATATCTATACATGTTTGTTATGTTATATGTTATAATTCGGGTTTTACGCCTGCATCAGCACCATTTTGGGCTATATCGCCGGCGGGCAGTTTACCTAACAACACCTTTCCTGGGCAGGCTCCAGCGGTTAACCAGTACTTGTGTGCACCAACCTCCGTAAGAAACTGCCAACTTTTTCATATAAATGAGACACGGCCTGAGCGGGGCTCGAACCCGTGACCATCAGTGATGATAGGTTACAGTGGTATACAAGTCAGCGACCTTAACCACTCGACCACGGAGGCGGCTTATATCTATACATGTTAGGTAATACATATATACCTATACATGTTAGGTAATACATATATACATATACATGTTAGGTAATACATATATACCTATACATGTTAGGTAATACATATATACATATACATGTTAGGTAATACATATATACCTATACATGATAGGTAATACATATATACCTATACATGTTAGGTAAGACATATATACATGTTAGGTAATACATATATACATGTTAGGTAATACATATATACATGTTAGGTAATACATATATACCTATACATGTTAGGTAATACATATATACCTATACATGTTAGGTAATACATATATACCTATACATGTTAGGTAATACATATATACCTATACATGTTAGGTAATACATATATACCTATACATGTTAGGTAATACATATATACATGTTAGGTAATACATATATACATATACATGTTAGGTAATACATATATACATATACATGTTAGGTAATACATATATACATGTTAGGTAATACATATATACATATACATGTTAGGTAATACATATATACATGTTAGGTAATACATATATACATGTTAGGTAATACATATATACATATACATGTTAGGTAATACATATATACATATACATGTTAGGTAATACATATATACATGTTAGGTAATACATATACTGAGTCAAAAAAGAAACGATACCAAACTAAAAATGACGTAAAACGGATAAAACCATAGAAAGGTTTAATATATTATTACGTATCAGTACTGGGTATCTTATTGCAATGTCAGCCAACCATAAACACAGGTAAATAAACACCCGATAATCCTGGAACACCGAATTTCTGATTTGCACGTGCTCCTCAACAAAGACAACTTCCTGCACATGTACAAATCGGAAAACCGGTTTATTGTACTGGTATTGCATTATCATCGAGGAAAAACACCTTACATACCCAATGTTACCTCTAACAAAATGCCTAGGCTAAACCGCAATCAGAGAATGCGTGCCATTGGCATGATTGACGGCGGTTTATGTCAGTGTGACGTCGCAAATCGACTCGGGGTTACGCGGATCACGATAACACGTCTACTTCGACGTTATTGAACACATGGATCGGTGGACGACCGTCCAAGATCTGGTCGACCACGTGTGACGACGCGTGAACAGGACCGTCACATTCGGACGTCACATTTACGTGACCGGTTCCTACCTGCTACGCACACAGCTGCCGTTACTCCTGGGATGACCAACAATCGCATCAGTGCACAAACAGTCAGGAACCGGCTCGGTGAACGTGGCATTCGTGCCTATCGGCCATACGTTGGACCCATCCTGACACGACGTCACCGTGACGTACGGCGGGAATGGACGACGGAACGTGCTCGCTGGACTCAGTTACAGTGGAATTCGGTGATGTTTAGCGATGAATCGCGGTTCTGTTTGCGTCGAGCGGATGGCAGAGAGCGGGTATATCGCAGACGTGGTGAACGTTACGCCGACACATGTGTACGTCAGGTCGATCTGTTCGGGGGCGGAAGCGTTATGGCGTGGGGCGGTATCACCTTCGACAGTCGCACTGAACTGTTAGTGGTGGACGGGAACCTAAACGCCCAGCGGTACTGTGATGAGATCCTTGCGCCAGTTGTTGTGCCGTTCTTTAACGCCAACAGAAACGTCACACTGTTCCAACAGGACAACGCCAGGTGTCATACTGCTCGGATTTCCACCACATTATTGGAGCAGAACAATATTGAAACCCTGCCGTGGCCTGCTTTGTCACCAGACTTGTCACCCATAGAACATGTGTGGGATACGTTAGACCGCCGCGTCGGACGACGTCAGCCGGTAACGTTAAACCAACTGAGGGCTGTTTTGCGTCAGGAGTGGACAAATATTGACCAGCAAGAGATTCAGACACTCTTCCGTTCGATGCGACGGCGGTACATTGCATTGAGAGACGCAAATGGTGCCCATACTCGGTATTGATGTCTGTGTGAAAACTCCATTAGATCCCTGTCCGACGAATTACGTCATCACGCAGCAGACAGTTTCGGAGGCTCATTATGCTTTATGTGCTCCTCTTTCAAACATGTTGGACTATCATCTTATGAATTTTCAAAGAATTTTCTTAATAAATGTTGAAATTATAGACACATAAACACCAGGTATTGTTTCTTTTTTGACTCAGTATATATACATGTTAGGTAATACATATATACATATACATGTTAGGTTATACATATATACATATACATGTTAGGTAATACATATATACATGTTAGGTAATACATATATACATATACATGTTAGGTAATACATATATACCTATACATGTTAGGTAATACATATATACCTATACATGTTAGGTAATACATATATACATGTTAGGTAATACATATATACCTATACATGTTAGGTAATACATATATACATATACATGTTAGGTAATACATATATACATGTTAGGTAATACATATATACATGTTAGGTAATACATATATATATATATACATGTTAGGTAATACATATATACATATACATGTTAGGTAATACATATATACATGTTAGGTAATACATATATACATGTTAGGTAATACATATATACATGTTAGGTAATACATATATACATATACATGTTAGGTAATACATATATACATGTTAGGTAATACATATATACATATACATGTTAGGTAATACATATATACATATACATGTTCGGTAATACATATACATGTTAGGTAATACATATATACATGTTAGGTAATACATATATACATGTTAGGTAATACATATATACATGTTAGGTAATACATATATACATATACATGTTAGGTAATACATATATACATATACATGTTAGGTAATACATTATATACATGTTAGGTAATACATATATACATATACATGTTAGGTAATACATATATACATATGTTAGGTAATACATATATACATGTTAGGTAATACATATATACATGTTAGGTAATACATATATACATATACATGTTAGGAAATACATATATACATATACATGTTAGGTAATACATATATACCTATACATGTTAGGTAATACATATATACATGTTAGGTAATACATATATACCTATACATGTTAGGTAATACATATATACATATACATGTTAGGTAATACATATATACATGTTAGGTAATACATATATACATGTTAGGTAATACATATACATGTTAGGTAATACATATACATGTTAGGTAATACATATATAGTTATATACATAACCCTGAGTGGGGCTCGAACCCGTGACCATCAATGATGATAGGTTACAGTGGTATACAAATCAGCGACAGTAACTACTCAACCACGGAGGAACACCCTAAAAGTCTACTCAACAGGTGATAAATATTTTTAAAATCTGACTTTGGCATAAGGTATTGACATTTTTATAACAGTAGGTAGTTGGGTTTATAAATCTGAGATTATACTGCCGGGCATCAATCTGAGATTATTCTGCCGCCGGGCATCAATCTGAGATTATATACTGCCGCCGGGCATCAATCTGAGATTATATACTGCCGCCGGGCATCAATCTGAGATTATATACTGCCGCCGGGCATCAATCTGAGATTATATACTGCCGCCGGGCATCAATCTGAGATTATATATTGCCGCCGGGCATCAATCTGAGATTATATACTGCCGCCGGGCATCAATCTGAGATTATATACTGCCGCCGGGCATCAATCTGAGATTATATACTGCCGCCGGGCATCAATCTGAGATTATATACTGCCGCCGGGCATCAATCTGAGATTATATACTGCCGCCGGGCATCAATCTGAGATTATATACTGCCGCCGGGCATCAATCTGAGATTATATACTGCCGCCGGGCATCAATCTGAGATTATATACTGCCGCCGGGCATCAATCTGAGATTATATACTGCCGCCGGGCATCAATCTGAGATTATATACTGCCGCCGGGCATCAATCTGAGATTATATACTGCCGCCGGGCATCAATCTGAGATTATATACTGCCGCCGGGCATCAATCTGAGATTATATACTGCCGCCGGGCATCAATCTGAGATTATATACTGCCGCCGGGCATCAATCTGAGATTATATACTGCCGCCGGGCATCAATCTGAGATTATACTGCCGCCGGGCATCAATCTGAGATTATATACTGCCGCCGGGTATCAATCTGAGATTATATACTGCCGCCAGGCATCAATCTGAGATTATATACTGCCGCCAGGCATCAATCTGAGATTATATACTGCCGCCGGGCATCAATCTGAGATTATATACTGCCGCCGGGCATCAATCTGAGATTATATACTGCCGCCGGGCATCAATCTGAGATTATATACTGCCGCCGGGCATCAATTAAATAGATGGACAGTTATACTCACGGAAGATCTTCTAGCTTGGAAGCCTCGTGTTTTGGATCCAGTAAGTCATACCCATTCTCATTATATATTTCTAGATAGGACACGTGCGCCGTGTATGCTCGCTCTGAATGCTGCAAATATACGACACAGTGAGCAATATATGTGGCTTTTTTTAGTATGTGCATAAAATGCTAGTCCTTAAAAGATTTGAGTGGTAATTTAATATCATGGTCAACTGAATACCACAACTTTTCCACATATTTATTTTTTAATTATTTATTTTTTTGACATACAAGAAATTTATCAAATTTATCAAATTTCGTCTGCTTTCATTATACACTATGTCCAAGATATTCCTTTAGATAAAGTCAACCGTAAACCACTATTAAAAGATCTATTCCTAGATACACATGTATTACATCCATTTTGCCTGTATGTGTATACTGTATAAGTGGTTACGTTCGCGATGTGGAAATGTTCGCGATTTTTGCGAAATAACTATGAGCCAGCATAAATATCTGCATTCGACATGTATATATTTCTACCCTATCACCGTATGTAATTGCGTAATAGATCTACTACTACAGACAAACTGCGTATCAGCGTATGCTATGCGCATAAATGATCCAAACACGCACATGCTTTAATTCTGATGCATGCACAAAAAACATAAAAAATCGAAGTGTACTTTCATTTTTAAAACAGCTGGTCATCACTTCCGCAAGCAAAGCAATTTACATAACCAGTTAATGTAGCAACGTGATTTACATATCCAATTAATGTAGCAAAGTGATTAAAATATCCAATTAATGTAGCAGAGCGATTTATATATCCAATTAATGTAGCAAAGCGATTTACATATCCAATTAATGTAGCAAAGCGATTTACATATCCAATTAATGTAGCAAAGTGATTTACATATCCAATTAATGTAGCAAAGCGATTTACATATCCAATTAATGTAGCAAAGTGATTTACATATCCAATTAATGTAGCAGAGCGATTTATATATCCAATTAATGTAGCAAAGTGATTTACATATCCAATTAATGTAGCAAAGCGATTTACATATCCAATTAATGTAGCAAAGTGATTTACATATCCAATTAATGTAGCAAAGCGATTTACATATCCAATTAATGTAGCAAAGTGATTTACATATCCAATTAATGTAGCAAAGTGATTTACATATCCAATTAATGTAGCAAAGTGATTTACATATCCAATTAATGTAGCAAAGTGATTTACATATCCAATTAATGTAGCAAAGTGATTTACATATCCAATTAATGTAGCAAAGTGATTTACATATCCAATTAATGTAGCAAAGTGATTTACATATCCAATTAATGTAGCAAAGTGATTTACATATCCAATTAATGTAGCAAAGTGATTTACATATCCAATTAATGTAGCAAAGTGATTTACATATCCAATTAATGTAGCAAAGTGATTTACATATCCAATTAATGTAGCAAAGCGATTTACATATCCAATTAACAAACAACCAAAAAAAATGAGCAAAGTGATTTACATATCCAATTAATGTAGCAAAGTGATTTACATATCCAATTAATGTAGCAAAGTGATTTACATATCCAATTAATGTAGCAAAGTGATTTACATATCCAATTAATGTAGCAAAGTGATTTACATATCCAATTAATGTAGCAAAGCGATTTACATATCCAGTTAATGTAGCAAAGCAATTTACATATCCAGTGAATGTGCGTAAAACACAGTCCCGTGATATAAAATTGTAAACCCTGATGCAACATGTAATCTGTGTCGTCTGGGCGAATTGTCGATATATCACTTGTAGCAGGTTATATGCCGGAAATAAGTACATCAAATACATTTATTTCACGAGCAAAATATTAATACATGCGTTAATTGTTAAACATGTGATACGCAAGTCTGCAAGATACGCAAGTCTGCAAGATGAAACAATCAATTGAATTGTTTGTAATGGTATAATGGCTAACAACTCTGGTCACTGGTGATAGAAAATGGATTTATGATTGTTCACATCTCTACATGAGAGAACTTAATGGTAATTATTTATTTATTGCTTGTTTTTCATTCAAATATTGTATTTAATGAGGGTTGGGACATGCTATTGTTGTTTATTTATTTACGCTTGTCGTCACTTCCGATAATTTTAACTTTTTGTCTCCATTTTGCGACATCGTCTGGAACCATGGTAACTCCTGTTTGTTATTAAAGATAAGATCATCAGGAATGCTATGTTCCCTAACCACGATACTGATTCTGTCCACAAGCTCTGTCTTAATTTTGTCAAAATATGACAATGGCGGCATCGAGACTTTCATGATGTGATAATAATACGAACCAGAAATCATCCTAACGCGAACATTTCCACCCGCGAAACGTCGGGAATTCCACATTCGTGAACATTTCGACCCGCGAAATTATCCACATATATAGTATATACCTGTGCTAATCCGACAAGTGGTACAAGTGGTACATGACATGTTGAAAAACACATAAAAATCAACAGTTTATCAATGCGTCCAATAAGGACGTTTGTTCTCACATTCAGATTGAACGCACAATGCTACCAAGATGAAAATATGAAAACCTCATATTCTCCAACATACGGGCATGCAGCTCATGCAGGACGGTGCTACATTAATGTCCTGTCATGTTCAATATCACTAGCTTTAAAGTCCATCGAACATCTCTGGGTTGAACTAGAACACAGGTTTAGACAAATACACCGCCAACCTTGCACACTTCAAGAGCTAGAACGAGCGCCGATTTGGACATGGACTACAATTTCACAAGGGTACATTACAAATTAAACCAATTCCATGCGTATATATTGCAGTCATAAGGGCCAAGGTACCGTAATCATCTATATATAAGCCGAATGGGATTATAAAACGCAGTTAAAACAACAGAGAAATTTCAGGGAAAACAACTTATTTGGTGTATAAAACGCAAATTAACAATGTGAAGAAAATGACCAAATCTTGTGAAAAACAAATATATAAACACTGAGTGTGATTCGTAAGCGTTATGAGTCGTGATAATGACTCTTGGTGTATGACCACTAAATTGTTAATATGCCATATTCTCTACCTGTTGCTCTGTGTACCCATATACTTCGGCATATGCGACGGCGGCTAACTTCTCATGTGCTGTCTACGATCATCGAAATCTGCTCATGATTTCATTTATACAATCAGTATAATAGCGTGTTTGACATGTGTCAAAGAGTGAGTAAATCCCGAAATGTTCTAGTATTTATACAATCAGTATAATAGCGTGTTTGACATGTGTCAGAGAGTGAGTAAATCCCGAAATGTTCTAGTATTTATACAATCAGTATAATAGCGTGTTTGACATGTGTCAGAGAGTGAGTAAATCCCGAAATGTTCTAGTATTTATACAATCAGTATAATAGTGTGTTTGACATGTGTCAGAGAGTGAGTAAATCCCGAAATGTTCTAGTATTTATACAATCAGTATAATAGCGTGTTTGACATGTGTCAGAGAGTGAGTAAATCCCGAAATGTTCTAGTATTTATACAATCAGTATAATAGCATGTTTGACATGTGTCAGTGAGTGAGTAAATCCCGAAATGTTCTAGTATTTAAAGTGACTTAATTTCATCATGTCAATACCTAGTCAAACTTGTCAATCATTATCAACACATTATCAAGGTGTTCTCATAATTAGCAGCACATACGCCAAACAGCAGACAGTAATTTGATGTTTGCAAAGCTTTCTCGAGTTATGTTTGTGAACCGTGTGGACCATCATTAAATTGTCTTCAATGAAAAATAGTTTTTGATGATTTTTATTTTGAAATATTCTATTTTCTATCTAGATTTTCTATTTTTTTATCGTAAATTAAATAACATTTTTAGCTTGATGAATGATTTTCCACACAATGTAGAAATTTAGACTCAACGAAATCCGGAACAAGTACGGCACGAACATTTATTTCCCTTTGTTGTAAAACGCCATTTGCATTTTTTAGTCATGGAAACAACAAAATGTTTAGCTCTAAACTGGAGTATAAGACGCAGCAGACTTTTAGATACTATTTTGGATGTAAAAATCAGCGTATTATATATGGACGATTACGGTATTGATGTACTCATTATGCAATTTTTGACTTCATTGAAATTATGCACAACTGTTACCATTGTTATGTTTTTTAAAAATGTTTTTTGTATCCAATTTTCACTGAAATATGTTAATATTTGACAGAGAAAACAACTAAAAACCAAGTGTGGAGTTGATCAATTGTAAAGTATCTCTAGTGACGGCTAGTTTTGTTTGTTTGTTTGTTTGTTTTTTGGGTTATTGTTTAGCTATTTTTGTTAGAACACTGCTAGAATGCCAGTTAAGTGAGATGTAGGGAAATGAAAACTGACAATGACATAAGGGATAGACATGTTTCATACAATCTATACTGTACAATCTATACAGTAATGTATTCCAATAATCTATACAGTAATGTATTCCACAATCACTTTGAAATTTCCAATTATTTATACATTAGGTGGCAAATCAGCTTAATCACGTTTTTCAATGCATTCTGGGACAATTATTTGCTAGCCACAATTTAAAACAAACCCACCTGTTCAAAATATTCAAAGACATAAGACAGCATTCTGGGAATGATTCCTCTATCTATATATCTCTCCGCACCGCCTGTGATGGTGTACGTCTTACCACTACCAGTCTGAAATTATTTAAGATAAGTATCACCAATACCATTCTAGATCACAACACACCTCCCCTTTATCTTCCCCTAGCTGGTATTTAATGAGCAGTTACTGCCCCCTGAATAGTCTTCAACCCTTTCTTTCATAGAGATTTACGTTAATATACTATTATATCTCCATACAAATGACAGCCATTTAAGGAGGATAGGTCCTATTAATTGACGTCCTCTGTTTTCATTGTATCTTCATTGTATCTTTCTTTCCACCACATATTATCAAGTTTCATCCATTTTCTAAACATATAATTATTAAATGTCAAACAGTAGTCAGTATATCGATGTATACTTTACTATAAAAATTGGTTATGAATTAATTAACATGATTTGGATAAAATCACATTTATCATACCGCAACATCTGGTTAGAGAACAACAGTCATAACAAAGGATTCCAACTAAAAGGAGAGAAACTGTAGAAGCTCTGCTTCCGTTTTAATCCTTTCCTATATACTTACTGCTTTGATTTTGTGTACATGTGTATAGTGGAATAAATATGTTTGATTTTGTGTACATGTATATAGTGGAATAAATGTTTGATTTCGTGTACATGTATATAGTGGAATAAATATGCTTGATTTAGTGTACTGTATATAGTGGAATAAATATGTTTGATTTAGTGTACTGTATATAGTGGTTTGATTTAGTGTACATGTATATAGTGGAATAAATATGTTTGATTTAGTGTACATGTATATAGTGGAATAAATATGTTTGATTTTGTGTACATGTATATAGTGGAATAAATATGCTTGATTTAGTGTACATGTATATAGTGGAATAAATATGCTTGATTTAGTGTACATGTATATAGTGGAATAAATATGTTTGATTTTGTGTACCGTATTTAGCTATGTATAGTGCGCTATCGTGTATAATGCGCACCCATGATTTGGCACGAAAATCGGGGGAAAAACTGAGTTCCGATGTATACTGCGCACGTGAAAAACGCAATTTTCCAGGTCAAAATTTAACATTTCTCAAGAATCGCTAAAAATTGTGCTCCGTGATTTTTACAACTTATATTAATCACTCGAGATACCTCATCGGGTAACGGTAACGCACTCAGGCACACCTGCTCAAATTTCTCGACACGTTCTCAAACATCTCAACATGTTCTCAAACATGTCAGCAGATGCTCAAACTTCTCAACACGTGTAGCCTACCTAATTAACTGGGACCCATTGTGAAAGGTTTGTCGAAATTAATTATCGCTACAAACAATTGAAATACTGCAGCCAAAAAAGTTTGTTTTTTATGCAATGCATTGTACATTGTACGGCGAAGTACGCGAAAAGTACGGGAAATATTACATACGATAAAACCACGTGATGTTATCAAATCGCCATTTTTTTATGCATTTACTAATTTCAATTAAATTCTTCAAAGTTTGCCAAAATAAACGAAATATATGCTAATTTTGTGGTCTTATTCATTTGATTTATTTATATAGACTATTGGCAACTGGTTTTAATAGCTAGTTTTTAACGTTTGTCGAATGTAACAACTTATAGAATGACTGTGGGCCGTTCGGGTCGAATTTCAGTTTTTTCACGAAATATTGGTCAATTTTGGTCCGGGAAAAAATGTCCTGATGTCTGTACTGGTGTATAATGCGCAGTAGATAAAATGGATGAGGATTTCAGTAAGAAATGTGCGCACTATACATAGCTAAATACGGTACATGTATATAGTGGAATAAATATGTTTGATTTTGTGTACATGTATATAGTGGAATAAATATGTTTGATTTAGTGTACATGTATATAGTGGAATAAATATGTTTGATTTAGTGTACATGTGTATATAGTGGAATAAATATGTTTGATTTTGTGTACATGTATATAGTGGAATAAATATGCTTGATTTAGTGTACTGTATATAGTGGAATAAATATGTTTGATTTTGTGTACTGTATATAGTGGAATAAATATGTTTGATTTTGTGTTCATGTATATAGTGGAATAAATATGCTTGATTTTGTGTACATGTATATAGTGGAATAAATATACTTGATTTAGTGTACATGTATATAGTGGAATAAATATGCTTGATTTAGTGTACTGTATATAGTGGAATAAATATGTTTGATTTTGTGTACTGTATATAGTGGAATAAATATGTTTGATTTTGTGTACATGTATATAGTGGAATAAATGTTTAAACCAAAAGTACCAATATACATTTCAGGATAAACAGGACTTTATCTGCCAAGGGAGGTAATAGAAAACCCAGCAATGCCGCTCATTGATAAAACTAAAAGTTAGAAATAAAATCTTCTTGAGTTTCTACTTTTATATTTACTATTTGTTTCAGCGTATCATGGTGAGCTAGATGTTCAACCCATTGTTACACATAACATAGCAATGTACAAGTTTAGATTATTACCTTGTCATTTGAAGTTCCTTTGATCTTACATAAACTGTCAGATATCAGTTCAGAAAGGTAATACCAATTCATCCTGAGAATGTCATCTCTATAGCCTTTAGGTTGGAGGTTGTCACATGAAATGGCAAATGTGTTATGCCACTAATTGACAGGGGCAATCATGTAACACTGTCCTTACCTGTCCATAGGTAAATATTGTAGCCTTGAAGAATGCTAAATGCTTACCTGTCCATAGGCAAATATAGTCCCATTGTAGCTGTGAAGAATGCTAAATGCTTACCTGTCCATAGGTAAATATAGTCCCATTGTAGCTGTGAAGAATGCTAAATGCTTACCTGTCCATAGGTAAATATAGTCCCATTGTAGCTGTGAAGAATGCTAAATGCTTACCTGTCCATAGGTAAATATAGCCCATTGTAGCCGTGAAGAATGCTCTAATGCTTACCTGTCCATAGGTAAATATAGCCCATTGTAGCTGTGAAGAATGCTCTAATGCTTACATGTCCATAGGTAAATATAGCCCATTGTAGCCATGAAGAATGCTCTAATGCTTACCTGTCCATAGGTAAATATAGCCCATTGTAGCCGTGAAGAATGCTAAATGCTTACCTGTCCATAGGTAAATATTGTGCCATTGTAGCCGAGAAGAATGCTAAATGCTTACCTGTCCATAGGTAAATATAGCCCATTGTAGCCGTGAAGAATGCTCTAATGCTTACCTGTCCATAGGCAAATATTGTGCCATTGTAGCCGAGAAGAATGCTAAATGCTTACCTGTCCATAGGCAAATATTGTGCCATTGTAGCCATGAAGAATGCTAAATGCTTACCTGTCCATAGGTAAATATTGTAGCCTTGAATAATGCTAAATGCTTACCTGTCCATAGGCAAATATTGTGCCATTGTAGCCTTGAAGGACACTAAAAGTGTAAGAGAAATATTTAATACATTTATATTACAACATTAAAGTTGTACTTGTTTTATCATGAGGTATTGTATAGGACATATGGACATACTGGTTTACAGTTCTCAATAAAGCCAAAGTGAAATTGTTTCTATGAATTTGTAAATACAATGTACATGTAGAACACAGAGGGAGAAGCATGCTGGCCATTATGGACAATTACATAATACTGATTGATTGCATCGTTAGTTTGTTATGTGTTTTACTCATTAGTAACATAGGCTGAACTCGGTCTGAGATAACATAGGCTGAACTCGGTCTGAGATAACACAGGCTGAACTCAGTCTGATATTTTATAGCTATTGGTTTGGACCAGATATTCCTGACAGGGAATATACATGGCCAGACTGTTCAAGGAATGTTCTGGACATGGGACAGGGACTATGCATGGCCAAACTGTTCATGGAATGTTCTGGACATGGAACAGGGACTAAGTTTGTTCAAGGAATGTTCTGGACATGGGACAAGGACAATGCATGGCCAGATTGTTCAAGGATTGTTCTGGACATGGGACAGGGACTATGCATGGCCAGATTGTTCAAGGATTGTTCTGGACATGGGACAGGGACTATGCAAGGCCAGATTGTTCAAGGAATGTTCTGGACATGGGACAGGGACTATGCAAGGCCAGATTGTTCATGGAATGTTCTGGACAGGGACTATGCAAGGCCAGATTGTTCAAGAATTGTTCTGGACATGGGACAGGGACTATGCAAGGCCAGATTGTTCAAGGATTGTTCTGGACATGGGACAGGGACTATGCATGGCCAGATTGTTCAAGGATTGTTCTGGACATGGGACAGGAACTATGCATGGCCAGATTGTTCATGGAATGTTCTGGACATGGGACAGGGACTATGTATGGCCAGATTGTTCATGGAATGTTCTGGACATCGGACAGGGACTATGCATGGCCAGATTGTTCAAGGAATGTTCTGGACATAAGTGATAATAATTCCTATTAGAATTCCCAGAAATCAAAACTGTTTAAGATATATTTAAGAATATCAGTTTAATCAGATTAGAAATATAAACTGTAAGTGAGAGTTGTGCATACTTGTCTATGACAGGTTTTGCTACATGATCAAATACATCATCTTGCTGTGCTTTCTGGTCAAATACCTTCTCAAACCTGTAAAACAAACATTATTTCTTAATGTATATTCATATTTTAGAAACGACCACTAACAAATAAACAGAGGTGCAATTCTACTCATGTGATACATTTGGCGTGGCTGACAATCTCATAGCTTCAAATTAATACATGATAAGTATCTATTGTTGCTTTAGATCTTTAATCCTTACATTAATCTTGAACAAAGATGTTTTTAACTTGTAGGATAGGAAAGGATGTATCAACCTAAACTTGTAGTTTTCTCTCTTGTTGTTAATGAAGCCCTCGGCAAGGTCTCTTGGGATGCAGAATGTGAGACGTGGTACACCCTCATCATCAGCATCGACCTCGTACACCTGCAGAAATATATTACAGTTATCTAGTCAGCTAACATATAATTATACAATTGGAAAAAAATGGCTAAATAGTAACAGAACACACTCCCTGTGTTTGGGTTTGAGGGTGACTTGTGACAAATAGTTCTCCTCAAGTCAGCTGGATAGCTTCCCATATAACACAATGAGTACATGTATTGTTAAATGAACAGTAGTACATGTATTGTTAAATGAAACAGTAGTACATGTATTGTTAAAAGATACAGTAGTACATGTATTGTTAAATGAAACAGTAGTACATGTATTGCTATATGAAACAGTAGTACATGTATTGCTATATGAAACAGTAGTACATGTATTGTTAAATGAAACAGTAGTACATGTATTGCTATATGAAACAGTAGTACATGTATTGCTATATGATACAGTAGTACATGTATTGCTATATGGAACAGTAGTACATGTATTGCTATATGAAACAGTAGTACATGTATTGCTATATGGAACAGTAGTACATGTATTGCTATATGAAACAGTAGTACATGTATTGCTATATGAAACAGTAGTATAATTAAAGTTAATATGTCTATTGATCAGTTTTTGTAATTACATTGCTATTTCAGGTGTAGGATTTTGTTGCAAAGCGCTTTCATGACAGTGTTGGACAAATCCTACAGCCGGGACTAGAGTAAAGTGCCCATGATGAGCGTTGGATAAGGCCCATCTCGCTCCAGACGACCCCATGCATTTGGCTGCTCCACCCCACAAACAAACAAATGAAATTTTAAAACAGGACCATTGTCTCCAAATCCCATCAAATATAGACAACTACAGATATATATAGTTAGCTTGATTGCAAAATAAGTTCTTATAACTGATATTAATCACTCTCGAGACCTCAGTCCTGACATATATGATGACATACTATCACTGATACAATTTGTAATTACACCTGAAGGCCTTACAATCATTTAATTTAATGACTATAACAATACTGTCAACAGTTTGTCACAGTCCTGTCTATCAGATGGTATTGCACAGTACAGATTGTTTTACATATTAAAGAAAATAAACAGAAAGGAATGCAGAGTTCGTTCTCGGTCAGAATTTTTGGGAGAAGTGAGAAAGCACGTGATCGCTTCCTTAAATGGTGTTCTTTAATATACTTCTGCAAAATATGGTTAAAATGCACAGTACAACCATTAAATACAACATATAGAATGGAGTGCTTTATAATGGGCCAGTGTATCTTACTAGACACAATTTTGTTTGAAAATCATAAAAGGGAGAAGTGGGGCCCCCCAGAGGGCGAAGTCAGGGTCCCTAGGGCGACAATTTCGCCCACATCGCCCTCTAGAATGATCCCTGGTATGCTTAGTTGTCCCTCAAAACAATATTTCTCAAGTCAAGTCATACATGAAAGAATGAGGCTTACGTTAACAAATATTTACGAGGCTTGAATAACATGATATGTTGCAAATAATAAACATAATAGTACTATTATTGTTGAGATAGAGAATTATTCGATTTTCAGGTGCAGTATAGTAGAGGAGATCGTCAAATGAACAATTGTCTTTCTTTTCATTGGTACAAGAAAATTAATAGATTTGGGGATCCAAGGAGCGTAATTCTCTGTAATGTGAATACAATGTACGGGTATGTATACAAATTTATTTTAGCTCGATTGCGAACCAAGTTATTTCAACTTATATTAATCACTCTCGAGACCTCATTCCTGATGGAATCCATCGCCACGAGGGAGAGAGAAGAGGCAACGTGGAATTTAAATGCCTTGCCTAAGGGCACAATCGTAACGGCTCCAGCGGGGCTCAAACTCCGGACCTTTCGCACCTGAAGCGAGCTCGCATCCACTGCGCTATCACGACTTCCACCGGTATTATATGTTAATTATCGTACATACTCGACTATAAGATGATCTCGCCTATAAGATGATCTCGTCTATAAGATGATCTCGACTATAAGATGATCTCGACTATAAGATGATCTCGCCTATAAGATGATCTCGACTATAAGATGATCTCGACTATAAGATGATCTCGACTATAAGATGATCTCGACTATAAGATGATCTCGACTATAAGATGATCTCGTCTATAAGATGATCTCGACTATAAGATGATCTCGACTATAAGATGATCTCGACTATAAGATGATCTCGACTATAAGATGATCTCGTCTATAAGATGATCTCGACTATAAGATGATCTCGTCTATAAGATGATCTCGACTATAAGATGATCTCGACTATGATGATCTCGTCTATAAGATGATCTCGACTATAAGATGATCTCGTCTATAAGATGATCTCGACTATAAGATGATCTCGACTATAAGATGATCTCGACTATAAGATGATCTCGACTATAAGATGATCTCGCCTATAAGATGATTGATCTCGACTATAAGATGATCTCGACTATAAGATGATCTCGACTATAAGATGATCTCGACTATAAGATGATCTCGTCTATAAGATGATCTCATCTATAAGATGATCTCGACTATAAGATGATCTCGACTATAAGATGATCTCGACTATAAGATGATTGATCTCGACTATAAGATGATCTCGACTATAAGATGATCTCGACTATAAGATGATCTCGACTATAAGATGATCTCGACTATAAGATGATCTCGACTATAAGATGATCTCGTCTATAAGATGATCTCGACTATAAGATGATCTCGTCTATAAGATGATCTCGACTATAAGATGATTGATCTCGTCTATAAGATGATCTCGACTATAAGATGATCTCGACTATAAGATGATCTCGACTATAAGATGATCTCGACTATAAGATGATCTCGACTATAAGATGATCTCGTCTATAAGATGATCTCGTCTATAAGATGATCTCGACTATAAGATGATCTCGACTATAAGATGATCTCGACTATAAGATGATCTCGTCTATAAGATGATCTCGACTATAAGATGATCTCGACTATAAGATGATCTCGACTATAAGATGATCTCGACTATAAGATGATCTCGACTATAAGATGATCTCGTCTATAAGATGATCTCGTCTATAAGATGATCTCGACTATAAGATGATCTCGACTATAAGATGATCTCGACTATAAGATGATCTCGACTATAAGATGATCTCGTCTATAAGATGATCTCGACTATAAGATGATCTCGTCTATAAGATGATCTCGACTATAAGATGATCTCGTCTATAAGATGATCTCGACTATAAGATGATCTCGTCTATAAGATGATCTCGACTATAAGATGATCTCGACTATAAGATGATCTCGACTATAAGATGATCTCGACTATAAGATGATCTCGACTATAAGATGATCTCGACTATAAGATGATCTCGACTATAAGATGATCTCGACTATAAGATGATCTCGACTAAAGATATCTCTGATTGCTCGACTATAAGATGATCTCGACTATAAGATGATCTCGTCTATAAGATGATCTCGACTATAAGATGATCTCGACTATAAGATGATCTCGACTATAAGATGATCTCGTCTATAAGATGATCTCGTCTATAAGATGATCTCGACTATAAGCAGATCCCCCAACTTCTTCAATTTTCATAATCGATTATCGCCGATGTGCACACCGGCGAATGATTGTCTGCGACCTAGTGATAATCGGTTTATTACTAGCTGTTATTGATTTAGTGGCCTCAGATTGGTTGAAAAAGTGTAGGGATGCCCGTAAGAGTTAGTGATACATCAACTGATTAGCTGATTAGGTATTGTCACCAATAGTAAAAGTGACTTCTAAAAATTAAAATACAGTCGAACTTCGTTGCCTCGAACTCGGTTAACTAGAACACCAGTTTGCTCGAACACGTCGTCTGGTCCCGGCAATAATCTCTATATAATGTATATTGTTCTACCTTCCATGATTCAAACACGGATGACTGGAACTCTCGAGCCAGATCACTGGTCCCATGAAATCAATTACTACTTTAATTAACACCTTTGGGTTCAACACAATCGGCCGAGTGCCCAGGTCTGTATGCGTGTTTCAGAAAATGTACACAAAAGTCTTCTCACCTTCTCTGATTTGATTGACATCTCTTTCCATCAGAACATGCGCGTAATTTACACATTGTGAAATTGGCAATTACTACTCGTTAATTACTTTCGCTCATGGTGGCTTTTTTTATCCATATTTTAAATTGGTGATAAACGTAATTATGTACAGAACAAACATATTACACACTTATTGAGTTCAAGATTTGCTCCTTATACAAGTCGTTGCTAAAATCTGACATGTTCTATTTTTAGAATGTATAACTCTTAGGGCTGTAACAATACGACAAAAACCGTATTAATATATATTGCAATACACCAACACCGAATACGTATTGTTTGAGGCAAAGACGCGTTCTTAAGCTTAAACTAAGTTACACTACTAGATTTAGCAGTGTAGTATTCATCAATTTTGTGATCAAACAAAAACACAGTAGTTACACTTGATACACATTATTTCATATGTGAACCAAAACAATTAAACAATATAATTATATAAACCACCCATTTTTAACTTCAGATTTCCATTGAAATTACAGGGAATATACGATATACTGATTAACTGTATTCATGCTTCATAAATACGCCCTTCTACGCCGTATTACGAGTGTATCAATTTCTCCATACATGTATATACGCATGTACGTTAGCCCGATGTATACGCGTTTCAACGTCTGCTACTTTGAATGCCCCCAACACAACCCACAATTACAAACAGACTCCCGAGAAGTGGATTAATATCAACATATAACATGTTCAAATTGATTATCTGCTAAAAAACATACTGTTTCTATTGAAAAAATTTCCTAAAATAATGAATGATAGTGCTAGGGTTTTTCCAAAAGTAATTATATGTGCGTGCTCGAGATTTCATTTTCAGTGGAAAATTTTACATACATATAGCAAGCCATGTGATCTGCAACTGTCAAAGCTCAAGGTTTAAATCTACCTACATTGTACCAATGGTATTTATAAATACCGCCTCATAGGTCATAGTTCACTTGCGCGGTATGATCTTTTGATCACAGCTGTGAAAACAACACATATAACATGGTGGCCTGCGTAGAATCTAATAATCGTGAATTCTTCGATAAATTTCCTCCAATATTACATAAAACTTGCGTTGCTTTTCAAAGGGAGCATTCTTATCCAATATACCGGTATAATGGAAACCATACTGTGGTACGTAGGTTTTGTGTGCATTGCAATATATCGGTATAATGGAAACCATACTGTGGTACGTATGTTTTGTGTGCATTGCAATATATCGGTATAATGGAAACCATACTGTGGTACGTATGTTTTGTGTGCATTGCAATATATCGGTATAATGGAAACCATAATGTGGTACGTAGGTTTTGTGTGCATTGCAATATATCGGTATAATGGAAACCATACTGTGGTACGTATGTTTTGTGTGCATTGCAATATATCGGTATAATGGAAACCATACTGTGATACGTAGGTTTTGTGTGCATTGCAATATATTGGTATAATGGAAACCATACTGTGGTACGTATGTTTTGTGTGCATTGCAATATATCGGTATAATGGAAACCATACTGTGATACGTAGGTTTTGTGTGCATTGCAATATATCGGTATAATGGAAACCATACTGTGGTACGTAGGTTTTGTGTGCATTGCAATATATCGGTATAATGGAAACCATACTGTGGTACGTAGGTTTTGTGTGCATTGCAATATATCGGTATAATGGAAACCATACTGTGGTACGTATGTTTTGTGTGCATTGCAATATACCAGTATAATGGAAACCATAATGTGGTACGTATTTTTTGTGTGCATTGCAATATATCGGTATACCGGTAAACTGTTACAGCCCTAATAACTCTACCTGACATGACATTATATACCGAGTCAAAAAAGAAACGATACCTGGTGTTTATGTGTCTATAATTTCAACATTTATTAAGAATATTCTTTGAAAATTCATAAGATGATAGTCCAACATGTTTGAAAGAGGAGCACATAAAGCATAATGAGCCTCCGAAACTGTCTGCTGCGTGATGACGTAATTCGTCGGACAGGGATCTAATGGAGTTTTCACACAGACATCAATACCGAGTATGGGCACCATTTGCGTCTCTCAATGCAATGTACCGCCGTCGCATCGAACGGAAGAGTGTCTGAATCTCTTGCTGGTCAATATTTGTCCACTCCTGACGCAAAACAGCCCTCAGTTGGTTTAACGTTACCGGCTGACGTCGTCTGACGCGGCGGTCTAACGTATCCCACACATGTTCTATGGGTGACAAGTCTGGTGACAAAGCAGGCCACGGCAGGGTTTCAATATTGTTCTGCTCCAATAATGTGGTGGAAATCCGAGCAGTATGACACCTGGCGTTGTCCTGTTGGAACAGTGTGACGTTTCTGTTGGCGTTAAAGAACGGCACAACAACTGGCGCAAGGATCTCATCACAGTACCGCTGGGCGTTTAGGTTCCCGTCCACCACTAACAGTTCAGTGCGACTGCCGAAGGTGATACCGCCCCACGCCATAACGCTTCCGCCCCCGAACAGATCGACCTGACGTACACATGCGTCGGCGTAACGTTCACCGCGTCTGCGATATACCCGCTCTCTGCCATCCGCTCGACGCAAACAGAACCGCGATTCATCGCTAAACATCACCGAATTCCACTGTAACCGAGTCCAGCGAGCACGTTCCGTCGTCCATTCCCGCCGTACGTCACGGTGACGTCGTGTCAGGATGGGTCCAACGTATGGCCGATAGGCACGAATGCCACGTTCACCGAGCCGGTTCCTGACTGTGTGTGCACTGATGCGATTGTTGGTCATCCCAGGAGTAACGGCAGCTGTGTGCGTAGCAGGTAGGAACCGGTCACGTAAATGTGACGTCCGAATGTGACGGTCCTGTTCACGCGTCGTCACACGTGGTCGACCAGATCTTGGACGGTCGTCCACCGATCCATGTGTTCGATAACGTCGAAGTAGACGTGTTATCGTGATCCGCGTAACCCCGAGTCGATTTGCGACGTCACACTGACGTAAACCGCCGTCAATCATGCCAATGGCACGCATTCTCTGATTGCGGTTTAGCCTAGGCATTTTGTTAGAGGTAACAATGGGTATGTAAGGTGTTTTTCCTCGATGATAATGCAATACCAGTACAATAAACCGGTTTTCCGATTTGTACATGTGCAGGAAGTTGTCTTTGTTGAGGAGCACGTGCAAATCGGAAATTCGGCGTTCCAGGATTATCGGGTGTTTATTTACCTGTGTCTATGGTTGGCTGACGTTGCAATAAGATACCCGGTACTGATACGTAATAATATATTAAACCTTTCTATGGTTTTATCCGTTTTACGTCATTTTTAGTTTGGTATCGTTTCTTTTTTGACTCAGTATATGTAGATTTAAACCATTCGTCATTCAATTGCATAACATATTTACAAAAGTATCGATATTCTCATAGATTATGAAGCACCGTCGTATAAACATGGATTTGTATCAAACCACGAGAGACGGATATATTGGATGTATTGCATAAACCAGTATACAACAGTAAGCTCCTAATGTACGTAATTTCTAAATGTCACGTGTCACTCCAGACTGACTATCCTTGACTCGACCATCCATGACTCGAACCATTATTCATGGAACCATCGAGTTTGATGCAACGAAGTTTAACTGTACAACATATGAGCTGCATTTTGGAATATTTTAGAATGTTTGCATACCACTTGCTGAAAAATAAACAACATAATTATAAATGCAACATTCTTCACCAAATTACCTTCAGAATAGGGGTTGCCTGGTGGGTGCCGTTAGTGGGAAATAATTTTTTAAAAACCCAATTGATCAACCATAGGCAATTGAAATTTGCCATTTTCTTGTGGCTCAAAGGTAAAATTATTATTATTGAAAAATAAAATCGTTTGTGCCAAACTATTTACCCATTTCATTCTGGATACATTTAAAGGCTTTTGCAAAGAACATAGATCCAGATCAGCCGCAGCGTGATGCTGCATACTGATCAGGATCTATGTTGTTTGCTACATAGCCAAGTGTCTTAGCAAGATGATCTGAATAGCAAACAGCATAGAGCCTGATCAGACAGCATGTTCCGTGGCAGCTGATCTGGCTCTATGTTCTTTGCAAATACTGTTTGAACGGTATCCAAAATAAAATGGGTTAATGGTACTGTATATTATAGTGAGCTCTATGTTAAAGCGAGTTAAGAAAAGAGTGTTGATATATATCTAAATTAAAATCTTCATACCGGAAATGAATTGTGGGAAAATAGTTAATGGAGCTGTACCGATGGTCCGAAAGCGTTCTTATAAATAGCTATGAGATAGTTTAGTTTGATAGTGTTATTATGAGCCAGATTAACATCCATCCGATAGAGGAATAAAATCAACTAATGCAATATTATGGTACGGTATAAACATTTTTGCAGCAAATAAAATACATGCCATTGAGAAGAACGTGAGGGCACCTGCTAATATATATATATAGAGTGGTGGAATCTATGCTTGGCGTATTCCAATGCTCGGCGTATATTCCATTTCCACCCGTATTTAAAATATTAATATAGTTCTAGGCTAATTTCATTGACAGAGCTGAAGCATGGTTCAATAGCATTCCGTTGAGTGTATCGTTAGGCTGATGCAACTCTCATGTGACTGTTCCAGCAGACGAATACAAACAAGCAAATCATTGGGAGAATATTTCCACCGAAACTGATACGGTGTATGTGCAATTCATGTAGTTATCCGAATTAAAAAATTCTACAACTAACCCGAAAAATAGTTTCTATACCATTTCTGAATTATACAAGGTTCATTCTAGGTCAGAATTTTTGGCAAAAGTGAGAAAGCGCGTGATCACTTCCTTAAATGGTGTTCTTTAATATACTTCTGCAAAATAGGGTTAAAATGCACAGTACAACCATTAAATACAACATTTGAATAGAAGGAGTGCTTTATAATGGACCAGTGTATCTTACTAGACAAAATTTTGTTTGAAAATAGTAAAAACCAAATTTTTTAGGGAGAAGTGGGGCCCCCAGAGGGAGAAGTCAGGGTCCCTAGGGCGACAATTTCGCCCACATCGCCCTCTAGAATGATCCCTGGAATACGACCAATAAGTGTTTTTATTCAATGATGTACTATATCAAAATAAGATATTCAACAACGTATGGTGGATAAATAAAAAAAATAAGTATGCTGTGCATAGGTGCCCTGTAGTCTTCAGTTCCCCATATAAACGGGTGCCGACCGACAGTGTTGTGATGTGATAGCTGTATTGAGCAGCAAGGTTACGTGATGAATCTAAAACTATCAACAAGAGTGTTTTGAAAGTTGTTTTCATGACTTAAGAAAATAATAATATACGACAAGTGCAATTAACATTTTATACTGGTCATTGTATGTGGGATTTACACCGAGCATAGGTTCCACCACTCTATTTACCATGCGTCTTATACAGTGTGATATTTAGCATAGTGGTAGAGCATTGGAATACAGATCCAGAGGACCTAGGTTCAAATCGTAGTGCAGGAATTTTAGTATTAATGGTGGCTGATGAAGATTTCAATACAGGCGTCTAACATAGACGAAACTTTGCGAATCCGTTTTTTATATCGCGAAAACTGATTATAAACAGATGATAACTTTTACTTACACCTGCTTTTGCCTTAGTTGGCTTTATTCTCACAAAGATTTGAATTGTCTGTTTGACCATTTTGTAATTTCTTTGTCTTCGGTTGTGAAAATTGGAACATTAATCGAAGTCAATCAATACAATCAACATTTTCCCGTAAAACTTTGCATTTGTTTATACTGGAGGCAGCCATGATGGAAACTATGCGATGCGACGCAGAAAATTGTGTGACGGCTCTCATTGGTAAAATTTGTAATTCGGAAACCTTCGGACCATTTTGGCGCCAAATGTCACAGGGAACACAAGACAGGTGCACGTGATCACGAGTATTGGCAACTCTTTGAAATACTGTAATTATTTTTACTTCTTTGTATGGGATACGTTATACTTAGTACTTTTCTCACACATGGACGTGCTGTATTGTGTTCAGTACCACAGGGATTCAGCACGTTTGGGGGTACTAGTATATATATTTGCATATATAAAAATGCAAAGAATACAAAATATGTGTGCTAAACTTGTTTTAAAGCTCAGGAAATATGATAGTTCAAAACAAGCACTGTACCAACTTCACTGGCTTCCCATCAGGGCCATAATTGAATTCAAAATTCTTACTGTAATGTATAACTGTTCAAAAGGCCATGCCCCTGCGTATCTTACCGAGTTATTAATTGAAAAGGTACCAAGACGTAGATTAAGATCTTCAGATGTTACTGGTTGTTATGAGGTACCGTATAACAAACAAAAAACATTTGGTGACAGGAGCTTCAAAACAGTAGGGCCACAGCTATGGAACACTTTACCCGTAGATTTGAGAAACTTGGATTCTGTAGAAACGTTTAAGAAACACCTTAAAACATTGTTCTTCAGAAAATTTTATTCATGGTTTTAAAACATTCATGTATTGACAGACTGAACAGGATAGCTGTAGAATTAGTGTAGTGTTAAAAAAGGTTTTAGAAACAATGATATAATTTACCAAAAATTATGCTTATAATAATGATTGATCAAATATGTGTTATTGTGTGGTAACATAATTATTTTTAGACCAATGTCTTTTTGTAAATAACGAGAATTTTGTTCAGGTTTTTATGTAAGTACATGTCTATATATTTATTTTACTTCTATTGTGTAAAGTTAGGCGTTTTATCAAATTAAACAGTTTCAGTTTATATTTAAGTACAGGGATTCTACTCTGTGGGATGTCAGATTTCGCATCGATTAGTAAAATGGCCCTATCTGAAACAATTTTGTACAAATCTGTCCAAATATAACGCCTATCCCGAGTCTTTATATTGTTCTTCAAATAAAACACAACTTTAAGCTGCATGCATGTATACTTTGCAAACAATTGCTACAGACATTGGCCATAGCAGGTCACATTTCCATACTAGGACACGGGTTCTGTCAGCAACAAAAAAAATCTTCGACTGGAGAGTTTTAACTGTGAATAACATTATCAATAAAATGTGTTTCCACTAACGTGTAGGTTTATTCGGCAAAAATGTACGTCAAAAAGAGATTTCGTAGGATTTTTAAATTTGTTTTGAAAATTTCTAAAGCGGCGCAATTCGCGTTGAAACGAGCGTTCTGATTGGATTATTAGAATGTAACTAGATGTTTGTTTTTATATGAAGAATAATCATAATCCAATCAGAACGCTCGTTTCAGCGCGAACTGCGCTGCTTGAGAAATTTTCAAAACAAATTGAAAAATTCTCCGAAATCTCTTTTTGACGTACATTTTTGCCGAATAAACCTACACGTTAGTGGAAACACATTTTATTGTTGGAAAGCTCTCAATGGACACATTTTTCACAAATTTCATATCAACATACAAATAAATAATAATTGAATTACGGTCAAGTCGGACCATGGTCACCTCGGACCGTGGACACCTCGGACCATATTGACGGTCCGAGGTGACCATGGTCAAGTCGAATGGTCAAGTCGGATGGTCAAGTCGGACCACCATGCTCAACAAATGGTAAATAAGAAATCTATGAATTTACAAATAGCTTTTGAAATTCAGTAAATTACGTGGATATTTGTGTAATATTTCACTGAAATGGTGGTCAAATGTCCATGTAATTTACGGAGATATAACGAAACATATTTTAATAGAGAAAAAATTCATCAACAGCTTTCGAAATTCCGTAAATTACGTGGACATTTGAGTAATATTTCAGCAATATTTCAATGAAATGATGGTCAATGTAATTTACGGACGGAGATGTAAAAAAAAAAAGGTTTTAATAGAGAAAAAAAGCAATATATAGTCGATTACACTGACAATATCTGTTCGATGCACACATCCCTAACATGGGCCATAAATCCTCGCGCAGTACTTCAGAAGGCTGTTGGTGGAGATTTCTCTGTTTCCGTACCTGTGCCACAATTTCTGGAGTTGTCCCTGCACTTTTGTCGTTGGCGTCGTTGATGTCGTCTGTATTTTTTTTATTTCTCCGTGAAAATATGTTTTGGAATTTCATCTCATAACAGCCAACAACACATCTGGAGTATTTTTCTCATTTTTTCTCTCATGAAAATGAGCCTCAGAATTTCATTAGGAATGCATCTCATAACAACCAACAAATCTCTCTTTTTTGCCAAATTTCAACATCATTTACGGAAAATCTCGTCAATTGCGATGGTCCGAGATGACCACGCCGACTTGTAGAGGTGGTCCGAGATGACCATGCTGACTTGTATAGGTGGTGTGAGGTGACTACAAATGTGGTCCGAGGTGACCACACATATGGTCCGAGGTGACCATACATATGGTCCGAGGTGACCACACAAAATGTGGTCCAAGGTGACCAAGGTCCGACTTGACCATACACCATAATAATTTACCTGTACACTGAGCAAAATTTCTAATTGGTCACCTAGGTTTTATTCATATTTCTGGAAAACGGATAAGACAACAATATAAATCATTATGATATTTTATAAAGCATTTCATTATGCACGTTTTATGAAAAAATTATAACAATCTAAAAAATGGTTAAAAAATCAAAAGGTCACACACTGTTATTATCTGGTGTGGCCTCCTTGTGCATCAATTACAGCGCGACAACGAGCTCGCATCAAAATGATGTATCGCTGTAAATATCGCTGTGGGATGGCCTGCTATGCCTGTTGGATAATTATACCCAATCCACGAAGGTTTTGCTGCTGTGGCAACTTATGTATGCGAAGTTTGAGAAGACCCCACACATTCTCAATAGGGTTCATGTCAGGACATTTAGATGGCCACGGAATTACTCTAACCTGGTTGAGTTGCAACATTCCTTGGGTAGCTCTTGTAGTATGGCAAGGCGCATTGTCCTGTGCTAACATCATGCCACGATTAGTTCTAGAATGCGGCAGAAGTACAGGGGTGATAATTTGATCCTGGTAACGTCTGGCTGTGATGGTACCATCAACTGACACTGCCGGTGTTTTCGTGTGCATGGAGATGCCGGCCCATATAACTGAGCCTCCGCCATACGAGTCGGCCTCCAATACACAATTGGCGTTGGTACGATCTCCACGACGTCGGTAGATACATGTGTTTTTCAAGTTGTAAAAACGTTATTGAACATATTTTCATGTACATATGCACAGTTTTCGACTTTTTCACGTGCGCCACGCCACGTGCTTGAATCATGAAAATGACCTCTCCGTTCTGCGTGGGTGATTTTGGCCATACTGTGTTTATTTTAATTGTGGCGATCGATAAAGTGTATACTTCTAATGTAATATACAAAGATTTATATCGTTCCGAAAATAAGTTGTTATGATATTAAATTTCATAAAGTGACCAATTAGAAAACATTTTAAGTGTATATTAATATTTCAACTGTGAAAATAGACTTTCAAAAATAGGTGCAAGTTAAGTTCTTATAATTTATAATCCTGTCAAAAAATAAATTAATATTTAAAAAGTGCATTTCAACAATACCTTTAAATTTATACGAAATTTTATATTAAGAAATCAAAATTAATAAAGTTATTGCAATTAAAGAATTACTAGTAAAATCATGAAATTGCTGTTAATAAAACGTGCCAGTCAAAATGGCTGCCAAGATAAGATCTTATCAGTGTTTTTTTTTTACTATTTTCACATGTCGTGGGAACTATGTATATCTGTGAATACTAATTAGCGCGGTGATATCAGAATTAAATCTAATGAACAGCACATGCGCATTTTGTGTTTACTATTTCACAGCTGTCCATAGCAAAAACAAGCTGAAATGTTATTTCTATGAACAAATTTATCTTCATTTATTCAAAACTTGTTTTTTTCATTACGTAAATTTTCATTCATGCAGTTGACATTTGTGAGGTGCCTGCACATGATTGCCTGTCATGTATTGCTACTGGTAATAAACTTGTGAGGCAAAATTTACATCATCTCTGATAATTGGTACATTTGTATCCCCGCATAGCCTGGGAACCACAGGGATTCGGCACGTTTGGGGGTACTAGTATATATATTTAAGTACAGGGATTCTACTCTGTGGGATGTCAGATTTCACATCGATCAGTAAAATGGCCATATCTGAAACAATTTTGTACAAAGCTGTCCAAATATAACGCCTATCCCGAGTCTTTATATTGTTCTTCAAATAAAACACAACTTTAAGCTGCATGCATGTATACTTTGCAAACAATTGCCACATACATTGGCCATAGCAGGTCACATTTCCATACTAGGACACGGGTTCTGTCAGCAACAAAAAAAAATCTTCGCCGGGAGAGTTTTAACTGTGAATAACATTATCAATAAAATGTGTTTCCACTAACCTGTATGTTTATTCGGCAAAAATTTACGTCAAAAAGAGATTTCGTATAGCATTTTCAATTTGTTTTGAAAATTTCTAAAGCGGCGCAATTCGCATTGAAACCAGCGTTGAAACGAGCGTTCTGATTGGATTATTAGAATGTAACAAGATGTTTTTTTATATATGAAGAACAATCATGATCTGGGGCTGTTACGATTGTGCCCTTAGGCAAGGCATTTAATTTCCACGTTGCCTCTTCTCTCTCCCTCGTGGCGATGGATTCCATCAGGAATGAGGCCTCGAGAGTGATTAATATAAGTTGTAAGAACTTGTTTCGCAATCGAGCTAAAATAAATTTGTATAAACGTACTTCTGCTGTAGCTCTCTACTTATGAATAAATAAATAACCAATCAACATCAGGACAAAGTTACAGTTTCTTTTTCATCAAAACTCTGTGGTACAACAACATGATAAACCGAGAAACTTTGCTTCTCCACTTCAGTGCTGGTTCTACCCTGTCATTCTTCTGTATGTTAAGAACACGTATCAATATTGAAATCTAGTCATCATTTTATGATCAAACCTGTGTTAGTGGTCATCTCTATTAAGTAGCCAACCTGTATTAAGCAGCCAGTTTCCAGATTCCCAATATGTTGTTCTATTATACATTTGGCTCTATTAAGCAGCCACTTTCTGTGAGTCCCTTGGCTTGCTGCTTTAGACATTGTTTAACTGTACACTAATAGCATTGATCATATTTCTCATTAAAGAATCAGTTTTGCTGAAATTTATTTGTCTGGCAATTGTTTCTTTCTAGTAAGCCTGGGTTATTAGCTTGAACTGTCTGCAAAAGAAAATGTCTCAATAATGGGCGAATTAGTATGATTCCAGACACTTATAAATAAAAGTTGCAAACAATCGCGCATGTAATTAAAACAATATCGCTTGTTAAACTTTTGTAAATGTCCAAATTTCTTGATAGCCAAAACAGCACACCATACACACATTTTGATCAGACATTTATCAATAAATGTTTGGTAGACGCTTGAAAATGACGTCATTCGGTAACTTTCGCGCCGCGACTTTTCAACCTTGAAAGAGTAAACAATGTGATTTATGTCTGCTTAGCGGCTTGGCAGGGGATATTTGATGATACTTTTTGGGTAAGTTGTTTTTATTTCATCAACATATTTATATATCAACATAAGAAACTGACCTGAGGAGGAATATTTGACAAAAAAAGAAATAAACAAGAAATGCACATGACTTGAACTTAGCCGTTTCCTTCGTCATTCACGGGTGCACGAGTGAGCGAACACATTATGTTGCTTTCTTGTAGGCATCCTATATACGGTATATGCTAAAGTATATCAACTGTAGTAATGTTTTATCTATATCGGGAGGAAAAAGTGTTCTTTGATTTTCAATTTATTGGTATGGTTTGACCAAAAATAAAATCTACGGAAGCGGATAAAGGCCATCATGGAATAAATAAGAAACTACTGTGGACGTGAGTTTTCTGCAAACGTACGTTTTTCTTGCACAGTTTGTGATATTTACTATCACAAGTATTGCTTTACACTATGTATTGAAGCTTATACACATTTTAGACTTTAGGATTTATGACTCCAATGCGAAATAGTTGACGTGATTCAAACACTCTATATATTGAACATGTAAGTAAATACTCTGTAGATGGGATTATAACTATCATCAACCTATTAGTTAAGGTGAATGCTGATTTGCTGTCCATATGCTTGATTGTAATAATGTCCAGTGCATTCATTGTGCTACAAATATGCAAAGTTAACTACAAAGGTATGTGCATATATTGCAGTAATGGAAGCGTAATGGAAGTGTGTGAACAGCAGCTTACAGATGTACAACCGATAGTGTGCCCTGGAGTGTGTGAACAGCAGCTTACAGATGTACAACCAATAGTGTGCCCTGGAGTGTGTGAACAGCAGCTTACAGATGTACAACCAATAGTGTGCCCTGGAGTGTGTGAACAGCAGCTTACAGATGTACAACCCATAGTGTGCCCTGGAGTGTGTGAACAGCAGCTTACAGATGTACAACCCATAGTGTGCCCTGGAGTGTGTGAACAGCAGCTTACAGATGTACAACCCATAGTGTGCCCTGGAGTGTGTGAACAGCAGCTTACAGATGTACAACCAATAGTGTGCCCTGGAGTGTGTGAACAGCAGCTTACAGATGTACAACCGATAGTGTGCCCTGGAGTGTGTGAACAGCAGCTTACAGATGTACAACCAATAGTGTGCCCTGGAGTGTGTGAACAGCAGCTTACAGATGTACAACCCATAGTGTGCCCTGGAGTGTGTGAACAGCAGCTTACAGATGTACAACCAATAGTGTGCCCTGGAGTGTGTGAACAGCAGCTTACAGATGTACAACCAATAGTGTGCCCTGGAGTGATAGTATTAATCTGAAAAGTTAACCACAAAGGTAAATACATGTAGATATTTCACATTAACATATTCATGTCATGTATCGTTGTTTCTCTGATAACATGTATTTATTAAGGTGAGTTTCTCGTAAAGACAGATAAAATGCACACTTATTAATAAAAGAGGTTAATCAATTTTAATGTTCATATATTTCAGTATTGGGCGAATAATGGAAGAGTGCCCTATATGTGAACATCAGCTTACAGATGGACAACCGATAGTGTGCCTTGGTGAAAAGGGAAGTGATAGTATTAATAAAACGAGTAAAGACCTAGGACATAGTTTAGTGACAACTAAAGGACAAAATGTGCATGTGCAGTGCAGGTGAGATTATATACACTCACGTAATACTGTATCCAACAATGACTTCAACAATAATGATGTTACATCAAGATCGTTACGTTCTTCAGTTTCTTTTGACTTCAAGACTAAATGTCTATTTTGTACTAAAAATGCTAAACTAAATGCAAAAAAACGTGGATATGATGTGTTTCCAGTGCGCAGTCTTGACTTTCAGAACACTGTTACCAGTATATGTACTGAAAGAAAAGACGACTGGGCGACTGATGTATTAAGTAGACTTTCTCTTGCTTTAGATCTTCCAGCAGCAGAAGCAGTTTACCACCAAACATGCAATGTTAATTTTAGGACTCGACGACAAATTCCAAAGTATTTTCAAGATAATACAGAATCACTTTCAGTCAAGAAAAGTCCATCGCGGTCACGTAATGAACAGCAGATATTAGCTTTTAATAAAGTGCTTGAACATGTCGCCAACTCTGTAGATGAGATTATTACTATCAACGACTTAGCTACGATGATGGCTGATTTGTGTGATAATACTGCGTATAGCTGCAAACATATAAAGAAAAAGATTATAGAGCACTTTGGTGACTCAATAGTAATAAGTACGGTAGACGGTAAAAGTGATATTGTGACACTGAAACAAACAGCAGCATCAATTATACACACATTTTACAGTCGTTCTAAAACTATCTCAGCCGAAGAAGAAAAGAATAATATAATTGCAACTGCTGCAAAGTTGATTAAGAACGACATTTCTTTATTGGAAACATCAACAATGTTTTATCCGCCATTTTCAACAGTATCTTATGTCAAAGATAATGCAAAGTTTCTGCCTAGCAGCTTACAACTTTTCATGGATAAAATAGTTAGTGGCAAAGATATCAGCACAAGAGTGGCAGCTATTGGCCAAGCTATAGTACAGGCATGTAGGCCTAAGGGTATACTGGCTCCTCTTCAAATTGGTCTAGGCATACAACTCCACCACCATTTTGGTTCAAAGTTCCTCATTGAGACGCTGAATAGTCTTGGATTTTGTTCTTCTTACTGGGAAGTTAAAAAGTTTGAGTCAAATGCAGCTGCAGCTTTGAATACATCCATACCTGACTTCGTTCCCGGTCGTTTCCTTCAGTTTGTGGCTGACAATGTGGACCACAATATCAGAACTTTAGATGGTCATAATACCTTCCACGGATATTATTGCATGCTCCACCCCTGGATCATCTGTACATATTCCAATTCCAAGATCAGATGTATCTGCTGATGAGCTTTCCGCCATTGGTAAAATTGATATCAAGTACTTCAAATGTCATGAAGGGGATTTGTCAGTCGCTACATTTTTGAAATTGGATGTATGTCATGACAGCGATGATGCCCACTCATATTTTGATGCATTTACAAATATTGTCTGGCCAATGCGATCATCAAGACCAAGCTGGTCCGGATTTATGCAGATGTTTGAATCATCTGGGATCAATACATATCCAGCCAAATCAAGTGTAACATTCATGCCAATGATAGATATGAATCCTAGCGATGTATCGTGTATAAATTCTACACTACACTTTGTTTGTGACCAGTCTGCTAAGTATGGGGTTACTCCCATTATAACATTTGATCAGCCATTGTATCAGAAGGCATCTTATATCATCAGTTCTCAATGTGAGCAAAGCCCATTGCATAATATCATATTACGCTTAGGCGGATTCCACACAGAAATGAGTTTCATTGGGAGTATTGGACACTTGATGGCAGATTCTGGATTGAAGGAAGCATTGGAACTTGTGTATGCCCCAAACGCCGTAGTACACATGTTATCAGGAAAAGCAGTTGCAAGAGCTCTAAGAGGTCACTTCCTTGTAAACGCAGCGCTTTATGCTTTGTTAGTTTACAAATTATTCGGAATAGACACACCAAATGTAGAAGAAAATGAGTTTGACCAAGCTAATCAAACTGACGAAGAAAACTCAGATCCTAAGCAAGAGCAAACATACAGTGCAAAGAAGCACATGACTGATAATGTACAGCTTCATTCCCTTGCACATGTATATGATCAGCTTGCACAAGAAGAAACAAATATTGATACTATTTGTCAGAACGCTAATTTACAAAGTATTTGTAAAATGTTAGGTGTGCAGAGGAAAATTCTGGAAACTAATCGTACAGCAAAGCTATGGTTACAGTACATGGATATGATTGCCATACTTCAGCAATTCATTAGGGCAGAGAGGACAGGTAATTGGGAGCTGCACTTATCTACCGTAAAGAAAATGCTACCATATTTTGCTGCCTCGGGTCATAATTTATACTTGAAGTCTGCCTACTTATACCTGCAGAAAATGTTGGATCTTGAGAAAGAACACCCAGACGTATATTCGGCTTTTCTATCCGGTAACCACATTATTAGAAGATCTGATAGATATTGGGCAGGACTCTCTACCGATCTGGTTATCGAACAAATTCTGATGAGATCATTGAAGACAACTGGGGGACTGACACGAGGAAGAGGAATGACCGAGTTACAGAGGACCAAGTGGCTTTTCTCAATGCCGGCTAGTGCAGAGATGAACAACGCAATGCAAGAATTTTGTAAAACTATGTATGAAACAAGTGGACAGCACAGGGAAGTAGGTAAGTCGCGTCTATTGAGAGACGAAAAAGATACAAATACACTGGTTACCTTTCTTATGGAACGAAACCCTTTTGAAGACTCTGAAACATCGCTGCGCAATATCGAAACTGGAGTTACTGCAGATGTTGGCGTAAATGTAGATGCTACAAAGGACATCGGAAATGCTGCCATTGAAAATATGATTGGCAACAAAATCGATAGATATTCTTTCAAAAGATCTCAACAGGCGGTGACGCTCAATACCAAGACGTCTGTAAAAGTCGCCGGTGATATTATATCGATAGATCCCCAGCTACTATTCCAGCGGCTGACTACTGCTGCCAGTAGGTATGTGGACAACATTACCGAAATATTTCAGTACGAGTTATGTGGCGTTCCATCCGCGCTGTTCGACAACACTGGGTTACCAAGGGAACCCCAGAAGGGTAATCTCGCCGATTCCATTTGGAAATTAGGTGACTGTGGGAAAACTTCAACTGAACTTTCATGCGTCCAGTATGTCATAGACGGAGGATCTTTATTACAGAAAATTCCCTGGCAACGGAACGGAACATTTGGGGCAATTTGTACTCAGTATAGCGATTACTTGCAGCAAAAGTATGCAAACCCCATTGTGGTCTTCGACGGGTATTCTGCTGGTCCCAGCACGAAAGATATCACTCATTTCCGGCGAACAAAGGGAGCTATAGGAACACGCATCAAATTTTCTAGGGACACACCATTCAAATCAAATAAAGAGGCGTTTCTTCGAAACACGGAAAACAAGCAAAATTTTCTATTGTTTCTTGGTGACTGTCTTACCACATGTGGTATGAAGGTCATACATGCCATTGGGGATGCTGATCGTTTGATTGTACAGACCGCGGTTGATTCTGCTAACAATCACGACACCGTCGTTATCGGCGAAGACACAGATTTATTAGTATTGCTTTGCTACCATTCTAGCACAAGTTCAAAAAAACTTTTCTTCTGGTCCGATTCGAGACAGTCAAATACAAAATGCCCTAAAGTATGGGATTTGTACAAAACAAAGCAACTTCTTGGTGAGGATACTTGCCGTATATTACCTTTCATACATGCACTTACTGGATGTGACACAACATCTCGAATATATGGAATAGGCAAAGGAACTGCGTTGAAGGCATTCATTCGTAACGCAAACCTCCATGAAACTGCCGAGTGCTTCACGAAGGCAGAATCGAAAGAGGAAGTGTCCAAGTTAGGACAAGAAGCGTTGATGTACCTATTTGGTGGTTTGCCTGAAGATGGCTTAAACTTGTTGCGATATAGAACATTTGCAAGAAAGGTTATGGCGAGCACAACATGCATTCAAGTCCATTCTCTGCCACCTACCGCTGCAGCCGCGGCATACCATATATACAGAGTGTACCTCCAAGTACAGACATGGACTGGTAATGACTCCCTCAATCCACTAGACTGGGGTTGAGAGATTGTAGACAACAAGTTGCTACCGACTAAAACAGATCTTCCACCAGCCCCAGAGAAACTACTCCATATAATCAGATGCAGTTGCAAAACAAATTGTGACTCAAGACGCTGTAGTTGCCGAAAACATGGCCTAAAGTGTTCGGTTGGTTGTGGTGACTGTAGAGGCATCAGTTGTACAAACTCGTATACATTAGCAGATGTTGATATGGATGACAGTGATTAAGATATTGCGTGAACAGTAACAACACAGAATAAGTTATTTGTTTCTTTATTAGAATTAACAAATAGTTATTAATGTATATTCAGTTACAGTGCTCCAAGTAGGTGTAAGTGTTGCACTTTCTTCAAGAACAATTACTATAATAGGGCACAGTTTGCGCTTCACGTCAGTAGGATCAAGTCACGTGTTAATCTGACTTATAATATGTTAGTTTGTCTAGAAAGATAATGACATATTTGTTGGTAGATATAGTTGAAATCATATATAAATGTTAAAACGAAATTCCAGAAAAATTGGGGGTTGGGTGGGTGACCCCTAGGAGGGACAGCTAGGGTCCACCATTTCAAGGGCATATCGCCCAACTTGTATGGCAAGGCGTCCATTACAGTTAGGCAAGCTGGAACTCAACTTAAATTGTTTGTTATATATCATGTATATACAGTTTAATATTTGAAATACTGACATGTTAATACCAATAGGTGTACTATGTATTGTCACAAGGTTTATCTATACAAGTGCTATAGCGGAATCTCAATATAGCGAACGTGTGTAGTGTTATGTTCTTGTTTTGTGTAATTAATAGTGTTTCTAGATTCCACAGCATCTATATCAAATTATACATTAGAGTATATGAGTCTTATGTGAATAAACACAATTACAATACAAGTGGGTGGGGTAATTTAACCCCGTTTAGAACATGAAATTGTGATTTCAGAGAATTTGGTTTAGGTTAGTACAAGCGTAATGTACCGAGAATCTACTGTGAATATTCTACGGTCATCATAAACGAAAATAAATGTCTTAATATACATTAAACTGTTACCTTTCTTCATACCATCATCTAACCCAGTAGTTTTATTTATTTTAGGGTGCTCTTATGTATGAGCCATTTTTACAAACTTCCCCCCAACATAGGATATGCAACTTTTAGTTAGTGAAATTAGAGGTATGCCTCGTATCAAAATCGTAAGAAACATTTCTTTTGCATGCAGTTCTAGGTTACGCCCTC